>OX030949.1:34283802-34636302 GCA_943735915.1 Pherbina coryleti
AATAGTATAAATTAGAGAACGAAAAAAAGTGAAGCGATAATAAATTATACAGGGAATGGCATTTTATGAACGCAATATGAAGAAAATAATACCATAAAGCCATTAATAACAAATTCAATTTAAATATGTTTTTTTTTAAATTCAATATTTTTATTTAAATTTTCTTTAAATGCGAAAGTTTATTTTCAAATAGTAAATATTTGAAAGATATTTTAAAAAAATTCGTGCATAATTTTAATATATTTTTTATTAATTCTGTTTAAATATTTAAATATTTAATTTAATTAAGAAAGTATTCAAATAAAGTTTAAATATTTACGTAGTCGATTTATTCAAATGCGTTATTTGTGTAAAAATGACTCGCTTTGTTGATAAATTAAAAAAGTTTTTGGATAAATTTAATATTTTTTTCCCTTAGTGTATATATTCACATTTTCGCTTATTAAATATTAAAGGCTAGCGTAAGACTAATTGCTTGAATAATGATTTGTGCGACATCAACTCATTGTCAAGCCAAGCCATGTTGTTTGAACTTGTTGAGTGTGGCTTGCTACAACAGTGCTAGGTATGATTCAAACAAATCAGCAGGACAACTCATTAAAATCGGTATGAAGACACCAAATCACACCATGTTATTTACCGTGATGTGTGTTTGGTTAGAAAATAGGTTGAGTCATTAGAGGCTTTGTAAATAAAAAAAATATACATATTTATAAACAAATTGCGTGTTTTTCATATTATAAAAAGCATTACATTCACATACACAACATAGAGCGTCATATATCAAATTCATGTATGACATAGTGATTCAACACATGTTTTCAATAAGCTATGCAAGCTATGAATTGAGAAATGGATTGATATGACATGGCTTGAGTTGGCGTTGTCGTTTGAATGGCTTGCATGATTTGATTTGGTCGTTGGCATGGCTTGGCATTAATTGTTTTTTGGTTCGATGAGTTGTTTGATTTGAAACATGCACTTGTGCTAGCCTTTATTAAATATGTTGCCCTGAGTTCTAAGCAACAATATTGCCTCAAACGTGTTGAATGTTTGGCTTACAACTTCAGAGCAGTTAGCCTGCTGAAAAATTAAGCAACTCCAAAATAGAGCTGCTTACGCGGTAAGCATCAGCTAACATACATGCTGACACTTACAAGCAGAATCATAAAAACATGTTGATATTGTGTTGCAGTAAAACAAAACAAAGCAAACGAGAATAAAGGAGACAAAAGTATAGAGACGATATTCATTGAGAGATTCTTCATAACTTTTCTTTTTTTTTGAAGCGAAGCTTTTTACGCCTCGTTCTGCGATTTGCTAGAGTGAAATCAGAAAAAACGACACTTTTTTTCGACACCTTTTTTCTGAGAATTGATATTATTTTTTGCTTGCATCAATTGAACCAGAAAATGTTAAATTAAAAATAATTTCTTGCCCGCTGCAGGAATTGAACCCACAAACTCACAGTTCTATCGTTTGTTGGTTCTGTCCTCTAACCATTACGCTAAAACCCTTTCTTCCATATTTTTGTTGATTCAGTGATAAACATTAGCTAAAGCTATGTTTCAGCAAATCACTATAATCGATTACTTTGAGAAAGGATTGTGTGTTGGCTATTCTAGGACTGTGTATTGGCTAGCCAACCGACAAAAGTAGCAAACAAAACGAACTACAGCAAAGATAACTAAATTTACCGAGCTATGGTTTGAATCTTCGGTTTGTCCATGCGAACTAAAAGACCTAACGAACTAAAAGAACGAACGAACTAAAAGAACGAACGAACTAAAAGAAATATTCACTAAGGATTGTGTATTATATGTTGTTTCTACTTCCTACTAAAGGTCGTTATAAATATCGTTAAAAATAAGCAACCTGTAAGTTGATTAAATTGTAACAAAATTAATGATTTTTGTATATTTATTCCCTACAACTGAACAGGGGGCTTTAAGGGAGGGCCGAAGAGGGTTAATATATATGATATATATACTTTGTTATTTTAAAGTTTTGAATTTAAAAATTATTTTAATGGAAAAAACGCTATTAAATTATCAAATCTATGAATTTGCGAAAATGCTTCGCTTCTCTCGTGTGTCCAGTGATGCACCTGTGTTTTTTTTCTTATTTTCAACTTTCACAAATATCAGATGTACTACTTTGGGAAAAAGACTACCGAAATCCCTAAAAATACATTTTTTAGAGATTCCGATAGGGAGAAATGTTTTTAATTTTAAGTTGGCACTACTGTCACTGACATCTGTATTAAATTATTCATCAAAATATTCATTAGTGTTTAAGATACGCGTCCATTTGTCCCTATGGGAATGCCCAAAAAATTTAAATTCAAATTTACCGGTATTTTTTGCCAACAGTAGTATTCGATGAATATCCAAATCTATCAAAAGAGGCATTCGATTTCTATTGCCGTTTGCAACTACTTATTTGTGTGAACCTGGGTTATCAAAATATGTTGCAACAAAAACTAAATATCGCAACAAACTTGATGCTGCACCGATATGCGAGTTCAGTTGGTAAACATAACGCCCAATTTAAATGGAATCGTGGAGTCAAAGAAGCAGCTGCATTTTTCACATTAAATTTTTTTCATTTAATTTAGTTTATGTTTTGAATTTTTATTAATTATTTCTATGATTAATCGTTTTTTTTTTAAGTTTTGTTTAATTCAATCAAATCTAAAATATCAAAATAATACCTACTTGTTTCAATCTCATATCTCATTAAATTGTAAAAGTCGTTGTTTACAAATTATTCATGGTTCCGCGGTAATTGGCAAAAAAATTTGACCCTCAAAATAGTTTGGGAACCATTGGTTTGGAAGATAAATGGTTTTAGAAAGACCACGCAACATGCCATACAGTGGGTTTAACCAGCATTTTATTTGGACAATCATTTGGTGAGCGAATCATGTGAAAAAATTTACCAGACAATGTTTAATCGAGCTATCATTTTACGACTTTGGCCTACTTTTTGTGTCGGAACGTTGGATTAATCCTATATGCTGGTAATCTAGCTACTGTTGGTCACTTAGAAGCCAACATACGGTGCATTTTTGTCGAAAAAGGACGACTATGCTGGAAAAGTGGTTCAAAAAGGTTTCTATAGAATAACCTTGGCATACCCGGAATTGTTTTCAAACACTTTATGCATTTTCAGAGCTACTAAAGGCAAAATATTATTCTCCCTAACAATAAGTTCATTAAAAAATTTATATTATTTCTTTCGTTTGATCTTTGCCTCAAACTTGTAACAATAAATGCCCAGAAAATTATACAAACAAACCGTTTGGATTTTGCAGAATGAAGACCTATGACAGTTAAATAAATAAATTTTGTGATTGACTCCTTTTGTATTTATCTGTTTGTAACTTAAAAATGTAAACAGGAAAACTTATTACATAGACAACATACTATGACTAGCCCACGTAAAATAGCTGTAATGAACTTTAACGTATAGTTAAATAAATAAATAAATAAATAAATATAAATAAATAAATAAAAATAAAAATAAAGAAATACCAAAAAAATATTTTCAAATTAATAACAAAAACAAAAAAAAATAAGAAACTGTGACAGCTTATGATTTATTGCTAATTTATACGAATAAATTGTGATAAATTATTTCATAAAAAAACACTCTAAAACGCAACGAAAACAAATTGACAAAATACACAATAATCATAACAATAACAACAACAACGTCGACATTACGTTAAAAGCCGTCGTCATTGCGGACGTATCGAAAAAAAAGCCCAACCAACAAATGAACAAAAAAAAAATCAATTTATCTGCAGTGAAGAAGGGCATTCAATCCATTAGAAAATTAATATAAAGCAAATAAATGCGGTTTTTCGATAAAATATACAGTCGTCTTTTCAGTATGATGCGGCACATACTCCCCGGTAAGGTTGAGGAGCTGATATGCTTTAAGGAGTCGTCTGGTAATAGACGACAGCTAAGTGGTAAATTAAATAAAATTATTTATACAAGCTACTTGGGTTGGTTTCAGCACATTCAAAACACAAAAACAGGAACCACTCCAAGGCAAACCAAGGCAGGGATCTGAGGAATGTGTAGCTGCTATAAATTGTAAACTCAGCATAAATGCTGAATAAAGGAATTTTAAGTTAAAATTGAAAATGAATTGAGACAAGAAAACGTTAAAAAAACTCTTGAGCTTTGCTGATATGTGGAAAATTTAAAAAAAAAGTTGAAGTGTTAATTGGAGCAAATAAGCAAGAAAATGAGAAACAAATTATATCTCAAAATACAAAAATATCAATTCAACATTCAATGCATTTTTTATACTCATTTAGTTAACTTACAACTATTTGCCGTCGGTTTTCGTGTAAAAAGCAATTCAACAAGGCAAGCTATTCAATAAGGAAAACATACCATTGAACAAATCAATAAACCCCTCCCTCAAATTATAAAAAAAAAGTTAATGATAACAACAAAATTAAGTGAATTAATAAAGTACGTGAATTTGTTGAATTGTTGATAAACATTGGCGCCACTTGTAGTCACTTTGCACTAGTATTTAACGGATACAAAATTTATACAATGAAAGAAAACAAACCCGCTTCATGTTCGACGTGTTTGAAGCTTTGGGGGTTTTTTTTTGTTTTTTTTTGTTTTTTTTTTCTTTTTTGCAATCTCTTTGATACCTGCTATATTGATTATAAGTTTTTTTTTTCTTCAATTAATGAACATTTCGAACACGTGCCAACATGTTTCTTCCTTATTATATCATTCATCAAATATTTTTTTTTTTTTTTTTAATAGTTTTTATTTGTAATCTATCAAAATGATAATAAACAAATTTGCGAAATGATATTTATCAAATATGAGTGAAAATTCTAACTGACAATTCAGCACTTAGGATTTTTAGCACTTTTTGTTGTTTTGATTTGTTTTCACGAAAAGAATTCTTATGATTTTTCCGTTGCGCTTTTGGGTGATTTTGATTTGTAATTTTGAAATTTGAAATTTATTTATTTTGAAATGAAACTAATTGTTCGCTTATTTTTACTCAAACCAAATATAAAAAGAAACATCATACATCAGCACCTTGAAAAACTTAGAATAACAGACACGCATTTCCGTTTCCTATCAGTGGTGCTTTTCATAGTACAATGTAGTTAATTAATGTTTACACTAATAGTACAAAGGTGTAGAAAGGTAGCAGAGAACAAAGTTCCTCACAAAGATTTTAACTGATATACACGAAATAAATTTTTGCCCATTCTCCGCAACAGCACTTCCATAACACAACAGAACCGGAGGTCATTTGAGAGAGATAAAAAAGGACGACTTTGCAGCTATAGATTTTTGAATTTACCCACAAAACCCGAATTTAGGGGTAAGACCCCGTGTTTGTTTTATGGAATACATCTCCCGGATTTCTGATTCAATTTACGTTAACTATTTACACACATTTACATTTTGTTTTGTACATACATACATACACCAAAACTTTGTGAGTAATGTAAATTTGCTAGTAATGTAAAGTTTCGAACGGAACTGTTAAAATGTACCTGACAATGCTTAGTGCTGCTGAGGCGCAAGACTTAAAAGGAAGCCCTCGTAATATCAAAATAACACGTGAAACAATTAAGAGTGCTTTAAAATTTTCTGATTTTTATGTGACAACGTAACGTTTTACCGCATTGATTTCCAAAAAAGTGGAAAAATGCATTTTTTCAAAATGCTTCGAAGTTGTTGGAAGTGTTACTCGATGAGTACAAGTCCTATGACAAAAATAATGGTACGGCAGTAAAGGCTTATTCTTTCAATTTACGCTGATCTTTAGCCCATAAGACAATAATAGACAAAAAATTCATAATATCATGAGACCGCGGAGAGAGCCGCTATCAGCAACATTGAAAATGCAGCTATCCTGCAACGGCGTTGCATTGAATTATTACTCGGTGAGTACGCCGTAGTCTATATATGGTGTAAACGAAATATTATAAAACGAAAATGAAAGATTAGAACTTGACCTTACGACAAAAAAAAAAACATATTTTGAAGCCGCCACGCCGCGAATGTAGCAGTTAACCCTAACTTTGGCACCAATCTTTTACTACGTAATCTGGCATTATTTACATTTGTAAATATTTTTTTGGCATAATAAAATTTACATTATTTTTTAGGTGGAATATATGTATTAACACCTTCTAAATCCAATTCCGGAAAAATTTCACGCCGCTCTCAAGTGGGAAAATGGGCCTGCAAAAGTCGTGTTTTTTTTTTAAATTTCCATTTAAATCTAGCATTAAGTTAACCATTTAAACCTATTCAAAAAGTTATTAACCATTGAAATCCATGCATTACTTCTTACGATATAGCGTTTTACATATTATGCACACTTGACGGTCCAGCCCTTTACGAAATAACCAAAATGTAAGTATGAAGATCAAATTAAAAAAAAAATTATTAGTTCCAAAGAATAAACAAAACAAATTTCAACAAAAAATATACTTTTTTTCATTAAATTAGCACTTCCAGCTACAAACGTGACATATTGTTATAAAAAATCGCCCTGTTTCCATACAACTTCAATTGTTCCTTTTTTTCATATATTCTGTAAGGGGGTTTTTGCATTTTGCGTATTTTTTGCATTTGAAAAGTACACTGCGTTGGCAACTATTTTTTCATGGTTACGTTTCTGCGTACCGTTATTTTTCTCCCGAAACACCATAAACACCATAAAAGCCTTTAAAATACAAAATATTTACATATCGTCGTTCGCAAATTATATTGTTCTATATGACAAAAATGTTTTATTGGTAAATCAAGTTTAAGGTTTAGTAAAAAACTGAACCGAAAAATCTGCCGCGATTTTCTTACCAAGGAAAGTTCAAGAGTTTGTGGTTTTTTCTGTCAAAAAAAATTTTCATCTTTGGAAGCGTTTTTTAGAGTAAGATGCGTTTAAAAAAAAATAATTTGTTCTATATGCACTTATTTACGAAACTCTTCTCGTTTTATAGCAAATAGAACAAAATGTAATATGTATTGGAGAAATGAAAAGCAATGTGATTTCACTCAATAAAAACTTTATTTCATATATTATAATATTAACTTAATTTTAAACTTAATCTTATACATATGTTCTTATGAGTCCACTTAAATCAATACCTGTTAATTTCTTAAAAGGTAAGTTTCGACTACAAAACCAAGTAAAAAATTAACCAAATTCATTTGACTTCGATTCCACGAAGTTCATGCTTGATTTACGGAGATTTTTTAATTGAAGCAAGTTTGTTAAAAAAACGAAGACAAAAAGTTGTACCTATATTTTAAATTGTATTAAACAAATTATTAGGGGTATTCACGGGTTGATGCGAAACACAGTTGTGACGATGCGAAAATGCAAGATTGCGAATTTTTGCTTCATTCCAACAACAAACACATTAGAAGCAATTTTGCGACTCTTCTTGAATTACGCACTGCTCAAACCTATTGCGAAAGCGCGCAAACAGTGATGCGAAACACATGATTCATGTTGTGGGTGTTTTCAAGCATAGTTGCCATCTGGGTAAAACTTTAAAAAGGCTAAGTTTGTACGTTGATTTAAATAAGTTTTTGTTATTTTGAAATAAGGTGGCAATATATTTCTTTCCGCTATCGTAAAGTTAGTGCGAAAAGTATGTTGCATTTTCGCATTCTTGCAATTCGCATCAACCCGTGAATACCCCTATTGTAGTATGCCACTGCATCAAGTGATAAAAAGTTGTATAAACTTTTCACATCATTTACTTTCTCCAATGATATCTTCTTATTTATTGCTTATCCATTCTTATTCTTAGTATTTAGCTTTTTTTAAACGTTGTTGTAAAATTTAACTTCTAACCTTATGTTATTTATGATGGGTATTTTCTTTTCTTTTTTATTTCATTTTATTTACCAACTGCAATCTAAAGCGTGATTTTTTCTTTTTTGTTTCATTTCATTTGCCAAGTGCAATGTGAAGCTAAAAAAAAACCAAAAAAAAAAAAACAAAAAAAAAAAGCAAAATACAAAGACCTCCTAATAATAACTTTAATAACTTTATTTAGACTTGCATATAGAACAAAATAAAAAAATATTTTTTTTACTTAGTATTTTTGCTTCGTTTTTGTTCTATATGCACGATTTTTTGCATATAGAACACAATAGGTTACGAAGCTTGTCACAACAGTGTTGTATAGCACAAAGTCGATGTCTCATATTTCGAAAACTATAAAAGATAAAAGCAAACTGATGACACAGAGCGATAGATCTCGAAAAATTTTCCTATATATCAGTCTTATCTCAATTTTTTCAATTTTGTGATATAGAACACAATAATTTACGAACGACGATATGTAAACGGTGCCAAACTACTTAGTAAAAATGAAAAATTTTCAAAATGTATCAGAAGATTTTAAAATTTAAAACAACTTTTGACATTTTCAGAAAGAAAACCAAAAAAAATAGCCACACCGTCCAAGCCATATTCAAATCGAATAAAAAAGAAAGGAGTTATGGCAAATTTAAAATTGGGATATTTATAAATATCCAAATGTAAAAAAAATACAAATGTAAATAGTGCCAAAGTGAGGGTTAAACATATACTACAAAAATGCAATTCTATTGTTGCATGGAATTATTACTTGCGTGTTAGAGGTGCTAAGGTAAATATTATATTACGACATCACAGATTTTATCTTTGATCTCATAACAAAAAAAAAAATAAAAATTTTTTTTACTCACATGGAGGTAACCACTTAATGCAGTATAAATGCAACAACAATGAAGAAACGTTGCATAGTATTATAAACTCGTGATCATTGGCGCTATGGTAAATTTTTTGGAACGGCAAATAAAGGTGAGGTTTTCGGTTACTTGATAAGACTACAAAAAAATGAAAATTCGATAGCGTCATGAGGCCCCGCAGGGAACCGCTCGATATAATGTCATTGTAACAAAACAAAAGTAAATAAAAATAAAACGAAAATAAGACAAATATTAGAACAAGGATATAAATCCAAACAAGGATAAGAACAAGGATTAGAAAAAGGGTGAGGACAAGGATTTATTCAGTGATTAAAGTCAGGAAAAATATAGATATTGAGACAAGGGTTTGGTTTAGATTTTTGACAAAAATTAGACAACGAGAACAATTATTTGATCAAGGATGAGAAAAAAGATTCAGGCAAGAATTCAGACAAAGATTTAGACAAGGATTGGGAAAAGAATTTGGATAACGTTTAAAACAATAATTAGGGAAAAGATTCGAAAAAAGATTGCAACAATTAGTAGAACAAGGACTAGGAAATGATTCCATACAAGAAGTATGACAATGATTTGGATATTTATTAAAAAAAAAAAGAATTTGGGAAAAGATCAGAACAAGGAGTTAGAAAAGTATAAGGTGAAAGGTACAAAAAAGATAAGGATGAGAACAAGTTTAAGGATGAGGAAGAGAATACGTTTTGTCACGTCAAAACTTACGGGTGTGTCCATGACCCTGCCGTTTTTTTTTTTTTATTTGTCATCAATTGTGGATAAATATGGGGTATGGTGGAATATACTACAAGGCAAACGCTTTCTCAGTTCCGAGAAAAACTGTTAAAATAGCTAAATATTTTCAAAATTGAAACGTAAGAGATTAATTCGGCCTAAAAATGACCCATTTTACGAATTTTTTGACGCGCTCCTGTTAGTGGAAGAGTCTTGAATTGATGTAGGTATAATAAAGCAACATTTGAAGAATATCAGAATATTTATATTGAAAAATGTCTAAAAATAACAAAATGATGGCCGTTTACAGAAGCACCTCCAAAAAAGTGGTTTTGCGGTGAACAGTATAGCCCATCAGTGGATCAAATGAAGATATTTTCATAAGCTAATAAGGTTCCCGAAAGTCAAAAAATCGATTTTTGACCAAAAAAAAAAAACGACATACTTCTTATTGTAAAATTAAAAACAAGAAAAAAAAAAATAAAAACTCAACAGCGTTACCTCATGAATTCAGTTGTGAACGAGTGTATCAAAATTCAAAATTATCGGTTCACGATCAAAACACGACTTGTGGGAAAATCGCTTTAAAAATTTGAACACTGTATGAGTCAAGAATGATAGAAACAAGATTACCCGTTCCGAAAATGAGTGAGAGATAGAATGACGTCACAAGCGATATTGTCAGACGTTGGTATAATTTTATTTTGGGGCCCACGCCTAAATATTTTTTTTCCTATTTTATAATATGTATATGGACCTCTTAAACGTATTGAAACAATAAAATTTTGTCGGTCTTGAATAGTTTAGGAGATAAAAATCTTGAAAATTTAAAAAATTCATATATTTTCGTATATGAAAATTTTCATATATTTATACAGAAGAGTAGATAGTCTTACTTTTTTTCCGAAAGAATTTATTTTCAATTTCGTCAATTTGCCTAAGCGATCGCACATTTGCATACGTTTTTGTCAAGCAGAAGTGCTGTGTGACGTCATGCACTCAATTGAGAGCTCAAAGAGAACATTAGATAACCGAACTGCGGAATGCGTAATCTTGTTTCTATCCATGGAATAATAATTACAAGTTAGCATTAACAGTTGCTTGGAAAACTCAGAAAGAGGGGGCTCACAATCGGCCATCGAAAACACATACAATGTTGAAAACATTGAAGTGAAAAAACAACAACCTCAGCAGCTGCATATGCATTTTCACAAACAGCTATTTTTGACAGTAGATGTTTTCTTGTAGAAGAGTCTCTGTATAGACTGAATTTAAAAAAAGATATTTATTAATATAAGGAACTTTTTTTATTTTTATTTTTCTTTTTTTTTTGCACTTACATGATCATGTAGTCGGTCTATAACTAATGTTTCTATTCAAGTGACGCAACAATAAAACCACATTTCTGCTATTACTTATAAAGAAGTATAAATAAAACAGTAAAGCAGTGGTCATCAAACTCTATACAAGCATACTTTGTTTATGTATAAAAGCTCATTGAAAGCTTTGCACTGAAAAAAAATACTACTTGAGTCTCAGTCCAGCTTCCATGCAAGACGATGGTTCGCTTGTTTGATTATTCAGTGGCGTCGGAAAAAATTTTCATCTGGTGCATTACAAATCTATGGGAGAGGCTTGAGGGGAAAATGTTTTTAAAAAATTTTGCGATTTACGTATGCTTACTACTGCTCATAATGACATAATTCATATCGAAGAAACATATTAATATTCACTATTTTATGCACTGTTACAAAAAATGAGAAAACTTTAAAATAGTAAAGGTTAATTTCATAATTTAATTTCAATTTTTAAAATTCAATTTTTATTTAATTTAAATTTCAATTTTTATTCCGGTAGCACACCATACATTGAGGTTCAGAAAAAGGTTTTCTGCAAAAAAGAATTGCAACTCCCATTCAAGTAGAGACAATTTGCATAGAAATAGCAAAAACTGGTATTTTTAAGAGTGTAGCATAAGTTGCGTATGCGCAGCAAAAAAAAAACAATCTAACAAGCAGACATGTGCCGCAGGCTTATCCTGCATGAAATTTCAATAAATACTGACGCAGTTCAGTGCTCGTCCTTGAGTTAATATGTATACAGAAAGCTTTTAAGCACAAAAGCTCAAATGCCCGCGGGCATAGGCTTTAATGATCACTGCAGTAAAGGTAAAAATTACATTCTTCTCTATTAACACTCTTCTCCAAAATTTAATATTCTTGTTTGCAAAAACAAAAATGAAACTTTGTAAAAAGCTACAAGTAGAGAAGTTAGCTCTGATCCTTCTCAAAAGCACTGTTTCTATTCAAGTGACGCGCAGTGTATGAGGGGCAGTTGCTTAACCGGCTGTAACTTCGTTAGTTTTGCTCCGATTCATCTCAAATTTTCACAGAATATTCTTAAAAGGTTCTCTATTTAGAACAAAAATGTTTAAATACGTTACCCACTCCTTAAGGATATGCAAAATTTCATATTGCTGGGATAATTATTTATACTAGCACCGATAAATATGAGCCCTGGGCTATGCTATATCACCACACTTAGTGGCCTGAGTGAATCTAAAATACTTTATGAATATATTTCAATTTATTATTTTATAATTGGTCTATTTCAACTACCAACAATTATGCTTAAATTAAAATCAAATGTTACTCAATTTATTTACCTGCTCCGAAATCATCATCATCAAGTCAAAAATTACAAACTCACCAGAGAAATAAATCATATTGAATATCATGTTAATTCGTTCACCTCAACCACTTGACACTCGTATTAACAGCAAATTTTGAATATCATGTCTATCTGGAGTATCATTAAAAATCTATTTAAAATATTGTCTACAACAACAATAACAGCAATAAACAAATAAAACAAGCTTGCTAGCTAGCTGGTTGGATGGTTGGTTGGTTGGTTCGTTGGTTGGTTGAATGAATGGATGCACTATTAACACAATAACAAAATGTTTGCAAATTATTAACAAAATACTAAAATTTTATATCTACGAACGAGATGTGCATAAAATATGTTTAAATATCAAGGCATTGTAGTATGTGTGTGTGTGTGTGTGTGTATGTGTGTTGTTGTAATGTTATAATTATACAATTTTACTTGCGTGTGTATGAGCGATTGCTTTCAAACATGCATTCATTCATGTATGCAGAAGAAAAAATAAAAAAAAAAAACTAACTTGACAATGACAAAACCTAACTCAAACGATTACCAGATCAGCGCTTTTGTAATAGCAAAATTTTTATCATGGAAGTTAACAAGTTGAAGGAAATGTATTTTTTATATTTTGTACTGGGTTATGTACAGAAGTTAAACTGCGTGTGAGTGTGTATGTGTATGTAATTATACTGCGTTTGTGTAAATGAAGTGTTTGTTTAAATGCTGCCACATTTGTTGGCTTCACTGTAGCCATTTATTACGTAAGAAAAAGACACCCAAGCAGCATGGAACGAAGATAGGCAGGTAGCTTTTTTAAAAGTTGCGTGTTCAATTGTGATTCCAATTAAAGAGTGCCGATAACTTGTCGGAGCCTTCCTTTTTTTCTTATTTTTGCTCAATGCGGCGTTTTGTTTACCTACAGCGAATAACAGGTACTCACACAAGTCGAGTTGAGAAAACGCAGTAGTAATGACTACAAACTTAATGAACATTTAATTGCTCAGAAAATGTAGGGGGCGTTTTTAATCTTATTTAGATTTATGCATGCACATGCACATATTTATTTACATACATATTCTTTACAACATTTATAAGATTTTAATGAAACTTTGGTTTACCTCCATCGAGCTGCGTCTTCCCCAGTGGCATTGGCTGTGCCAGCGTATTTGAACTGAACTAATAGTTTTTTTTTCTAAGAAAATCAACAGAAAATTGGTAAAAAACATTCCTCAAATTATAGCAAAATTCGGGGAACACAAAATACAAAAAAGCACTATATTTTTCAAATTTTCATAAAAAACTTCAATGAGTTATTTCGTTTGTTTTATTTTTTTTTTTTGTGGGTTGGGATGTTGGAGTAAATATGGGTATGTTGTTGTCTTGTTAATGCATAAAAAAGCCAATTTGCTTGCACGAAACTATAACAAAAATTAAAAACTATACAAAAATATTTATAATTTTGCAAAGAAATTCAAAGTTTTAGAAGGTAGGCATACAAACAATGTAGGGAAAGAGTTAAGATATTCCAATTATTCTGTTTAACATTGGGCCTTGCACAAAACACAAAAACAAAAAAAAAAAAAAAACAAAAAAAAATTGGCAACCCGCAAAAAATTTGGATTTTCAATTAAGAATTTGCAAAAAATAATATAAAAAAATAAAAATACACTCCGTTCAAAATAAAAATTGTAGAAAAAATAATAATAAAAAAAAACAAAGCATAGCTTTTACTTACCTAGCCAATCTGGAAGTAACGAGCCCGCAAGAGATTCTGAGTATCTCTTACCTGGAAAAAATAGAGAAGAAGATGTTGATTAAACATGAAATTCAATTTCTAGATAGCATAATTTTTATATTTAAATAAAAAACAAAACAAATTATATTAAAAAACAAATAAATAAATACAAATAACGAAAACTATATAAAAAATTAAATTCTAATTTTCCCATTTAACTATAATTTTTCATTCTTAGAAGTAAATAAATAAAAATACAAAATAATTAAAGATTTTGATATAATAATAATTATAAAATATAAAAGAAAAAATCGTTTAAAAACAAATAAACACAAACAAAGCAATGACAAACAAATCAGAATTAAAACCGCAGACCATTCAGTGCAGATATATCGTTTAAATTTTCCACAGTTTTTTTTAAGTTTTCCAAATATTTCTCTTGATGGTGTTTGTCATAATTTTAGAAATACTTATTTTATAAAGAGCTACTTTAAGTATTTCAACAAAATTGTTTAATTCTAAATGTTTCTATCTGAACCAGGCTTACCACAGCCTAAAATGTTTTTTATCAAAATTCAAAAAAAAAAAAAAAAAAATTCACATTTATGAAATAAATTTCACATTTAAAACAAAACTTTATCAAACATGATCAAACAAAAACTTTATTATTTTTTGTTTTAAATTTTATTTTAAAGTTTTAAAATATCCAATGAACACTAAATTTATTTTAAAAAATTTTCTTTGTAGATATTGTAGAAAGTTTTAATTTAAAATACCAGCTTAAGGCCACGATTTTATTTTCAACTTTGATATTTTTTGATGAAGTTAATAAATTTCATGTTAGGAAGTATTTTTTTTTTTTGTTAAGTATCAAACAGGTATCAGACACGGAGTTGTTCAGAAATGTTTGAAGAATCCAAATTGAGAAAATTACCGTCGGTAACATTTCTGATACCCGAGATATAAAATCTTGTATTCATTTTTTTGAAAAAGTTGAAAAATTGCTTTCCAAGCAAGTATATATTTCTCAAAAATGAATTAATTCGCCAAATTTAGGGAATACGTTGACACTATAACTAATACCACCAAAATTTCGACTGTTGGGTAACAATAAAAAGTACTGTGCAGACATACGTAGTTTTCTTTTATAAAAGTCAAAGCATTTTAAGGTCGTTATTTTTTACTGTTTTCCTCAAAAAAAAACTTTGTGCTTGCGGGACAGGAAGACATCCTTTTTTTAATAAAACTTTTTTGGATGATCTTGACAACCCAATGCAACTTTTGAGACCTCTTAGAATACAATCTCAATTTTTCGATATGCCCTATTGTACATATAATTAAATCACTATTTTTATTATTAATATTATTAATATTATTATTATTATTATTATTAGCATCATCATTATCATCATCATCATCATCATCATCATCATTATCGTCACCATCATCATCATCATCATCATTGTTATTATTATTACTATTATTATTATTATTATTATTATTATTATTATTATAATTATTATTATTATTATTATTATTATTATTATTATTATTATTATTATTATTATTATTATTATTATTATTATTATTATTATTATTATTATTATTATTATTATTATTATTATTATTATTATTATTATTATTATTATTATTATTATTATTATTATTATTATTATTATTATTATTATTATCATAACGCATTAGTAATAATAAAATAATAAGAACTACATAGGTAATCAACTTGGTTATTTCAATTAGGTAATCAATGTACTAAGAATGTAAAGGGTATAAAAACTAAAATTAAAGAACATTAGAATATGCAAAATTGAATAAATTAATAAAATTAAAAAAAAAACATAGATATTAAAACTAAAGTATTAGGAAAGACAAAGAAAAGAGGGGAGGAAGAAAATAAACGAGTTTAAGGTGTAGAAAATAGAGTTAAGATAGATTGCCTAAATTTTACTTCCTCAGTTATTTCTCTTAAGCAACGTGGTAACGTATTCCATAGTCTTACAACATTTATGAAAAAAAGGTTGGATGTATTAAAAGAGCTATGCCTAGGAATTATAAGTACATTACTTCTTCTAGATATACGTAACTGCAATTTTTTGTAAAGGTAATGTGGTGTTTTTTTATGTATAATTTTATGAAGAAAGATACAGTTTCAAGCATTGAGATAATCAATCAAGTTATACCTAAGTATTGCATTTCTGAAATTTTAGAGGTGGTAAAATTTTTTTAAGCCAAATATACAGCGCGTAGGAAAGTTATAAGCAATACTTAGTTTTTATTGAGAAGACGATTCTAGTATACTGTATACTACTTCAGAATATGTACAAGTAACTGCTTAAACAAGTTGCTTCACTAGAATTTGCCTAAGGTCAACAGAACACAAGTTAGCAGACATTCTAACATTTTGAAAGATATCGAATTTTCGAAGACGCACGTGAGTTAAGGCTATGCCTAAAAGTATGACACGATCAAGGTTAACCTTGACACAGGGTGCATCATAAGTAGATCATCATAAGTAGATAAGAACTTAGTTACTAGTGTAAAAAGCGTTCTCTCTGTCAAAATAAACTTCCGGGTAACTTTGTCCGCATATTGGCAGTATGAGTAGGACCTTAGTAGCTTGAGTGGATCACAGTGAAAATTTATGCAAGACAACTGATGAGTTGGTGTAGCGGTCAACGAAACAGTCTTTTTAGTCTGCTGTGTGATGTGCTCTATACAGAGCCGTTGTTTTTGTTGTTGTTGTTCTCGGTTGTTGCCTTATTTGTCTTCATGTTGTCTTGTATTTTTGTCAACATACCTAAAGCTGAAATTTGTTTTCAATATTTCGAAGGATATAATAAAACCTACGGACAACACTATTTACATGATCAACATAAGATAGGGACGAATTCATACAGAAACCAAGATTAACGATTTTCGACAGACACTGAAGTTATTTTTACCTATTATTTCTGACTCTTGAGGTCAGAAATTTTATCCAGGTGATGTTTATTCTTACAATTAGGAAGAACATATGATTTATCAGCATTTAGTTGGAGACCATTATTTATAGTCCATTGATAAATGTTTCGTAGATCCTCATTAAGAAAGTGGTGGAGGTAATCTAAAAATTCAATATTAGATAAAAGATAGACCTGAATATCATTCGCATAAGCATGGACAGAAGAATGCTTGCAAAGACATCATTTAGAAGAAACAGCAAAGACATTATTTATAAAAATGTAGAATAAATGACATTATTACACAGCGCGTAGCGAACTTATTTAGAACTGAACTTTGCGGTACACCACTTAAGACAGATTTATGGCTAGAGAACGCTAGTCCGACTTGAGTTATTTGCAGTCTATTCGATAAGTAAATTGATATAAGCTCAACTGCACTATCACTAAACCCAAAAAGAGTTCTGAGTTTCTGACATAAGTATTGGTGGCTTACTTTGTCAAAAGCTTTCGAAAAATATAATAGGCAGAGTAAAGACATAGAGTCGAAATCATATGCAGGCAGTAAGTTACCCCTAACCTTAACTACTGCAGAGGCACACCCATGCCCTACTCGAAAACCAGATTGAAAAAATTATTGATTTGTTAGCTCATTAGTTTTTCACAGACGTTAGACCCTGGTTACAATATACTTACTGGCCTAAGATCGTTAGGACCAGAAGGGTTGGCCATTTTTGGTCACAGGTAAAACAATTGCCGATTTGCAAACTGCCGCGAATGATGAAGATATAAGAGATTAATGATATGAGTCAACAGGCTGATTATCCGAATACCGTTTTCACCTATTACGTTCGACTTTATTTGCATAGTACATCTTCCAATACCAAGTTCACTTACAGGAGTAAATTCGAAGATGGATATTTGAAAGTGAGATAGAGTTATTTATCGAGTGACTAGTGAGTTCAATGAAAAAGTTGTTTAAAAGTCTGGATCAACTTGGCAGACAGCTGTTGTCTTTTCATTAACTTCAAGTCTCTTAATATTATTCTATAGTACATTTTTAGCGGGAAGGGATTTAATTTGGTAGAGAAATGGACGGAATTATTTCTGGGCATTCTGTAAGCTTCCCAGTTAGCTGATGATGATTTAATTTTCTAGATCACCTTGTGCAGCTTATTTCTCTTCTTTATTTTATTAAATATATTCTGTGTGAACCAAGGTCAGTATGCATTTTTCAATCTAGTTGTTCGTAAAGTTACGTGTTTTTTCAAATAAATACTTGACATGGCTTAAAAAGGAACTAAGTTTATCGTCAACTGTAAAATAGAATTTTTTTTTTTTTTTTTTGTTTAAAATTGTTTGGACAGCTCGTAGATTTTTATGTTTTATCAAGTAGACACATGAAGATTATGTATAATATATGAAATATTTCAAATGGCCGCCTCAGACCAAGCTTTGTGACCTTAATACTTTTTTCTGAATTTTCGAACACTCTTTCGTATAAATGGGACTCCATTTCGGAAATGGACACTTCAATGTCCATGCTTTTAGAGTTAGAATTGCTTGTGGATGGTTACAGTAGAGATTTCTCTGAACATAACTCCCAAAGAATAAGTCTAACGGGATTAAATTGCAATATCTTGGTGTTTTCAAAACGCGAAATTATGCGACATGGGAATTTCATGCGCAATAACTAGATTATTTCGCAACTTCTTTGGCCTGTAGCACCATTTTGTTGAAAGTACAGATCGTCTGTGTCCGTATGATTCATCTGCAACCATAAAAAAATTATCACTCTAGTGCACTTCACTGACTGTAAAGGCTCTTGCGTGGTCATTTTTTAAAAAGTACATCTCTTGATTTAAATTTTAATTTTGATTTGATTAAATCAAAAACCTTTAAATCGAAATTTAAAATTTAAATTCAAATTTGATTTAAAATTGATTGATTTGCAAATTTTCAAAACTTACTATTCTCTCCGAAAAGGCACAAAAAGAACTTAAAAGAAGAACTTACTGGGTTCACTGGGTAACTTTTATAAAATCCCTCATAAGTCTGGGATTTTTTATGGAATTAAAAAGTAATATTTTAGATGTAATTATTACATTAGCCGTAATATTCTCCATGTCGGCCATCCTCGGCCACACCTTACTCTCACGGTTGCTCTATCATTATTTTACAATCTGTACTAAATTTTTACTAAACACATCCCACACACATGACACCTCTTCGTGCTACCTCCAACGCATTAGCCAACCACCACCTACCTGCCTTATGTTCCCAACAAGTCCTTAGCTTCTAACGTTTTATGTTCAACATAAATTCAACATCTTTTTGTGCAAGCTATGCAAATTCTTCACTCTAAATCTTTCTCATATAGCTATAATGTTAATATAATAACTTTAGCAACGATTCAGCATATAATTCAGCGCTGGCCGCCATGTTCTTACATAGCATCATTATTCAAGGGAAGGAAAACTGCTGGCGTTTGAAAAAGCGTGCGACAGGTGTGCGCATTAAAAAGTATGCAACGGAAAATTTGTTTTTGAAAAGTTCTGAGCGTTAAAATGTTTGCATTTTTTTTTCTTTCAAGCAAGTTTAACATGAAGAATTTGCATAAAATTGTTTTAAACACAAGTTGTTGCTCAAAATATTTAGACAGATCTGCTTAAGTGTACTTTGGCAGATATATTTATGAGCAACTTAAGGTGGAAAGTTTAGGCAAGTTTAATTGAAAAGTTTAAGAAGAATTGCCTAAAATAAATTTCGGCAATTTTCTGAAGAGAAACAAAAGAAATAACAAATATATTATATCATAAAATGAATAAGTTACTTTTGGATGTCTATGGAAGGCGAATCGAGGGATAATTACAAACATATGTTAAAGAAATTTTAAGAACGTCATTCATAAACTTAAGAAGTTTATCTTTTTTTTTAGTTTTTTTACAAAGGGACGTTTGTTGTAAGCATTATTTTGAATTAGAAAAAAAAGGATTTTGTCTTTAAATTGATCCGACCTCCTTAAAAGGGTAACTGTAACACCCTACCATCAAAAAACATGCCTTATGCGCAGTGGTGCTGAAAAAAGGTGGCCCAAAAAAATGTTTCGCAATATGCTGCACTTGCTTTAATTTTAAACGTTGTTGTTGTTGTTGTTGTTGTATTCCGCTTCCCATTTATATGCAAATAAATCACGCTGGCGTCGCATTTTAAAACATGCGCACACACACATACACATTTATTCATACATAAATATTTGTATGCATGTGTGTGTCTCTATAGAGTGAAGTATAGCTGCGCCTACTATTTGTCAAGCCATGCTACTTTTTTAAAGTTTTTTGTTGTTGTTTTGTTGCAGATTTTTTTTTTTATATTGCAAACTAAAGCTTTTTGTTTTTTTTTTTTTTTAAGCAGGGCCATGTGATATTTTATAATGAAATCCCTTTTTGGCGCTCTGACACACGCGCTCGCACACACAAACACACACTCACACGCTGACAAACAAATACACGCTCTTGCACAATTTTCACATTTGAGCCAATTTATTGGCATGGCTTCGAAATGCATAAATTTAGCAATGAAAGACCAATAAATAAATTAAAATAATGGCAGCGTAGGCGCGTAATTTTTAGTTTTCCCCTTTTATTTATTTATTTATTTTTTTTTATGCGCTAACGAAAGGGTATCTTTTTTAGGGTTGTTGTATGGTCTGTTGAGCCAGAGGCTTAAATTATGCAATCAAGCATGAAATTTCTACAAAGCTAGGGAAACTGGTTAAAGCTTTTAAAAAGTTGCAGATAAAGCACGGTTTTAAGGAATTAAAAAGAATGTCTAAAACGAAAAATTTAAAAAAAAAAAATTCTTATATTATCAACTCTTTATGATTTCGCGCTTCTATACAGCTCCCAAGTAAAGTTAGAATTTCAAAGAAAATCGCGGCATAACTTTTTTTTTTGTTTTTTTAATTTGACATGTCATAGAACAACAACAACGAGCATACCCATCAGCCATCGAGCCCTCCTCAAAAAGAGGCATGAATTGAGTGATACTTTTGGCGTCTAAACACATGACCTCATCGCTGCAGCAAGGAGCACTTCTAAGAGGCCTGAAATAAAGTGGTACAGTAGAAAAAAGTTCCTTAAAAAGCTTTAAATTAGTCTTTAAGCCTTATGCGACATTACAAAACTTTAGCCATTGGCTAAACTCTAAATTATTTGTTGAAATTTACTATCAGAATGGCTGTACATTTTTTTTTAATTTCCTGTTGTTGTCTAAAATTATTATATTTTGGTCTCATTTAATGAAAATAAACAATAAAATAAACTCCTAAAAGGCCTACTTTGATAAAATAATTTAAAGGTTTCGCCATTTAAATTATTTGTATTAATTTAATTTAACCATTTTTGGATTCAGCAGCCTTTTTTACAAATAAATACATTAATTAAATAATTAAAAAATTTTAAATTTTTAATGTGTCCTTTCATTATTTATATTGAAACAAATTTGAGCTTCAGGCCAAATATGTTGACAACAAGACAACATGAAGACAATGAAGGTAACAACCAACACAACAACAACAACGGTTCTGTATAGAGCAAATCACATAGCAGACTAGACAGACTGTTTCGTTGGCCGCTACACCAACTCATCAGTAGTCTTGAATGACCTTTCACTGTGATACACATAAGCTACTTAGGTCCTACCTATACTGCCAATATGCCGACAAAGTTACCCGGAAGTTTATTTGATAGAGAGAACGCTTTTTACATTAGTAACTAAGATCTTATCTACTTATGATGTACCCTACATCTTCGAAATTCGATTACAGTGTTTTACTGCTATCAAAGCTTGTTGAGGTTGTGCTTCTTTGTTGTTATTCTTCTTTTTTCCACTCTTCCGTTTTAGGGTTCAGCGAGTTTAAATGATGGTGCACCTAAACGGTGTGGAGAAAATTTGTTATGAAAAACTTGATGTTTGTGCTTGATTTTTTCCGTAATATTTTAATATGGGCTTATTTTCTAATTAAAAAATAAATATTCGCTTTTAAGCAACGTAATATAGGTAACACAGTGCCCAATAAGTCCCAAGACTAAGTAATAAAACAACTTTTTTTTTGCAAATATTTTTCCTTATTCATCAACATAGGTTCCTTCAAGAGCAATACATTTCTTCTATCGCTTTTCTAACTTTCATACCGGTTTTGTAGAACGATTTATGCTTCGCCTCAAAATACGCTTCAGTTTCAGCCATCACCTCTTCATTGGAGATAAATCTCTTCAGCAGCCAGCAAATAGCCAGAAGTCACTGGGGGCCAAATCTGGCGAATACGGTGGATGAGGAAGCAATTCGAAGCCCAATTAATGGATTTTCGCCATCGTTTTCATCGATTTGTTACACGGTACATTTTCTTGGTGAAAAATAATATTTTTCTGCTTCAAATGGGGCCGATTTTTTGCGATTTCATCCTTCAAATGCTCCAACAACTCTATATAATAATCGCTGCTGATAGTTTTTCCCGTTTCGAGATAGTCGATGAACAAAATTCCATGCGCATCCCAAAATACAGATGCCATAACCTTTCCAGCCGACAGTTGTGTTTTTGGTCGCTTTGGCCTGCTTTCATCGGTTGCTCTCCACTCAGCTGACGACCGTTTTGATTCCGGTGTGTGTGGTGGATCCATGTTTATTCCATTGTTACATACCGACGCAAGAATTCATGTTTATTCAATGTAAACAGTGCCAAACAGCTCTTTAATCCACTTTATTTAAAAAAAAAAATGCAATTGTATATGAGTGCGGCAGTAGGGGAGGATGTCCAACTGCTGAACAGGCCCACCTATTGAACACTGCCAGTTCTGACGTCTGTTTAGGTGACAGCGCCAATATGTATAGTAAGCCGGCTCAGTCTCCATACAAAAAAAAACGTGTTCGATAAACTCGGTCTAAAATGTACCTTGGCTCATTGTGCCACCCTCCTCAAAACGATTTCATGATGTGTAAGCCCTTAGGCTTCCTGGAATTTTTTTAAAAGTGGTTTTTTGCTCAAAAACCCACTTTTTGTATGGACAAGTTTTTTTATTCGTTGTATTTTCAAAAACAAAAAAAAAAAAAAAACAAAATTAAAACTTTAAAAATGATTACTATCTGCATAAAAAATTTTGAGAAATTTGCTCGTTCTGTATTTTTGTTGTTTTTTTTTTGAGTTTTTTTTTTAATACATTTCGATGCGATTTCGACTTACATCTTCATAACTACGCTATATCTCGTCCGATTGATATTGTTTAACCAACGTTTGAAAGGTAATTAAATATCCTTAACATATCAGGGGCTTACTTGTTCATTTTTGAACAAAGTTAAAATTTCAAAAATTTTTAAAAACTTATGGACAAAAATTTCAAATCTAATTTTTTCGGTGGTCGATTTTCAAAACTTTTGCTAAATTGACTGCCAAAATTGTACTTTCCGGAAATTTTAAATTCCGTTTAAAATTCTTGTTAGCTATTGAACTAAGCTTTCAAACGAAACCAAGAACTCTGAAAAATTGTGGCTTAAACCAAAGTTACAGCCTCCAAACAAAACGTGTTCAGTAGATGGGCATCCTCCCCTACTATTTGTGCAATGAGCACATATAGTTTTCTTTGTGATAAGTTTAGGAGCTTAGCTCGCAAAAGTGAAAACATTACTCTAATAGTTATATGCTTTTTTCTAATAAAAATTAGCATATAAGTTTCACTTTCAAGTTTATCTCCAATATCTAACATTCACTGGACATACTTTATCATTTTTATACCCCCACGTTTTTATATTTTGTATATTTTGTCACTCCGTTTGTAACGCCCATAAGGAGGCATGGTAGGTATGGAAAAGTATATATATTCTTGATCAGCATCACCACCCGAGTCGATTTAGTCATGTCCGTCTGTCCTTCCGTCCGTCTGTGATCACGATTACAGCCGTAATTTTCAAGCTATCACCACGAAATTCGATAGTTAAGCTTGTATCTAAAAAGCAAAGATCAACTTTCGAAAATGAGCCAAATCGGATGAAAACCACGCCTACCTCCCATACAAAGTAACTATCAAAAAGGTAAAATCTCTTTTAATTCCACAAAAATTAATATATGGAATTGAACTTTTGTGAACTTTGACATATAACATGTACTCTGTGTATGAAATTCAACGAAATCGAGTGAAAACTACGCCTACCTCTCATACAAAGTGACTTTATCAAAAAACAAAAGCGAATATTTTCTATAAAAACTATAACGAAAATGTTTTTACAAATTAACATTTTATTGGTTGCTTAAGACTTTGAATATACTTTGGTTCAGCCGTGGAGGTATTTTAACTTCGGCCCAGTCGAAGATAATTTCTTACTAGTTTTTTTTATATTTATTTTTAAAATTTCGCGTTTCTTCATTTTTTATATTCTACACTACAAGATATTTATAACCTCCATTAGAAGTGCATAAAATGCAATATTATTCTTTGAGTTTTATGGCATTTTTTTCATCGTTACTTGTTTCAGATCCCTTTTATATGGGAATAAATAAATCTTTGGTTTAAGCTTGATTCAACAATCAACTCGAGTTTTTTTATTCCTTCCCCCCCCCTGCTACCTTTAATTTTTTTTTTTTATTTTTATTTTTCTGATAGTAGCAGAGGATGCTACCAAGCACTGTTGTAATTGTGTTTGTTGTATTTTGTTTTTATCCTGTTATTTCATTGTTTACACATTTGCGCCGCAAAATCATTTAAGTGTGTAATTTTGTATTTATTTGCTTTAATGGACAAAATAAAACAACATGACAATCAATCTGAACGAACACATGTTTGTATGTAAGACTGCGTGAGTGCGTTTGCGAATGTGTGAGTGTGTGTGTGTGTGGTGTAAGTGAGTCAATGCTATAGCATAATGCATATAGCATAAGTATACTTACAGTAATATAATCAAAATAAATGTAAACATATGGACAGCTTGTTTTACTCTTTCCAAATTATGGTGAACATTGGTTCAACTAATGTAACTTCACAGAGGGTAACACACTGATGGGGACTTCCAAAGTAATGCTATTAATTAAAAAAAAAAAAAAAAAAAAAAAAAATTGGCAATTATACAAGTAAATACAACTCAAACATATAAATAACCAATTCTGCTTATTATTGTGTATTTATAGAACATATATCCCCAAGAGTTTCATGAGATCATTTTTTTTTAAACTAAGAATTTTGTTAAGCTTAGAAATAGTTATTTTAAATCAAATTTCCAATATCAATAATTGTTTACTTTAACACTTCTTTATACATATATGCTATCCGAACATCTTGTCTACATATTGTAAGTACACTGTGAGCATAAAATGTATACAATTTTCTAAATTAAACCAAGTACAAAACACTAGCAGAACAAAAAAAAAAACTTGTGAAAATTTATTATTTTGCCAACATTAAATTAGCATACATTGTCACTTAACTTAACATACATGCACACATACAAACAGAAGGTTGTGTACCAAAAGACTTATGGTTTCAGTAGCAGAATTAGTAGACTTTATAGCAAAGGCTGCTGCAGGCAGACTTTTCTGTGTAGCTCACAAAATATATTGCAAATAATTTCCAATATATTGCAAAATGTCTCGAACTGCACTTCACCAATACTAGACAACATACACATAAGTACACATACACACATACACACATACATACAAACACATACTCTCTAGCGTATGCAAATGTTATAATTTAGCTTTAGTTTAAAGCTTTTTAGGCTGTAAAGCAGCTTATTGAATGAATGAAGTCTTTGGGTCTGTAGGAACGAGCTGTGAAGGCAGCCAGAAAATGCCAGAAAATAGAATTTTATTGTTGTTGTTTTTGTATTTTGTTTTTCTTTGTTATTTCTATTGCTGCATGCATCGGTAAGAGTCAAAAAGTCAGACAAAGATTGATTTTTCTATCCTTAAAGTGGGTGTTGGAAGTCGTAACGTTGCCATTATCGTTGATGCTCTGGACGTAGGTAAAATGCTTGGAGTTATTTTGAGTTTTAAATGCTGTCAATATGTTTAGTACTTGCTTTGTTGATAAAGAGACTTGTAAGCAGAAAAAAATTTTAAAGAAGCAGCAGAAGAGATGATGTAAAAAAAGAGGTCCGGGGATTGTATGGTCATTAGGCCGGGTCGGTCTCCATACAAAAAAAAAAAAAAAACGAGTGCAATTTTTTTAACCTTAATCGGTCTCTTGTGTAAATTTTAAACACACTTTTCAACTTCAAGCTGTTAGTTTTTTAAGATAATTTCAGCAAATCGACAGAGCTAGGATTTTGGCTGGTTTTTTAAAAAATTTTTTTTTAAATAAATAAAATAATGAATAATAAATTATTTTTAACGATTAGATCGCAATTATTTCATTCATCGATAAAAATATGGCTCTTGAAGAAGTGTGTAAAATTTACACACAAGGAACTTATTCGTTTCTAGAAATTAGGGACCGATGAAGGTTAAAAAAGTATCTTTTTTGGTCAAAAACCCACTTTTTGTATGGACAAGTTTTTTGTTTCGCTGTATTTTCAAAAACAAAATTAAAACTTCAAAAATCATAACTATCTACATAAAAAATTTTGAGAAATTTGCTCGTTCTGTATTTTTTTTTTTTTTAGTCTTTTTTGAATACATTTCGATGCGATTTCGACTTAAATCTTCATAATTACGCTATATCTGGTCCGATTGATGTCGGTTAACCAACGTTGGAAAGGTTATAAAATATCCTTAACATATCAGGGGCTTACTTGTTCATTTTTGAACAAAGTTAAAATATCAAAAAATTTTAAAATATTATGGACAAAAATTTCAAGTCAAAATTCTTTATGGAGATAGTAATCATTTCAAAGCTTTAATTTTGGAAAAACAGCGAAACAAAAAACTTTTCCATACAAAAAGTGGGGTTTTGACCAAAAAAGGCACTTTTTTAAAAAAATTCCAGGAAGCCTAAGGGTTAACACATTGCGAAATCGGTTTTTGGAACATTTTATTTTGCGACCCACCCTAATGGTCATGTATTTTATTTTTTTCAATCGGTGATTCCATATCAATTCGACAAATTTTAAGAAAAATTTGACCTTTGCATTAACGATTTTTTTTTAAATTTTGTAGGCTAATAATGCTCATAAAGTAACTCAACTGTGTTTTTTCCTTTTGCAAAATTATTTTTTTATAGTTATACACTGTGAAAAACTTAAAAAAACAATAAAACAATAATTGTATTTAAAAAGCCGTATCTTCAAAACCGTATCTTCAAAGTATTGATACTGAATTTTTTTATCAAAGCAGTACTGCGAAAAAGCTCAAGTTCTCCAAAAACATCTTAATAAAGCGAAAATAATACACGGCACTTTGACCCTCCATTCATTTATTAAAAAAGGAAAAGGATGAATTGAAATGCGAGTAACATGTGCAGCATCTACATCAAGTATCGTTACAGTTTATAAAAATACAAAAAAAAAGCAAAAAAAAATAAATAAAAAAAATTTTGTGCAAATCCTTAGAATTGATGCCTTAACACGACATTTTATTTAAAAACAACAACGGCTCTGTATAGAGAAAATCATACAGCAGACTAGACTGTTTCGTTGGCCGCAACGCCAACTTAAGCTACTTAGCAGAGATTTGCACAAGACCAATCGTCATTTTTTTGCCACTTGAATAACAATCGTGGTCAGCCACAGAGCCCGAACAGAACCAAAGCGGCTGTCGGTTGGCGGACCTCTCTCGGAGAAATCCGCTGAGAACACGTCCAGAATAGGAGCGGTTGTCGGTTGTCGGATCAGCGTTGCTTTTCGTTGTGTAAATGCTACAAATTCAACACACACACACACAAAACGAAATGTTAGCTCATGGAATGCAACAGACACACACAAAACAAAACGTCAGCTCATAGTAAAAACTAAGCAAATAGCACTGAACACAGCCTTTTCTTAGCTAAAATATGGCAACACTTACGCCACTCAAAGAGAGATCCGCCAGCCGTCGGAGAAAAAATAGAATTGATTCTATTCTGGCGTTTTTTCGTCGCGGATTTCTACGGCCATTTAATTTTTGGCGGCTGCATATATTTTCATGTATTTTGTTGCACAGCGCATCCGACAACCGACAGCCGCTTTGGTTCTGTTCGTGCTCACAGTCGCACATAAAAATTAATGCAGGCATATCGCTCGAGTTCGCAAGCAACGATTGGGGCTGAGCACAGTTTGTCCAGACAATGCAGACATTCGAATGCTTCGCTTACCACTCGAGTGTTTGCTGCTGCATGAATTTTTGTTGTTTTTATACTTCTCTGCCGTTCTCCAGCAGCGCTTTGTGTTGTTTGTTTACCTTTAATATTTACCATGGTTTTTATTTTTTGTACGAATGGATATAAAAGCATGGATATTCATTGCTTTCGTTGAATGTTGCTCATGTCTCGCTTCGTTGGGTATTCTTGTATCGTAGGCATTCCTAATAGCGACCGCTCGTACTCTATAGTATTCGTATCCGCAGCATGTATTCGCGCATTAATTTTAATGTAGAAGACATATTCGGTGCTCGTATATTGAGGATACATTCGAAACGCAATTTGAATGCAATCAAGCTGTTCTCTGCTACTTAGGTCCTACTTAGAGCCCGAACGGAACCAAAGCGGCTGTCGGTTGTCGGGTGCGCTGTACAACAAAATACAAGAAAATTTATGCAGCCGCCAAAAATTAAATGGCCGTAGAAATCCGTTACGGAAAAACGACAGAATAGAATCAATTCTATTTTTTCTCCGACGGCTGGCGTATCTTTATATTTTAGGTAAGAATTGGCTGTGTTCAGTGCTATTGTCTTAGTTTTTATCATGAGCTGACGTTTAGTTTTGGGTGTGTGTGTTGGATTCCATGAGCTGACATTTCGTTTTGTGTGTGTGTCTGTTGCATTTGTACCATTTACACAACGAAAAGCAACGCTGATCCGACAACCGCTCCTATTCTGGACGTGTTCTCAGCGGATTTCTCCGAGAGAGGTCCGCCATCCGATAGTCGCTTCGGTTATGTTCGGGCTCTCATACTGCCAATTATGCCGAGAAAGTTACCCGGAAGTTTATTTTGGCAGAGAGAACGCTTTTAACATTAGTAACTGAATTCTTATCTTCTTTTTATGCACCCTGTGTCAAGATTAACCAACGAAACTGTCTGTTGTATGATTTTCTCTATACAGAGCCGTTGTTGTTGTTGTTGTTGTTGTTGTTGTTGTTGTTGTTGTTGTTGTTGTTGTCGTTTTTGTTGTTATTGTTGTTGGTTGTTGCCTTCATTGTCTTCGTGTTGTTTTGTTGCTAACATACTTGGACTAAAGCTCAAACTTGTTTCAATAAAAATTAATTTTCTTAAAATATTGCCAGTGGCGGATCTACATACGGGCTGAAAGGAATTTAGCCCCCCCTTGGAGAATTTTTTGTATGGAAAAAAAAATGAAAAAGTCCAAAAAGATGCTTCAGCCCCCCCCTTTGGCATACAAAAGTGTAGTTTCAGCCCCAGCCCCCCTTTGGCAAATCCCAGATCCGGCACTGAATATTGCAAAAGTATAAACCACCGAAAAGACCCATTCAAGGTCTTTAAATATTTAGCTTAGTTTCTTCTCTACGACTTCCAATAACTTAGAGTTGTTTGAATACATGCTTAAATTGTATTTTTCAAGTTATTTAGATATTTTTCACAGTGTATATTTTAAAAAAAAAGTACGCATATATGATACTTTTCAGGAGAACCACCTACTCAGAGAGTTTAAAATTTTTCAAGAAATGTGATGTCAGGAACGTTTACATTGCGTATTAAAAAATAGTTCCTTGGCTTATACGATGCAGCGTGCAGAGTGCCAGCTAAAGGGCTAAAATTAAGGAATTGAACAAATTAATTTCTTATTTACAACTATATAAGCAGCAATTGGTTTAATCAGTGTGAGGATTGGTTCTTAGATGTGCTTTTTCTGGAATTAATGGAAGTGCTTTGCCTTCGATAGTTATTCGTATTAACTTAATTGAATTGGATTGTTGTTAAAAAATAACAAACTCTTTTGTAATAAACAAAATTGTTCCAATATAACTCCTTCCTCATTTTTGCTTCATTTTGAACTTTACGCTTCTTTTCTTAGTTCCTTCCGTTTTTCTGTTATGCTCCCATAAACAGAGCATTGGTTGCTTGCACTTCAATGTCTTATTGCTCTCCAACTGCAACAACCACCGACACACAAACCCACACACATACACTCGCACAAACACACACACACAAACAAGCAGCAAAATGTTTGCTTGCAACAACTTTAACATTTGAACTTGACATTTAACACTAGCGAAAACAATTCAACTGCAATTTCAGAGTTACCAACTTGCAACATTCCAAATGTTGCCCTTTCGAGCTTAAACGACAAATACGCCGAATGTCCCCAAAGTGGTAGCCATGCCAAGACAGCAAGCAGCATGCACAGCCATGTTGAGGACTAGCCATGGCAGTAACGACGAGAGCATCCCTTAAACAGTAGAGGGTGAATTGTTTCTGTTGCACCTGTCGGCCGCCATCACCACCATAGTTTTGTGTGGAGATGTGTGGAACACATGTGTGCGTGTGTGCGTGCGTATGTCAGCTTATGTCCGATATTAACTCACCCCAAATAAACGGATTTTACACCATTAACAATCTGGTGCATGCGTTGAGTGCATGTTTGTTGCCATAATTGTTGCTGTTGTTGTTGTTGTTGTTATTGTTGCCTTTGTGGGTTGTTTTGCCTCTTAGCTTCAGTTGTGCAGCCCATAGCTCGAGGGTTTCGCATGATTATGTTTGTTTTAACTCAACGCATTCCAGCGTGTTGCTTTTTGGCACTGTTTAAGTTGATTTCGTTATAAATTAACCCATTGACAAATGAATATATTGCTTGTTAATTGATCAATGTATATGTGTAGAGTGGTTGCTGTGTTTTGTGTGTGTTTGTGTATATTTGAGATATGCTTATCTCTGCGTTTGTGTACATTTGGTATTTTCAGTGCTGTTAGGGTTAAACACACATATTGCACATTTAAGCTAATACTAAATTTAATTATTTTCTATATGTATTAAAACAACAACATACACACGCACACATGTGCAAATGGTCGGGTGCTTTATGGTGCTCACTACAATTTATTGTTATTGAAATACAATTGGAAAATTAACTGTCAGTGTGGTGAAGTTGTTGTTGTTGTGTTGTTGTTGTTGTTGTTGTTGTTGTGTTGTTGTTGTTATTGATGCCGTAGTGCAAGTAAAGAATGCGATACACAGTGAGAAAAGACTTAACCTCTTTAACTTGACTAATTCATAGAAAAGTAAACAATTATGAAAATAAAAAAAGTATTGCTTCAAAACCTCAGATCATAATTTCTTTTGAGCCGCATATCATTGAGGAACATAAATTATGAATTATGAGGAAAATTATAAATTATTATTCAATGAATATGAACCGTCGTTTATACCAGAAAAGTTTGCAAACTAATGTAATTATAACATTTTTCTTTTTATTTCGTTAAGTCTTTTATAAAATGTACTTCTTTTTTCAGCAATAGGACGAGGTAAGCACTGTACGGCTTATCAGCGTGATCTTATTAAAAAATTAAATTTAGCAAAATCTTATTGGTTGCTCTCCGATGATGATATGTAATGCCTTAAAATATCAACCACAACCAGAAAATCGTGGACGGCAACCTGCAATGCCACCGAAATTAATTAAGCTAGTAGTAAGATATTCGAAAAAGCACCCATTTACAAATGCTACTGAAATAAAAGATGAGCTCAATATAGAGGCGAGCATCGAAACAGTCTACACACGCTTGCGAGAAGATAACCTAGCAGCTCGTAGTCCAAGAAAAGTGCCCCTACTAACAAAAAATCATGTGACAAAGAGATTGAAATTGGCCTGCAGAAAAAAATGGAGGAGCATTTTATGGTCAGCAGAGCCGAAAATCGTGCTTTATAGTACCAAGCGGTCACGCCAATATGCCAAAAGACCACCAAATTCCAAATATAAACCAAAATTTACAACAAAAACTATTTAACATGGTAAATCCAGCATCACAGGATATGGGCGTGCTTTTCATTTTACGGAGTTCGACCAATATACCGGATCGAACAAATAATGGATCGCTACCTGTATGTGCAAATAATGTAAGAGGTTATGCTCCCATATGCCAGCGAAAAAATGCCATTACTTTTGGTCTTCAAGCAGAATAATGAACCAAAGCACACTAGCAAAGTCGCGCAACAGTGGTTTCATACTAACGAGGTTAACCCTGCAGTAGTCGCGTACCTAAATGTGACCAGAGTGGTCGCGCGGATTACATATGTAATCCATTTTTTAAAGTTTAAAATAAAGAATGGCAATTTGAAAATGCTTAGTTATTTGTTTTAATTTTTATTATTACTTTATTTTATATTATATTTATTTAAAAAAACAACATAAACATAATTCTTATAGTGCGTAAAATCAATGAATATCGATTGCGGACAGTTGTGAAATTCATAATTTTGCATGACTGGATTACATATGTAATCCGCGCGACCACTGCAGGGTTAAGGTCATGGAATGGCCGCCGCAGTCACCAGGTCTTAACCCAATTGAGAATTTGTGGTGTGATGTAAAGACAGCAGTGACTCAATCCAAACCTACAAATAACTCTAAGCTTTGGGACGAAGTACAGCGTGCTTGAAATTCAATACCTCCAGAAAGATGTACAAATTTGGTAAACTCTATGCATCGGCACTGTGCCGTAGTAATTGCGAATAAAGGTTCACAACCAAATACTAATTTCTTGAAAACATATTTATTAACTATTGTCCTACAACTATGAAAAATATAAGCAAATTTTTATATTTTTTTATTGAAGTAAGCCCACTATTTTTTTGCCGTCTTTATTTAACCCACCGTCACTGAACATATTCTTTGTCACACTTTCAATGAACTCGGTGTGTCACACCCGAGGAAAAATAAGTATAGAAAATAAAAACTACCTTTTAAAAGAAATTTTTCTTGTTGAGTCTTATTCAGTCATTAATATATTAATTTGAAAAAAAAAAATTAATATATTAATATTTAGCATCTACTGAGAATTTCGCGGCAGTAAGGAGCCAAATAGCTAAACCTCGTAAAAAAAACAGCTCGGGTGTAATACACCCATATTCATTGACGACGGGTTAAGAATCTTTACTATTTTTAAGTTATTGCCTGATAGTATGAATTTATTACTAAAGGTTTTTTTTTGTTTATATCTTGTTAAGACAATAACTTGTTTCAAAAATACAAAATAAAATACTACAATAACAAATACATGTATTTTTGTTTACTTTTTCTTTTGCGAAGGGTACACTACTATTATTTTGCTCGCGGATGTATATTAATCCTATTCTACGATAATTTCACAAGATGAATAGATATTAAAAATAAATTTTAAGCAAATTGACTTCTTATTTAAAAAAGTCTAAAAACCAAACGGAATAAAACTCCATTGGAATTTATTGTCCATCTCACCTAAAAGTTTCATATAAAGAATATTAAAAGAGCATTTTATATCAGTTATTTATTTGTATAATATTTTATGTGGCGGAGTCGTGGCGCAGTCGGTAGAGTGTGTGACCCATACGCCAGAGATCCTTGGTTCAATTCCATCTGACACAGAAAGTTTTTTCAATTGAACTATTTTTCCTGTTCGGCCGTCAGCTCTCTGCAGACAATGGCAAACCTCAGAGAGTAAATAATGCCATGTAAACCTTCTTGAGACCATACACAATAGCCGTTCGGAGCAGAGATAATGAGATGGGAAACTTCGTTTCCATTGTGAATTCTGTTGATTTTGACAGCAAAAAATGCTTCTTCTCCAATTTTTTTATGCAATCACATATTGTGTATGTGAGTTCACCTCATATTTGTCAAAAATAGGTACTACACCCAAAAAAGTCTTGCATATTTAAAAGAAAAAGACCGTTGGCTGTGTCGTGGACACACCCGTAAGTTTTGACGTGACGGTGTTTCTTTATACTCCTATTTCATGTCCAAACTCTTGTTCTAATCCATGACCAAATTTTTGACTTAATCAAATATACCGAATCCCTTTCCTAGTTTAAAAAGGTGTGTCTTAGTTTTTGTCCTAATCCATATCCAAATTCATGTCATTGTCCTTTTCCAGTTTCATTGTGTTATTTTGTTGTTTGTGAGCAGTGAAATCGTAACTAACTAGATTTTTTGTTGTTGTTGTTGTTGTTGTTGTAGTTGTTGTTGTTTATGTTGATGTTGATGTTGATGTTGATGTTCATGTTGATGTTGATGTTGATGCTGATATTGATATTGATGTTGATGTTGATGTTGATGTTGATGTTGATGTTGATGTTGATGTTGATGTTGATGTTGATGTTGATGTTGATGTTGATGTTGATGTTGATGTTGATGTTGATGTTGATGTTGATGTTGATGTTGGTGTTGGTGTTGGTGTTGGTGTTGGTGTTGCTGTTGGTGTTGGTGTTGATGTTGGTGTTGCTGTTGATGTTGGTGTTGGTGTTGGTGTTGGTGTTGGTGTTGCTGTTGGTGTTGGTGTTGATGTTGGTGTTGCTGTTGGTGTTGGTGTTGGTGTTGGTGTTGGTGTTGGTGTTGGTGTTGGTGTTGGTGTTGGTGTTGGTGTTGGTGTTGGTGTTGGTGTTGCTGTTGGTGTTGGTGTTGATGTTGGTGTTGCTGTTGATGTTGGTGTTGGTGTTGGTGTTGGTGTTGGTGTTGCTGTTGGTGTTGGTGTTGATGTTGGTGTTGCTGTTGGTGTTGGTGTTGGTGTTGGTGTTGGTGTTGGTGTTGGTGTTGGTGTTGGTGTTGGTGTTGGTGTTGGTGTTGGTGTTGGTGTAGGTGTTGGTGTTGGTGTTGGTGTTGGTGGTGGTGTTGGTGTTGGTGTTGGTGTTGGTGTTGGTGTTAGTGTTGGTGTTGGTGTTGGTGTTGGTGTTGGTGTTGGTATTGGTGTTGGAGATGTTGTTGGATTTGGAGTTGGTGCTTTTCGTTTAGCTTTTTTTTTTTTGCTTCCCCATTGGTTGAGCTCTAATTTCAATTAATCCAGCAAAAGTGATGCATATGCGTCACATTAGGCGGTTCCCTGGGGGTTTTTGACACGCCGTAAATTTTTTTTTTTATTTTTGTCATATGCCCGAAGACCTCACCTTTGTTTGCGTTCCTTAAAATTTACCGTTGCTTCAGTAGTCACAGAGTTAAAAATCCATGCAACGTTTTTTCATGGCTGTAACATTTTTACTACATTATGTGATTGCATCCCTGAAATCATGACAACAAAATTTTTTTTGTAATTTAGTTGTGAAGCGTAATAACACATCCCTGCTGTCGTTAAACCAAATTTACTGTAGCACTCCTCCTGAGTGAGTAATAATTCCATGAAACGATATTACGTTTCTGTTACATAAGCTGCTATATTCACGACCTGACGACGACGGAATTTTTTTTTATTTTTGTCGTAAAGCCATGTATAAAAACTTTATTTTCCTTTTTACACTTTTATCGTAGGTTATATACTCATTGAGTAAAAATTCAATGCAACGCCGCTGTATGAATGTTGCGTTATCGATCTTTGAGCGGCTCTCTCAGCGTCCTTATGATGTCAGAAATTTTTTGTCTAATTTTGTTGTAAGGGCTAAAAGGGCTGTTGTAATCCTAGCACTAATACTCAGCGAGTAATAATTCCATGTAACAAATTTTCAGTTGCATTGCTTACGCAGCTCCCACTACGTCCCTATGCCGTATTAAATTTTTTTTTTTGTTTTTTTAATATAGCCAAAGAATTAACCTTTACGGTCATACTTTTTTTTTAATCATAGCTCTTATACCAAGCGAGTAACAATTCAATGAAACGCAGATGAATTTTTAAAAAATTCATTTTTTAACTTTTTTGGAAACTAGAGGAGTATAACGTAACTTCGTCAAGTCAAAATTGTTTTTAGCTGAGCAAGAATATTTTTAATAAAAGTCGATAAAGTACTTTTGTTAATATAGAAATGTCAGTATTGTCAATCTAATTTATGGAGTTGCTTTGATAATGCACAAAAATATTTTTGATAAAAAAAATGAATTAAAAAAAAAAACACTTGTTCTATTTACAAGTGCTGTTGTTAGCAGAAAAACATAAATCAATTTCTTTCAAGAACAGCTATATCTTTGTTTTGAAAACTCTGGTCTAATTCTTAAATGGATGAATTTTTTTGAACAAAAATTGTAAGTTAGTTTTTCCCTATGTGTACACTGGTGGCTTAGCTGTCGAAAGTGAGATATTCACCAGCGCTCATGTCCATCCCATGGTATAATAATACAAGGTAGCATTGACAACTGCTTATTTTCTCTTCTACAAGAAAACATCTCCTGTCAAAACCTGGTGTTTGTGAAAATACGTCTGCAGCTGCTGAGGTTGTTGTTTTTTCACTTTAACGTTTTCAACATTGTTTGTGTTTCCAATGGCGGATTGTAAGCGCTTTCTTTTTGAGTATATTTTTTGACAGGAGATGTTTTCCCTATCAACTGTCTATGCTACCGTGTATTATTATACCATGGTCCATCCTGAGGGGTGAATTCATCGAGAATCCATCGCGAGGGGTGAGTTTGCCATGAAATTTTACTAACACATTTATAATAGTTGCATTAGTATTGACTGCATTGTAGCATACGGCTATCTCTTTTTTTGCCGAAGTTTCCAATCTCATTATCTCTGGTTCGGAGTCGGCATAAAACTATTACGTCCAGTTCTCGATCAATTGTGAACTTTTAATATTACGCACTTGTGTACATTTAATAACACGCTCAACACAATTTGATATAAGAAGTTTAGTCAAAGTCCTTTCAAGGGCTGAAATGCCCAGTTTATTATTATTATTATTATTATAATATTTTCTGCTTTATAAAGTTGTTTTACATAAAAATGGGTTTGTACTTTATTTTTCTGTTGATTGAGTTCTTATTGAATAGTATGTTTTTTTTTTCATGTCTTTGATATTTTTCGAAGATACAACGCCCCAATATTGTGTGCCGTCTATATTAAGATTATAATTATGTTAGTTATTTACCGATAAGTTGATGCCGTAACCGAGTGCGTTTAAGATTGTGTGGACCACTCAATGTCAATGCGAGCGTAGGTTCGAACCCCAGCTTAAACAGAAAGTTTCTTTTTGAATTGATATTAATTTTTCTGATAGGTCGTCACCTCTCTGCAGACAATGGGAAGTAAATAATGCCAAACGTTAACTTACTGTTTTATTTTGTAAAAGTTAAAACAAGTTAAATTCAAAAGGCAATTGAAAATATATTTAATTTTAAGAACTCATAATTTCTTAAATACCTATATTTAGAAAATGCAGGCGTATGTTAAGAAAATATCCTTGAAAAATAAAAAAAAAATAATTATTTTTGAAAAAAAAAGAATGTTCAGTAGAGCAAAACCGATCTAATGAGCTCACTCCTATTGAAAAAAAGAATAATATAGATATGGTTTTGGGATGATATTTATCCCCCTTGAAACCTACTTTTATTTAACTGTTCACAGGTGAAATTTCTCAGATCTACAAAAGAGTTTTAAATTAACTAGACTGATCAAAAGTCATTGGTCTGACAAATAAATGACATTGTTAAGCAAATCGATATTATTTTCGCCGACTACTGTCTTGACTTGAGTTCAACAATTTCACGGAGTTGTTTGTGAATGAAAGTTCTTTATAATAAAAAACTTTTGTTCTTTTTATAATAATGGAAAAAAGTGATTTCTAGTTCTAAAAAATGCTATGCTTATCAAGAATGGATTAACGAATGTTATGTTGGATCTACTCCAGCGAAATCATCCATAATTTATTGGTTCGCTGAACTCAAACGTGGTCGTTCAAGCACTTCTGATAAAGATCGTCCAGTAGTGGAATTCCCAAAAAGTTAACGATACGAAATCTTTATGGTTAACTAACGACGTTTGTAGTTTGCAATAATTAATGTTGTATTCTCAAAACAGTACTTAGCGACAGAATTGTTAAAATGTAACATTCACAATATAAGCTACAAGCGTCGTTAAAAGAAATCAAAAATATGGCAGCACTGTGCTTTTTTGACAGCTAGATAGGTCTTTCGATAGATACATGCTGAATCAGCCAAGCAGCAGACAGCTGCATCGCAGCTATTAGCAGAGGCAGCGCTAATGCGCTAATGCAAGCAATTGATCAATTGGTCAATTTCATTTGAGCGATTGCCTTCAACAATTATAAGTGCAATTGTTATAAGTATAACTTTTGTATTATTTTTACTTTTATTATTATTTTTTATTATTAATGCTCTGTAATGTGCCTTATTATCCGTTAAATTGTTTTTATTTATTTTAAAAACTTTTCTTTTTTTTTAAGCTTTAAATAAAAGCGTCGAAGCTATTGAAAATAAAGTTTATAGAACTATTTTTATTTTGATTTAAACTTATTTTATTTAACCATGATGATTAACATATGCCTCGTCGTGTTGTGGCCATTTTATGCATATTATTTATCTATATCTATATCTATATATATATCTATATCTATATCTATACTCTATACTATTATATAAAATGAAAGTGAAAATTTTTTGTGTCCGCAAAACTCCAAAAGTACTGGTCCGATTTTTTTGAAATAAGTTTTAAAACATCACATTTGTGCTACAAAAGATACATTGGTTATTTTCTTTACGAAATTTTAATAATAAGTATCTTTAATTAAAGTGTTAAGTTTTTTAAAAAATCATCCACAATGCCATGCATTGCTTGATCGTTAGCTTTTCATGCGTTTGTGCTGCGAGAGCCTCAATAAACTGCATGTTGCTCTCTACTATACTCTTTTTGTTCTCAGCAAGCACAAAACAACAAAACAAACAAACAAATACATATATATACATACTTTGCTGCGCTTAAAGCTAATTGGATGGAAGTACATTCTAATATGTTCAAATTAGTTTTGATGTGGTGAATTAATCTAACACAGTTTTGTTAAAAGGGGATTCACTGGCCACCTTTAGCATGTTGAGGATTTTTTCGATGAGAATGAGAATCAATCCGACTTGATGTATGTATGTATGTATGTATTTACATATGTTTATTTGTTTCGCTGCATGCAACTTTTCTACACATGTTTTGACGGTGGTTTTCCTGTAATTTATGAATGAACAAAAGAAACAAACGGCTGATTTTTTACTTCATAGAATTGAAATTGTGTGATTCAATAAGTTTTTTTATAAATAAACAAGAGAACTGGGACGGGCATAGGAAAAGGGGTTATGGCTTCGACCACACAAGTCAAATTTTTGATATTGAATAGTTTTGGAACTAAACGTCGCATGACAATAAAACTCAGTATGGAGTTACTAATTGCCAAAGTCTTTCTACTGGAAAACTGGTTTGTGCATTGGAAAAGGGGGTGTGGCCCGATTCTCTATACAGAATAGCTATGGAAGCTTAAATCACAGGACATTGAAACTCATAGTGAAATTGTCACCTGGGAGTGATGTTCTGCTACTGGGAAACTGTAACGGGCAGTGCAACATGAGCGCGGTGTCAGACTAAGGGATTAATAAAAGTTTTGAATTTACTTATCATTTCCAATATACATGAAATGATAAGTGATACATGACATGATAATTTGGGTATCTATGGAAATGATAATTTCACACGGGTGCTGTGTGACCTAAAGAAGACCAAAAACAAGTTGTTCGTGATTCTGAGTCATCTTTAGCCATGTTAAACCGTGATTCGAAAGATTTGGTGGAAGTTGAACACCAACTTTTTTTTTATCATCATTTTGAAAACAAAAACAGGTGAATGCTTTGCAGCATTATTGGAACGTTTGAACAAATATTTAATTACATTTAAAGAATAAAAAGGTTATTTTTTTTTTGCAAGACAAAGTACCATCTCACAATTCATTGAAAGCAATGGCAAAACTCATCGAATAACGTTTTAACTTCCTTCTCCATTTCCCGTTTTCTCCAGACATTCCTGTACCTTTCTCCCAAAATGAAGAAGTTTACATGGAAACCGAAACATATTTTGAAGAGTTGAACAAAGTCTATTACACACCAAAGTATTGAAATGTTCTATAATAAAGAACAATGTGTAATGGTAACGAACAATAAATAATGAAATAAAACTTTAATCACACTGAAAGAATGTATGTATGTATTGCTGTTTTATTATAAGACAGAATTGAAGTCGCATCGGAACGTACTTTTGTAGTATTAAGGTTACGTTTGAACGAAATTTTGAGAAAATAATTCTTTAATTGTAAAACTAATTTTCACAAAATTTCATGATTCTAGGATAACTCCTTCTATTTTTGTCCACTCGCTATATGGGCTCGTTACACTGTGCGTCGTCACAATAAACAAAATTTTTCAAAACTAATGACTTCACTTAAAAAAAAAAATATGCAAATCTTTGCAAACCATTATAATTATATTCTGCTTGAATCAAGTTGCTTCTCTGAAAGTGCTATAAAAACCACCCCTTGTAGCACATTAACTTATTTTACAGCTGCTGAGTGTTGTAAAAGTTGTAAAATATTTTATTTAATGCACATTTTAAAAAGTCATAGCAGTCAAAATTAAGGCTACAAAAACAAAAAAAAAAAACAAAAACCACAGCAGAAGCCAAAACAACAACAATAACAGCAACAGCAGCAACATAATCATTCAATTTGCGTGATACCATCAGCAGCGTCAACAACAATAGCAACAACAAAATCAGCATCAACAACGCCATTATTAACAACAACAAAAACAACAACAAAAACAGCAACAACAACATCTACAAAATCTTCAACCTTTACATTTCAGCGTAAGTCACGGTATGTAAGCCACGTAGGCGGTACACGTTTTAACGCTTACCCTATGCACACACATTCACACACAAACACACATGCACACACACATTTATTACATATAAACAAACAGTTAATTTGTAGAAAAACATACAAGCAAACATATACATTTATAAATATACTTATAGACAGCAGTCGGCTCATAAAATTTGAGTCTGGTCTGAGTTAATGAGTTACAATGTGAAAAAATACTCATTAAAAAAACATTACTTTGATTATTTAATTAACTGCCAATCTACAGTAGCGGCAGCCATTTAAATGTTATCCACAAATGTCAATAAATAATATTTAATGATGCGAAATACATAAATAATTCGGAAAAATATTGAACACAGCAATAAAAAGAAACCACATCGGAATGTTTTTTTCTTTTTCGTTTAATTACACTCTTTTGAATTATTGTGTCAAAGTCTTGTGTGTGTCACATTACAACTGACAGCTGTCAAATTGTATACGATTCGTACGCGACTTTGCAGTGACATGAAAGCGGATTTCAACTGTCAAGCTTCCATCTGACGCAGTCGGCAACAACAGCATGGCACCAACACGTTTGCAACTTGACTAGAGCAACAACACGTAGTTGAAATGAAAAGTTCTCAAGTAAATGTGGAATGGAGTGGAATTGAAATGAAGCTTGTACGTATGACTCAAGTTGAATCGAAATCAACTCTCAGTGACAGAAACTCTGCTGAAACAGTGCAAAAATACAAACGAATTATCATGCACCACACGTCAAAATGTTAAACGCCTCTATCTGTCGACCAGATAACTTCATAACTGGTTAAGTAGGCGCTCGTGCATATGTTGCGAGTTACAGTGGCGTGCTTAAGTAACTGAAAAGGAAGAAAACTAAAATGTGTTTAGGCTGAAAATGTTGAAAATATTTAACATTGCATTTTTGTGAGGGTTTTCACAAATTTGGCAGAAGTTTTGAAATCAACTCTTTTCTATACTTTTTAGATGTTGAGTTAATTAAAAACTTGCAGCTTTTTTCTCTAATAAACACTAACTTTAGTAGAGGTTGAACCCAAATTTTTATGAAAAAATAAATATTTTTAATGTCGAATGACGAAAGAATAATAAAACCAAGTAATATGCAGTGTGCTCTATTGATCCTTTTAGCTAGATTAGTAGGTAGATTAAGAAAGTTTTGAAATATATATTTTCACATAACTGGTTTGACTATTCCAAGTGAATTTCAGTAGTTTAAATTATCGTAAAATGAATGGGTATCAAAAATTTTTCTACCTACAGTTGTGTATTTATAGTTGCAGTTTTTAAAGTTAAACATAAATTTTATGTTTAAGTTGCATAAATTTGTTCCCTTTTTATTCCACACCACTGTTTCAGCATTGCCAACGAACTGCGAATAACAATGATTCAATAGCAAACTAATTTATACAACAAATAAAATTTTTTCTAAATAAATTATTGAACAGTAACATGCGTTAGACTCTAATAGATGGCAAAAAAATGCCGACAACAGTAGTTGTTCTAGGCTTGTTTAAATGATTATAAACAGTTGAAACTGTTTAATTTTCCATGATAGTGAAAAATAAAGAATAAAAGCTAGTGAAGCTTTAAATACTCTACCAACTACAGTCGCAACAAATACGAGCATAAGGTTGGCAACAGGAATATGTTGCAAGCACATTTACATCTTCAATAATATGTCAACCCCATGTGATTACCTAAGGTTGCTTTTTTTTAATCTATTTGCAGCAAGTTGCATTTAAGCAGCAATAGCTGGCTTTCTTTGCCACAACAACAAAAACCAGAATGATAACAGCAACATACGATAAGCACTATTGTTGTTGCAGCTGCGCGGCTTAACACTAAGAGCGTTACAAATACATACAGACGCTCTATTTAGATGCCCATAAATTCTAAAGGAATCACATAAATCACCATGAAGTGAAGCTTTTGTCAGGACCTTAAGACACATACAAACATATTCACGTAAATGAAGATACATACCTACCCATAGAACATATTTTAATTTTGCCAGTTATAACCATCTTTGGTCTTTGAATTCACATTTCATCTATTTGTTGAAAATGTTTTTGATTTCCTATAAATTCTCTCGATCTAAAGAAATTGTTCAGTCCATTAAAGGTGAAAGAAATGCATTTCACACAAACTTAAAAAGCGTCATAAGCTTATATCAAAGGTCTTGTTGTAAGCAATGCGTTAAGATCATTGTCATCAATTCTTTTTGACAAAAGCATTGATTTCACCTTTTTTTAGTAACGGTTCCGCTGTATCTATTCAATTTCAGCTTAGATGTTTGGCTACAATGGGCTTATCTTTTATGCTTTTGTGTAGTATAAGGTGTAGAGTTTAGAGGTGAAGTACTTTGAATTGAAATAAAATTCAGAGATAACATTATTATTTCAAACGGAAAATTGGTTATATTAGAGATATACGAGTAATTTTATGCCATTAGTGTTTAAATATGATTTTGAGTATGTGACAGTCTCAGCTTTTTCAAGCGTTTGGAGCCCTATCTCAACAATGGTTCTCACATAGTTGCTGGTTTGTTTGCATTAACCAATGACTTCACATAGTCCAAGAGAAAATAATCCAAAAGCATTAAATCGCATGATCTTTGGTATCAAATTGACTGGACTATTTCGAGAAATGATGTGTTTGTCAAATGTGTCATTCAGTAAGTCGATTGTTTGATGTGTTGTATGGCATGCAACGCCGTCTTGTTGAAAAAATATGACTTCAGTAAAGACCTCGTTCAATTGGGATACGAAATAATCGGTAATTATCGTTCTACAGCACTCGTCGTTGACTGTAACGCTCCCACCGCACTATGGGTAAAACGTGGCTATTTTTGGCATAAATTCAATTTTTTTTTGTTTAAAATTTGAAATCTGCTTTCGTTTTTTTGAATTCGTATACTCTTATGGTTATATAAACATTTTTTTTATAATTTTTATGTTGCACCCTGTTATTTTATGAAAGGAAAAAGTCAGCTGTTTCAAGGTTGTATTATGAACAGAAAATGCGCGCGAAATTTTGACTAACTTTGATCGTGAGTAAAACATTAATTGTAAACATTGTGAAAAAGTTTAAATATGGAAGAAGTTAGACAAGGTATGTAAAACAATTTGTGATATAGTTTAAAAAATAGTTGTGTGTTATTGTCTAGTAATTCAGTGTTTTGTTGGTGTGTTATTATGGGTCGAAACTAACAAACATACGTGTGTTGTGTGGAATATAACTTCTGTGTATAGAAAGGTATTTGCAATATTTTTTTTAAAAATTATTAATCAAACTGTATATAATCAAACATCATTAACACTTTTTGCTCCTTTTTGTTCCAATTGGGAAAAAACTTCATTTTGTAGTTTCATACGAGTTTTGCCATTCAACACTGCTTGAAGTTTGGAGCAGCAAAAATCGACAAGCAGATAGTGTAAAAGAATTTATTTTGGAGAACATTAAACAGCAAAACTTATCAGATGAGCAAGTTCAGTTAATTTCAAAAAAAGTCAAGCAATTTATTGCTTTCATAAAATTAAATTTGCCAAAATGCAATCGAATACTTGACCGATTTAAAAAAAAACACTCGCGTTGGCTTGCATCCAATATAACTATTGAAATAAGTGATTGCGGCTTGCCCGGCAATAAACGAGGTCGGAGGTATTTAGACTATACTGATGCAGGGCCTCGTTTGAAGAGAAAGTTAGCATCTGAGCTTGCCGCATAACAAAAACATTTAACACCTCTTTTATTGCACGCTGCTTCCGTTTCAGCTAAAAAATCCAACGAAAAACAAACTGCATTTCTATTGAAAAAAGCTGTTAGTAACGAGAACATAACAGGAATTATAAGGAAACTGGAAAGGAGTGATCCGTTGCCATTAAGTGCTGATGAAGCATTAGCTTTTTTAATTGAAAATGGCTTTACAAAGCAGCAATACATTAACAGAAAAGCATTAAATAAGCAGCAGGGATGTGACATTTATCCCCCTTACTCCGAGATTGTAAAATCAAAATTGAAATGCAGACCTAAGGAAATCAGCTATTGTGATACTAAAACAGAAGTAACAATGCAAAATTTACTGGACCATACAGCTGATCGCATACTTGAAATGCAGAAGGACGTCCTTGATGTTGCTGCACCAACACATTGCAAATTAATTGTAAGTTATGGGTTCGATGGTTCGACAGGACAGAGTTCATATAAACAACGTTTTGAGTTGGATGAACATATTGGACTAGACCATTCACTCTTTGTGACAACCATAGTTCCATTGAAATTAATAGATGAGCTAAATGGAGTTATTTGGCTAAATAACTCTCCACAGTCTGTCAGATTCTGTCGGCCTCTAAAAATGGAATTTATAAAAGAAACTACTGAACTTATTTTAAGTGAAAATAGTAAGTTAGATATTCAAATTAAAAACATCCAAGAACACATCTATGTACACAAGGGCAAAAACATTCTTGTTAAATATGAAGCACATATGACTCTTATAGATGGTAAAGTTCTGAATATTTTAACTGGTACCAACTCATGTCAATCCTGCCCACTATGTGGTGCTGAGCCAAATCAACTGTTAAAAACCCATGACTTCAACTCGAAAATCTTTGGCGTTAAACCAAATAATCTTAAATATGGCGTAAGCCCTTTACATGCATGGATAAGGTTTTTTGAATTTGTATTAAAAATCTCGTATAAAATGGAATTAAAGATATGGCGTGTTAAAAATGATGACAAAGTCAAAGTCTCTTTGCGAAAACAGTACCTTCAAGAAAAGTTGTGGACGGAAATGGGTCTCAATGTAGACAAACCAAAACAAAATGGCAGTGGAAATAGCAACGATGGAAATACTGCAAGAAGAGCATTTAGAAATGTTGAGATTTTATCTTCCATTTTAAATTTCGACTTAAATATTCTCAAACACTTCTATATTATATTGATTGCCATCTCTTGTGAATATAAGATTGATACAGAAAAATTCAAAAACTTTTGTGGCCAAACATTTAATATGTATTTTGAAAAGTATTCTTGGTATCCAATGTCTCCAACTGTGCACAAAATTTTGGTACATGGGCACCAAATAATGGATACTTGCATACTTCCTGTTGGAGTTCTAGGAAAAAATGCATCAGAAGCGAGAAACAAGCTGTATAAAACCGACAGGAGATCGCATGCAAGGAAATGTTGCCGATTGGATAACATGACAGACGTTTTTAATAGAGCATTGGATTCTTCAGACCCATTAATGTCCACCCTAAGTTTAACAAAACGAAAAAATACCAACAAAAAGAAGAGCCTGCCCGGAGAAGTCATTGCCCTTTTCGAAACACCTGGTATTGACTTTTTAGACATATTAGAAGGTGATGAAAATGAAAATGAAGCAGAAGACGATGAGGCCGACGAAATTGACAGTTTTGGACTGGAGAATATTGAGTTGGAAGAAGAAAATGAAGACGATTAAGTTAGAAAATCGATATTCATATATGGTTTGTAAAATGACAAAGGCATATTAGAATTTGTCTCACATGATTTTTTTTTTTCAGGGATCCGGTTGAGCCAACCTTACTTTAATTCAACTTACCTTTATTCAACTATCTTATTCAATAATTTAAGCTTTAACAAAGTTTCTGCAAAATAAAATGTTAGCCTAATTTAAATATCTCCGGTCTTTGAAGGGTACACTTTAAACTTAAGTGGTTTTTCCAAAAAGTGATGTTAAGAAATTGATTTTTTAGTTCTGGCCCCTAATGGGTTAATAAAATAAAATATTTTTAGATGCAAACTTACAGATTCTTGAAACAGCTTTCTAGTGATATATATTTAAAATAACGAAAATAAAAAAAGCCGAGGTGCACCCATGCCGAATTTATGACAAAACCTGACCTAATGTTTTAATGGGTAGGCGGAAGAAGGCGTGGTCTAAATAAAAAAAAAAAAAAACCAAAATTCCATTTTGGTGTTAGTTAAATTCTTGCAAAAGTTTAAAGGTCTAGCTTTAAAACTACAATTAATGCCAAAAATATCGCTATTTTGCCCATAGTGCACCGCACTCATTTTTAAAGAAATAAGGACCAATGATTCAATCGGCTCATAAAACGCATCAAATAGTCATTTTGTGTATATAATCGAGATGTTTTTAGATATAAAGGAGAATATCTTGTGGACTTTTTACACTTCAAATGCGGCAATTTAGCTTATTAATATGCCCATTGAGCCAAAAAAATAGCCTCATTACTGAACAGAATATTATAGTAAAGCAGTGGGTTGGCTTCCATTTAATTTTCATTCCATTGAAAATCGTTATTCTGTCGTTAGTCTAAAAATTTTAAAATGGCAAACCAAACTGATCACAAATAATAATAGAGTTGCCATATCTAACCATTGTATTTTAATTCTTCAAGTAAATTCAATTTAATTCTTATAAGTAAATGGAACGCATAAAACAAAACAACCTTTATATCAAATTTGTGATTTGAAGTGAAGTAAGACCAAGTAAATAAAAATTTACATACAATCTCCCTAAAAATTAAACTCAGACGTTAAGGTATAATATATGTACGTGTAAATTTTTCGTAAAAAAAAATTCTTTATAGTTTTAAGAATATACATACACATTTTTAATTCGATATTTAAAAAAGGAAACAGAAGTTATAACGGTTTTCGTTAACTTATGTCTAAGCTCCATTCAAAAAATAAAAAATTTAAACGCGATATCCTCGAAGCTAGTTTTTTTTAAACGGTTCGATAGACAACTCAAAATCTATTATCTCAATTTCAAGGAGTTTTTTTTTTCATTTTGTTCGTTATTTTGTCCTTTAAGCATCCCCACTAAATTGAAGTGTCTATGTTTTTTTTATACCTTAAAGAAAGTCATAAGAAAAAGTGTGCAAGGGTTGCCTTTTAAGTCTTGTGCATAACAATGGAAAAATAGTGTTTAATCAGTAAAAATTATTTTATTGTTTTTAAAATTCTTCTCCAATATGATTAATACACTTTTGCATTAGTTTGAACCAATTTTCAAAACACTTTTGCACCTCTGAAGTTCGTTCCTCCGATCCTCCGAAACCTGGTTTTTTAAGGCCTGTACGGCCTGTACGGCCTGTACGGCCTGTTCGGGCGTAGAAAAACGCTCACCGCGCATTTATTCCTTAATGTGAGGAACAAGAAGAAGTTATTGGATGTCAAGTTGGACCTGTAAGGCGGATAACCCAAGAATTCCACGTTTTGAGTGCTCGAAAAATCTTTTGTTTGAGCTGATATGTGGGAACTTGCATTGTTGTGATGGAGAATGATCTTCCTTTGGTTGAAGGTTTTCCTCAATTCTCCGAATACTGTCTGCAAGCAAAATGTTGTGCACCATTTAGCATAAACAGTTCTCCGTTGCCTAAGTGGAACAGTTGCTATATGATCGGTATTTCTGAAAAGCTTGGATGTGCTCCTTCCACGGACTACTTTTGTCGGATTTTGCTCACTTAAAAGATACCAACAGTGGATAGCTGCTGTGTTTCGGGTTTATAAGCGTTATTGCATGATTCGTCATCTGTGGTGATGTTGTAGACGTATTTCAAACTACCCGCCGCTGTATTTTTGCAGCATTCCCTTGCACCAATCGACATGACACAAGCCTTTTTTTGAACAACTGTCAAATTATGGGGTATCCAACGGGAGCAAATCTTCCTGACGACTAAATTTTCATGTATAATCCAGTATATGCTAGTGCCACTAATGCTCAAGGATGACTCAATCGCACGGTATGTCACATGCCTGTATTTTTCCAACAGTTCTCGGAAAAATATCAGCATTGAGATATTCTGCCACAACAGCTGTTCTTGGACGGCTTTCACATAATTCGTCTTAGAGAAAACGACGACCACGTTCGAACTCATTGAACAAGCGTGTTACAGTCACTGAGTGTGGTGCTTCATCATGAAAAGACGAACTGAGTTGATCGATTAATTTCTTTCTTGTCAATCCAATCGTCAAAAAATCATTACCCGAACGTGTTAATTCCATTTTTTTGTTGAAACAAAATTTTCAAACCACTGTAAACAACACAATAAGCGCTCATACACCAAAACGTTGTTAGTACTTCTATGCTAGAAAAGTAAAATTTTCGAATGAAAATGTTAAAATTCATATGGCAATCTTGGTATTGCCGAGTTGCAAGACTTAAAAGTTATCGTACGTATGATGTCTGTATATTGACTTTTTTTTACATCTTGTGTTTTAGCCGTTACAAATTTTGGATGCACACAACTTATTTTAATTTTCATAATGATCAAAAGATTTTTTTGTTACCAATTAAGAAGATAAAAACATAATATTTGAAAATTTTGTTTTTATTTTTTAAAAAATTGTCTGTTTCTAAAAGAACAATCTCAGTAATATCTCAATAAGGTTTTAAGCTGTTTTAATGGAGAGGCTTCCTAGCGTATCAGGAGCATGGTACAAACTTCAAACGCGTTATTCTCGAAATGTGATTTTTCGTGCGCTGTGTAATGTAGCTCAGACAATTTTTGACAAATTTTAATGAAAGTTGACAACTATTTTCATTAGTGTATTTGTCAGAGCTTGACAAAAATTTCAATTTGTTCCATGTTCAGGAACCATTTTATCTTGACTTTAAATTTAAAAAACTCTCTTTTTAACTTTTTATTTCGTTGCCTTTACAATCAAAAACTTTTTCCTCAATCTACATTGACCATCTCTTATTCAACATCAAATTTAATTAAATTGCTGCCTTCTTTACACCTAATTAAGTAGCTCATGATGTTCAAGCAATGTCGCTTTTCGAGGAACTTGGCGATGAACTTCCTGCATTATTACTCCCCGAATATTCCCGATGTTCCTCACTGATCGCAACGTGACTGATCTGATCAAATTACAAAAGCTGTTGCTGCTCCTTTGTCATAACTTGAAGCTATAAGAAAAAAAAACAAAAACATAAGACTTTCCTTCATAACAGCCAACAGATTGTGGCCAGTTAAGCTTAGTTCGTTAACAATCTGCAGCGGAGTATTCAAAATCCGTGTGTGTCACTCTTTACGCTCTTTGGCTCTTTATCTATCTGTGGCTTGGTTCACCAACTAGTATAACTGACAGCTACAAAATTGAGTTAGTTAACAGTTTTATTTGCAGGTATGCAGATTTTGGCTTATAAGCAAGGCATTCCTTTGCCTTTATACTCCTCACTGACCATATGTGACCAGCCGAACAGAGCACATACAATAACAATAACAAAAAACAGCATGTTGCATACAAGTGACACTCTTTTGGTAGACCACGTTTTTGTGCCCAACTCGGTCACCTCATCCTGAACAGATATGAAGGTTGTTGTCTCTCTTTTTTTTGTTGTTGTTTTATTGTTATGGTTATTATTATGGAGCGCACGCATTCCACTTAAGTTAAATTTTAAGATTTAAGATAACTTCACGTAAAGTTGGAGCGCTGCGAAGAAGTCTTATTTTGTTTGTCTTGTACCAAGAAACCGAAGGAGAAGGCAGGCGAGGCGTAGATTGAAATCACAATCAGTAGATGTGAAAATAAGCGATTTAAGTTGAGTCAGCAAATAAAAAGAGAATTTAATAAAAAAAAAAACTCATGCTGCTCATGTCAAGTGACAGTTTTTTGACACTTCTTTCAGTTTTAGGTTGTGAGCCTTTTTCTGTCAAGTTCAAGTCGAGTTTTGACGTGGATTCGGGTAAGATATTGTGGTGAGGGGCCCGTATGCAGAGAAAAGTTAGCTATTAAATCACTGTGTTCAGAGTTCATCGGAAGACTAACTAGTTAATTTCTAGAGCAATTAGAGTAAATATGGGGCTGGTACAGAATGCATTCAGCGCAGAATAATTTGAATTTGTTTTTGTGTGTTTGTATGTTTCCTGTTTAGTTGAACAATATATACAAAACCCATGGTTTTATTAACAGAATGGGTTAAATGCTTGTGATTGTGCCAAATTACTTCAGTTTCCAATCCGGACCTGGCGAAAGACAATTTTTTTTATTTTGTTTTTTTTTCGTATAATTTTGAGCACTACTGAGAACATGAAGCTTTTCTTATAAGGTTAAGAAAGTTTTATCACTTCCTGTGGATGAAAATGTATTCATTCTATTCTTGGAAGTGTCCTTTATGTTATCCGAAAGAGTTAAATATTTATTTAACTTTTTTTAAATCTGTAGTTGAAAAGATAGATAAGAAGAAATTCAACTCAGTTCGGTTCAAATTAAGTCTTATGGAAAATTGGGATATACTGGAGATTAAATCCTGGGTAAGACCATCAGTTCTGGTAAAAACAAAGCCAAAAATTTATATATGACTGTAGCATGAATAATATGTTCAAAACAACTCTTAATGGAACTAGACCAGCGCAGGGCACTCCATAGCTCACTGAGCCTCTGCACGCATAGAAATTTTTCGTTCACCACAACCAAAAAATTAGCCAACTACACTTCGTTTGCGAGTTGTATTTGCCACAAACGAATATTCAGTTGTCAACTTAAAAATATAACTTATATGTATATATATACACCGCAAACTATTTCGGTCATTATTATTTATTATACTAATTGTCTTTCCCCCTATGTCCGTCCGTCTTCTTATGGATTGTACTCATCGCACTTCGGTTGCTATCTCCGTCCGCGTATTAAGCAAATTACCTATTTGCTTATATAAAACAGTTTGTCCATAAATTAATTCCGAATTATAAGCATTGTGTGCATACAACGTAGGTAAAACCAAAGGAAGTTTTCAGTTGGGAAAAACAATTTTTCGATTGCTGCAATTTAAAATCATTCGCGTATATGACAAACGAAATTAATTGCCTGCAACTAAATGACGCGTTTCTCGCAACTGAACAATTATTATGACAACTGTTGAAACGTTTGCAAACAATGATCCCAAGCACGACAAACGAAGTTCGTTTGCGGCAAACTGCCAACAAACTATTTTCTTTACGTGTGCGAGCGTAACTTTTCTCATATACACAAAGCTCACAACAGAAGAGAATATAAATCAGTCGTTCGCAGACGGTGATGCTGTGAAGATCTGCGTCGCTTTGCGCTGCAAATTTTATGTACACTCTTGAAAAAAACAGCCTATTGGCTTGCAGATTCAAAATACTTATGCATATTAGAATGTTACGAATTTTTAACTTTATTTTAAAAAGTATACGATATAAACAATGGCTCCACGCAAAGAAATTTGTGCGGATGTGCGAAAATTAGTTTTTAAATATAGAAATGAGAATGAATCATTTGGCGATATAGCAAAATGATTATGTTTAAGCAAATCGACGGTGCAGACCATATTTAATAACTTTTAAAAAAATCAAGTTCCGTCGAGAGTCAGCCGCGCACTGGTCGTCCGAAGAAGTTTGACCGAAGAGACGTTTCATTTGTTCGCAAAGAAGTGGACCGAAGTCCCAAAGTTCATGCCACTTAGTTTGCCAGGACATAGTTGAGAGATCCAAAATTGTTGTTCACCCCCGCACAGTAACAAGGAACCTAAATAATGTAGGATTTTACTGCAGAAAGAAGCCCCTTATAAGCGACAAAAACCGGAAACTTCGCTTGGAGTTCGCAAAAAAGCATTTAAATAAGGAAATGGACTTCTGTAAACGTGTTCTATTTACGGATGAGTCGAAATATAACATACTAGCGATACCCGGCGCGCGTTGCTGCACCTGGCAAGTATATTGGAAATAATAAGTAAATTCAAAGCTTTTACTAGTCCCTTAGTCTGACACCACGCTCATGTTCCACTGCCTGTTACCCAGTTTCCCAGTAGCAGAACATCACTCCCAGGTGACAATTCATTATGAGTTTCAATGTCCTGTGATTTTAGCTTCCATAGCTATTCTGTATAGAGAATCGGGCCACACCCCCTTTTCCAATGCACATACCAGTTTTCCAGTAGAAAGATTTGGTAATTTGTAACTCCATACTGAGTTTTATTGTCATGCGACGTTTAGTTCCAAAGCTATTCAATACCAAAAATTTGACTTGTGTGGTTGAAGCCATAACCCCATTTCCTATGCCCGTCCCAGTTCTCTTGTTTATTTATAAAAAAACTTATTGAATCACACAATGTCAATTCTATGAAGTAAAAAGTCAGCCGTTTGCTTCTTTTGTTCATTCATAAATTACAGGAAAACCACCGTCAAAACATGTGTAGAAAAGTTGCATGCAGCGAAACAAATAAACATATGTAAATACATACATACATACATACATCAAGTCGGATTGATTCTCATTCTCATCGAAAAAATCCTCAACATGCTAAAGGTGGCCAGTGAATCCCCTTTTAACAAAACTGTGTTAGATTAATTCACCACATCAAAACTAATTTGAACATATTAGAATGTACTTCGCTCCAATTAGCTTTAAGCGCAGCAAAATATGTATGTATATGTATTTGTTTGTTTGTTTTGTTGTGTTATGCTTGCTGAGAACAAAAAGAGTATAGCAGAGAGAAACATGCAGTTTATTGAGGCTCTCGCAGCACAAACGCATGAAAAGCTAACGATCAAGCAATGCATGGCATTCTGGATGATTTTTTAAAAGCTTAACACTTTAATTAAAGATACTTATTATTGAAATTTCGTAAACAAAATACCCAATGATCCTTTTGTAGCACAAATGTAATATTTTAAAAATTATTTCATAAAAATCGGACCAGTACTTTTGGAGATTTGCGGCAACAATTAATTTCCACTTTCATTTTATATAATAGTATACTCCTTATCTTTATCTTTTTAGATAGATATAGATATAGATAGATATAGATAGATATAGATAGATATAGATATAGATATAGATAGATATAGATTTGGATACGACGGGAAAGCCAAAGTTTGGAGAAAACCGAACACTGTTATGGATCCCAAGCACCTAATGCCGACTGTGAAGCATGGTGGTGGGAGTGTTATGGTCTGGGGAGCAGTTGCAGCCTTAGGCGTCGGAAATCTGGTATTTGTTAAAGGCAATATGGATCGCTTCCCATACAAGGCAATATGGATCGCTTCCAAGTCCTTATTGGAACACAATTTGAAGCCATCCGTAGAAAAGTTATGCCTAGGATCAAGCTGGTTCTTCCAACAGGACAATGATCCTAAGCATACGTCGCAAGTATTGAAGGACTGGCTGCTGTATTATGCTCTACGACAGCTGTAATATCCTCCACAAAGCCCGAATTTGAACATAATAGAACACATGTGGGAAATATTAGGGTAAAAGATCTGAAAGCACGTTATTAGTGGTGCTCCAACTCTAAAAGAGAAGCTGCAAAGGGAGTGGCAGAAAATAACCGAAATTCAAGGAAAGAGCTCGAAAATTTAGACCCTTTGTAAGATATAGGTATATGAAAAAAGGATAGCTTTAGCGGACAATTGCCGTTTTGTATGACATCAACTCAAAAAAGCGTCAGTTTGTCAGTCAAGTTAGAGCATCAGTATTTAGTTAAGTTTTTCTTCGATTTCTAATGTCCCTGCTTTTAAGTATTCCTCAAAATTTTAACCTATTGCTTTCCTATTTGCTTTCAAGAAGAGACCCAAGGCAGACAATTTTCTCAACAATACTAAATCAAAGTTAGGAAATCTTCTTTAAATTTTACAATGGCTCCACTTAGATTGCTGACCAAGATAACCGTTATACAAAATTGCTTCACTCTTCAAAATGAACTCGGAGACGTGAAAAAACCTACTATATCTTGTCTGCTCTGTAGGTACATCGATTTCTGTTAATGTTGTGACTTTGACAAACACTCCATTGTAATAAATCTTGACTTGGTTGACAGCGTAAGAATGCCACTACCACGCATAGCTAGAACTGCACAAAGAGACGTTTATATAGAATATATATTGTTTTTGTTCTTGTTGTTGTTGTTGTTGTTGTTGTTGTTGTTGTTGTTGTTGTTGTTGTTGTTGTTGTTGTTGTTGTTGTATTAACTGTGTTGAAAACCACATTCGACACTTATTCAAAAGTGACATGTCTGTCCAACACTTATAATGCAGCAATTGTTGTATGTTATTTTTATTTTGAACACGCCTATTTGAGAGTTAAGGATGTTACAAAGATTAAAAAAAAAAAAAACCAACAACAACATTCAAAGCCCATACATCAACCACAACAATAGCATCCAGTAATCAAAGGTAATATCTACAGTCTACCAAGATTACCCGAGTGAGTAACAAACACTCAAGTGTAGTGTCACAGGCAACCATCGACGACTGTCATTGATGCTCAACTCCATGTCGTGTGTACCTGTTGACCTGCTCCGAACATCAACCATATTGTTGTTCATTGGAATTTTGTGGTTGAAATGGTTGTGATTTCTAAGGAAATCAAGTGATAATAAATCTTAATGTTGATACTTGTGAATCATTTTTATGACTTTACTCAAAACTGGTTTCGTCGAACACTCGTGAGTTAACTTCAAAATGTAAATAAAGTGAGAAAAACAAAATTTGAAATATTATTGAAATCTTGTAGCGCTCACGATTCAAAAATATATGAATTTACTTAAGTATAGATTAATTTTGAACTCACCTAAATTTAGCAAATATTATTTTATATTTGCATGTTTTTTGTTTTTTTGTTTTTTTTTATACGTTTTGTATTTTGGCGCGTTGCTCTTGGGCGTGTTCTTAACATGCTTAGCGAGTGGCAGCGACCATAAATCTTCGTAACATGACACTTTTGGCAATGGATATAAAATATGGAATTCTCTGCACTAGAGTGTCGCGCAAGAGAACAAAACACGCAAAAAGAAAACATCTCATATAAAGACGTTGACTCCGAAACTTGGCATCAAAAATGTATTCTTTTTGTACAATTTTTGTTGAATGACTTTTTCGTAAAAAATGTTTAAAATCTCCTAATAACCAAGTGTTGCAATTAAGCAAGCTTGTTGCTAGAAAATTTCAAAGGTGGTCGCTTACAATAATAGCTCGTTTATTAATAGGCTATTTTTTATATGGCTTCACTTGAAAAAACTGAAGCGATGTTCTTACTAACAAGTTTTAAATTGAGTTTAATTTAATATGAAGCGAAAGAACGATGTAATAAAGGGTTATGCATTTCAGGTTTCGGAAAGTGCAGCCCTGGCATTTGGCAGCCGTCAAATGGTCACGTCATCCAAACTGGTTTTTGTGGCCCATTTCGTGCTGAATGGATACGTTAATAAGCAAAGTTGCCGTATATGGTCCTCTGAAAATCCTCAAATGATTGTGAAGAAGCCATTGCATCCGCAAAAAATGACTGTTTGGTATGGTTTGGAGTCATTGGTGCGTATTTTTTTGAAAACGATTGAAAACGATCAAATAGCAACCTTTACAGTTAATTCTGAGCGCCATGGCCGCATGTAAACCGATTTTTTTCCGATAGGGGCCACAAGCCACACAACAGCACCAATTAGGGCTTTGTTGCAATAGACATTTCCAGGACGACTCTTTTTCGAGATTTTGCGATGTCAATTGGTTGTGCACAAAAATCCTCAAAAATGACCTCAAAAGAATTGAGTCCTACAAAAACTCTCGTGGAGGTATAATATTTGAATAATATTGTATTTCACGTAAAGTGGAAAAGTCCAAAAATTATAACGAAATGAAAATTTTATCAAAATACATATTTAATGTGCTTTTTCGAAGGAGAAAATGGATAAAACTTCAAAACATATTGATCTAAAACTCCAACTAATCATAGAGAATAGGTAAGATTTATATTGTTTCATGGTTTAGAAATTATCATTAAGACATTATTTTTTTCATAGTAGATCATGACCAAAAAAATTTGTAAAAATTACACGTATCATATAATTTTGACCAAAAAACTCCTTAACATCACCGAAGTAAAATTCCAGCAAACATACTGCAATGTAGAGGAGATAATAATAAAGTTAGGTAACAATAACAAATCTTTAAAAAGTCAATGGAATGATTTTTTTTTATGTAGAATTTTACAATAAAAAAAAAAAAAAAATAATAACTCTTTTAGATTCGAAGGATTTATAATTCTGCTTTGGTTTTTCCAAATGTTATCTTGAGTAACTTGTAAAGTTAGATATTGGACCGTAGAATGCACAGCAGACTTTACTAATGAGCTGATGTGGCTGCCGCCGAAACAGCTATCCAGTTTTTATAAAAGTTTTTGTCCGCAGCTCAAATTAAATAATATATTAAAAAAAAATTATTTAAAGAATTGTTATAAAAAGTTATTCATGTAAAGGTTAAAGTAATATTAGCCATGTAAAAAATAATTTTGTTTTTCCAAACTGGACAGTTCTTCAAACTGGACAGTGGAAGATGAGATAAATATATTTTGACGGAACATCATACCAAGGCCGTAACCACTACGGCTTTTCGGGGCTAACACTCCCAATAATTTCTTAGAATATGAAAAATGCACAGGAATCATTGTTTTAACATATATGGGGTCAAGAACGATGGAAACAAGATTATGCGTTCCGCAGTCCCGTTATTTAATGCCCTCTTTCTCAATTGAGTACATGACGTCATGCAGCACTTTTACTTAAGAAAAACGAATGCAAATGTTCGATCCCTTAAACAAATTGATGAAAAGAAAAATAAATTCTTGCGGAAAAGTAAAGTAAAAATAACTACTCTTCTGTATTAAAATATGGATACTTTTGTATACGAAAAAATAAAAAGTTTTTAAACTTTCATGATTTTTATCTCCTAAGCCATTTAAGACCGACAAATTTTATTGGCTTATGAGGCCCAGATACATATTATAAAAATAAAAATATTTAGGCATGGGCTCCAAAGTAAACTTATTCCAAAGTCTGAGAATAGTGCTGGGTGACGTCATGCTCTCTCTCTCTCTCTCAAATTTCAAAAATGAAATTCTTTTGACATTTACATTAAAAAAAAAATACAAGAAACTATTTTAAATTATGTTTTGTTTATTGGACCGATATATCTATTTCTGACGGAGCTATTGAAGAAAAACTGATGGTACCATTTTTTGGCAAAATCACTAAAACCCACAACGTAGAATGGGCCATAAAAATGAAACGGGCGCCAAACTCGTGAAACCCATCTAGGGTTTTACTTACCAGTGATCATAGTATCGAACCTATACAGTGGCATGCTGTTATTTTACCAAAATCATTTTTTTGTGTCATAGTGGTATTATAATAGGTTATATTTGATGATCTATTTTATGTCTTAAGACTATCATGCAAGATAAATTGTTGAGTTTGAAGATAAGCATGTTAATGAAAAAAAAGGCAACTAACAACAACAACAATAACTCTGTATAAGGCAAATCACACAGCAGACTAAAGAGCTGTTTCGTTTACCGCTACACCAATTTATCGGTAGTCTTGAGTGATTTTCGTTGTGGTCTACTCAGCTATTTAAGTTTGACCCATTCTGTTAATTTGCCGAGAAAATTACCAGGAATTCTATTTGGCCAAGAACAAATCTTTCTATTATTAACAACTTATATCTTTTAACTACTTTCTGTAACATAACGTCAGCTCAAAGTAATCTTATTTATTTTATTATTTAATTTATAATTTTTTTTTTTGATTTCTTGAAAATGAACAAACTGAGCTGTAAAGAACTTTCAGTAGCATTCAAATTTAATATGCATTCGAAGGAAAAACCTCGGGTCTCTGTTAAAATATCTTTGGTCACTTTAATACAATTCTATCTGTGTTCATCTAGTACATGATTCAATAATTAAGTTAGTACTTGAGAATGTCGGTTATAAGATGTCGCTATTGTAAGAATAGAAAGTTTACATATAAGGTCCTACCCTATACAGGGTGACAACTATGTATGGTTACAACTACTTGAACTCATATGGAATGAAAACAAAGCTAAGCAATCTAGTAGTTTGTGTTTTTAAATACTTCAATATATGTTTAAAAAATGTGCATAACATTTTTGCTTGTTAGTTGTGAAATAAGTGTTCAGAGAACATGTCAGACTTACTCGTCATAATTGTAGAGACATTTAAGATGGGTTGAAAATGCGGAAGGATTTTCCACGAACTGAAGCATCTTGGTATAAACTCGTCCAACTCGACAATATGTTTATCGTACCGTCAAACGCTATTTGGATACAGGCTCTAATAAAAATCGTGAGAAAACTGGACGAAAAAGGATTGTGCGAACTGCAATTCTAATAAAGAATGTAAGGGAGCGTATTTGAAGAAAATGTGATCAATCTGCTTGAAATAGGGCGAAAAATCTTAACGATAATCGAGAAAGAATCAGAAAAATTCTTACAACTGATCTTGAAATGTCACCATTTAAAAAAGAAAAATGCACGGACTTAAATAAATAAAATAAATAAATAACTGGCCATTTCAGCCCTTGAAAGGACTTTGACCTAGCTTCTTATGATCAATTGTGTTGTGCGTGTTATTAAGTTTGTACACAATTGACCGAGAAATGGACCTACATGCTTAACGCCGACTCCGAACGGCGATGAACGGAATGTTCTTATTCTCAAGAAGCTTTACATGGCATTTTGATTACTCTCTGAGGTTTGCCATTGTCTGCAGAGATTTGGCGGCCGTACAGAAAAATTATTTTAATTCAAATAATTTTCTGTCGCTAGCTGGGGTTCGAACCTGGGTCTCCAAGGTTCTTTGACATAGCGGCCACGCACTTTAACCAGATACGCCACGGACGCACGGACTTACGGATGCCGTAATAAAAAAATGCCTACTCTGAAGTAAAGTGACAACGACATAATTTTTTCTGACGAGAAACTTTTTGTTTTTCAAACTCCGCATAACCTGCAAAACGATCGCTCGTAGGCAGTATCACTCAAGGACGTTCCAAACGATAAAAAACATATACCAAGATACCAGAATTCGTCTTCGGTTATGGTTTGAGGATCAGTTTGTAATACAGGAACCCTGCCACTACTTTTTATAGATAAAGGGGTAAAAATAAACGCTAACTACTACTTGGAAGAGGTTTTGCAAAACCATTTGTTACCAAATGCTCGGAAGATGTATGGAGAGGATTACTTTAGTTATAAGTAAGACGGTTCTCCTGCCCATACTGCTAAGGTTGTTCAGAAATGGTGCAGTGAAAATTTAACTAATTTCATACCTAAAGAAGAATGGCCACCAAGCTCACGGGATCTTTGGACTTTTGTACATATATAAAGGGTGGTTCAATTTTAAGGGCCGATGTTGAATGTGAACCACACCTAAACGTAAAGTTTTTTTCTGCATTTCATTTGACATTTCTCAATTTTAGACTAATTCAATTTGAACCACGGAAGGATACATAATCGAGCAACGCGTTAAAGTTATTCAGGCTTATTATGAAAATGGGCTTTCAAATCAAAACGCATATCGCGCACTTCGGGATTTTTTTGGTCAATTTAGTTTAGTTTAGTTTAGTTTAGTTTAGTTTAGTTAAGTTTAGTTTAGTTTAGTTTTGTCGTGCCCAACAATTGCACCTCTCACGTTCGTCGTTGATGAACATTATGCATAAAGACTTGCATTTACACGCTTACAAGGTGCAATTGACTCAAGAACTAAAGCCTCTTGATCATTTCAAGCGTCGTCAATGGTCAGAATGGTGGCAAGAAATGGCAACAGTGGATGATCAATTTTCGAAGAAAATCATCTTCAGTGATGAGGCACATTTTCACCTCAGTAGATTCGTCAATAAGTGGAATTGCCGCATTTGGGCGAATGATAATCCAAGAGTGATTGTCGAAAAACCAATGCACCCACAAAGAGTAACTGTTTGGTGCGGTTTATGGGCTGGCGGCATCATCGGGCCGTATTTTTTCCAAAATTAGGCCGGTCAGGCAGTTACTGTGAATGGTGTTCGCTATCGTGAGATGATAACGAACTTTTTATGGCGCCCGAATTGGAAGATATGGATGTGGACGATATGTGGTTTCAACAGGACGGTGGCACTTCCCACACAGCTAACGAAACAATGACGCGACAAATTCAATGGCCGTGTTATCTCACGCGGTGGCGATATCAATTGGCCGCCAAGATCATGTGATTTGACACCGTTGGACTTCTTTCTTTGGGGTTATTTGAAAGAAAAGGTGTACATCGATAAGCCAGTATTAATTCAAGAGCTAAAAAATAAGATAATTCGGCACATTAACGGCATAGAACCTCACTTATGCCTCAGCGTCATCAAAAATTTGGACCATCGGATGGAGATGTGCCGTCGAGGTCGCGGCGGCCATTTGGCCGATATTTTGTTCCATACATAATTGAACCATACCAATATTGTCATAAAAAAAAGAAATGACAATAATTTCCTAACTAATTTGTGTTTTATTCAAAATCAACATCGGCCCCTAAAATTTAACCATCCTTTATGTTGCAGAAGCTTAAGGACTACAAGTACCGTTGTTTGAACGAATTCAAAGTGGTAATTGAGAAAATCTGGAACGAAATACCAATTGAACTCGTGCGTGCTCCATGCAACAACTTTGAGAAGAGGTTAAGGCGTGTTATAGCAAAAGGAGGCAACGCAATTGAATAGTTTCTTTAGTTATAAAAAATGCAACCCTTTACATGTGTAATTAAAAAATAAAATATCGAACTTCATTATTTTTATAGAAATTATGGCACTTTGGTGACTAATTTGTCACTATATATAGTTGTCACCCTGTATATCATGCAGACGATATACAGTAGGTCAATTATTTTCTCAGCTTACCTGACTTACATATTTTTTGCAGAATGATCTTAAAGTATTTTCCTTTGAACAAACTAACTACCGGTCGTCTAAAAAAAAAAAAAAAACAAATTGGCAATTTCAGCCCTTGAAAAGACTTTGACCGAACTTCTAATAACGAATGATTACGAAGTAATGTGCACCGAAAATATTCAATCTATTCGCAAAGCAATAACTATGAGTATCTTCATTCGCAGATTTTCCTACGTGTTTTCCGAAATTGTTTCGAGAGAGGCAGTTTTCTGTTGAAGAACATATTTTTGCCATTCGAGATCGAAATGCCACTGGAAAAACATATTTTGGTGGAACATAGCGCCATACAAATATATGATTTTACCGTCTCGAGTCAGCACATTTTTGACCTTCAAATTTACTTAAAATATTAATTATTTCTGCTATTATATATTATATAATATAAATATTATAGTCTGACTAAAGACTATATCGGTATTATTTTGGTTTTTTTTTTTGGTAATGAAGAATAATTTTGTTTTGGTTTCTTATAATTTATTTATTGATAAATAAACTGCAACATGCATCGATTCATATATTTTTCTAAAACTGTTTTAAGAAAAAACTCAAACTTCATATATCTTCCAAGAATTGTAGTGGACATTAAGGGAACTACAAGAAATTAGAAAGAATTGGAAACTCTTGGTGCCATCACTTTCCAGCCAGATTCTTACTGGAAGAAAAAAAAAAATCTTAAAGGTAACAGCAGCACGAGTTTTTTCACTCTACTTATAAACAAAGGTTTTTTTTTTGAGGTATCTTAGAACTTGCAAAAATCCAACTGGAATTCTTCAACAGGTTAGAATATCGTGTGCATAGTCAGCCAACCAAAATAAATTCGCCGTAAATCAGATGGACAAGATTGCGATTGTGGTGAAATTTCAATGAGAGTTTGAGGTGAGTAGCAGCAAATCTAACTAGAGAGCGATCAAAATTTACAGAGAAAAAGGTACGCAGGGGAAAAGGTAAACGCAAAACCATCAGATGATCGATGTGATTTCACAAAAAGGTGTTATCAACACAGGTAAACGTAGGAAGACGTGAAGTAAGCGGGGCAAGAGGTGAAAAACAAGTTACAGTGCCACAAGTTAAGAACAGGAGAATATAGTGTAAAGGAGGAAATTACCTGATGATGAAAACAAAGAGCTGTCAAAAGAATGATTGCTGCACAGAATGTACTACCTGTCAAAGTATGGAAGACAAACAAAATGGGATTGTCACAAACAACAACTTTGTGTGACTGTTACACAAAAACCAACTCGCTGTCATAACTCATATCTCCTACTGTGGCAAACATGGTTATAAGCAACCAAGCTGATCAGCTGTTGAGGATAGGCCAAGAGCCATGATGGCCGCTTCGGTTCGGCTGTGATACGAAAACCTGTATTTCGCGCCAGACAAGAAATTATGAAAAAATGTAGGTAACCATTAACATCAACGCAGTTATTAATCATCCACGGTATAGAGCAGACGTTGAAGTTAGGCAGGCGCATACCCAACTCCTTACTCCACAGCGCTTAAGTAATAGCTTTAAAGTGTTTGGTATTTCAAAAACAAATGTTTTTTCTCTTAAATTTAATTTATGGCGCTTTCAAGGGTTAATTTTTTTTCTAGTGCATGCAAGAAAATCCTCAAGATGCTGCTTTTGCTCACGCTTCCGCTCAATTTGTGCTCGCCTTAACCTAGAAAATTTTATTGTTTATAGTATTTTTTGTTTTGTTTTTCCTGTAATGTTGTGGAAAAATATTATTTATGAGCATTTCCTGCACAATGAGCGAGCGCAGCGAACATTTTAAGAGGAGAAAAAAACAAAAAAATCACACCGATTCCGTGTGCGATTTGTTAAGAAACAACAACCACATTGAAGAACAGAACAACTCATAAATTATAGTGGCTAAATAGCAGCTATTACTGAAAAAAATACAATTACAACAACAACAAAAACGTTGGCTAGTATTAGCAGTAGCCGCAGCCAAAGCGCGCAACTGCATTTTTCTCAATGAACTTTATTTTTGTTTTAGTTGTTGTTGTTGTTCGTGTTTTACAGCGTTTTACCCCTTTTCATTTTATCGCCCTTTTCTTCTCAGACCCTCTGGCTGTCCGTCGGTCTGTCTGTCTGTCTTCTCGTCATTGCACTATTTTGCCAAAGTTGTGCTTTTTTTTTCTTCTTATGCTTGCTTTTCCATATTTCTTCACACTCATAAAATTTCTCAGTTCACTTTTACTTAATTTGTTTTCATTTTAGTTCGCTTCATTTTGTGCTCAAACTTTGACCGTGTTGGCACCGCGTTACCGCATGCGTGGTCATCAGGTACAAGTTTACCGCCGGCTTTATTCTTTAGTTTTTGGATTTTTTTGTTCTCGTGCTGCGTGAGATGCAGCTTTGTAAAGTTAAGCGCAGTGATAATGTTGTTGTTATTTTTGTTGTAGTTTTTTTTTTGTTTATCCTTGTTGACCAAATTGTTTTTCGGCGGTTAATAAATTTTGCAATAAATTGACTAATTGTTGTGGTACCTACAGCAGCGTCTTGCAGAAGCCGGTGCCGGTGCCGTTGCTGTTGCTAGTGCGAAGCATCGAACAACGGACGCAGTCGACAACAGCGTGTTTTTGGCTTGGAGTCTAAAAAAAAAACAATACCGACAAAATATTTATAAATTGTGAAGCATCACAAGTGTTGATCAAGATTCTGTGCAAAGCGATAAGGGAACGATAAACGAAATGTGTGGATATCATATCGAGATTCCAAATTCGGGTTGCCAACTTTTGAAAAATGACACAGTATTAAGGCGTGTAGACTAAATGAAGAGTAAAATAGATTTTATTTGATTAAAATATTTAACAGTGTTAAATTGTCAAACAAAACAAACAAAAAAAAAAAAAACCAAGATAATAGAACAAAACTTTATCAAATTTTCTTAAACCTTTTTAAACATTAATGGAGTTCAGTTCCAAAATTAAATATATATTATATTTTGCTTTGAAATAATATTTTTTATCTTCCTAAGTGAGTTAAGTATGAGTTAAATAATTATCATTATACCCCCACGTTAAAAAACGTAAAAGTATCATATTAATTTTGGAAAATCGGATGAAAACTACGCCTACCTCCCATACAAAGTGACTTTATCAAAAAATAAAAGCGAATATTTTCTGTTAACCCTCTAATGCATGATTTTTGCGTGCGAAACGCTCACTTTTACAGTTACAATTGACAATAATTACAAAATGCGCTAAGCTAGAAAAAATTTCCTTACAGAAAATGTTACCCGAAGTGCATACAACCGATATATAACCTATGATTTGACTTCTGAATTTGGAAAAAAAGGTTTTCAATTCTAGATTTTAATACAACCGTAAGTAGGCATTGTTATGCAGTAGAAAGGCATTGTTATGCAGTAGAGGGTTAAAACTATAACGAAAATGTTTTTACAAATAATCATTGTATTGACTGATAAAGACTTTGAATATACTTTGGTTTGGTCGTGGGGGTATTTTAACTACGACCCAGTCCGAAATCAATTCTAACTAGCTTTTGAAATTCATAAGTTTTTGTATCAAAGCGGTCACGATCCTCAGTATTGGCATGTTTGATTTTTATTTCATACAGCATTATAGCTATTTAAGTATGGATGCATACATATATTCGTAAAAGCGTTAGATAGTTTTAAAGAAAACTTTCCTATTTAGACTATTTAAAAAAAAAATATCCGAAAAGATTCTGTGAACTCATTTCTTTTAAAAAAAGTTCGTTTTTGAGAGGTATTTTAGTTCTGTAAAATAAAATAATTTATTTTCGAATACGGAAAAAGTTCTCTTCTATTCGAAAATTTTCCAAGGTCTAGTAAAAAATACACTTTGTTTCAATGGGAAGACTTTAAAATTGTGTTACTTTTGCTTGAAGTCGTCTTCAAATCGACCTCAATTTTGAATTATAAGAAGGTTTTTCTTAATCTTCTCCAACATCAGATTTAGAATAAAATCAACTTTCGAGTAGTTTTTTATTTTAGCTTTAATTATAAAAAGAAGTGGTATTTCAATTATCTATTTTTGTAAATCACAAAAAAATATGATTCAAGTACGGATTTGCAGTAAAGACCGTAATGCATAGAAGATGAAACTTTGTAAAATTTGTATCTAAAAATCAAGAAAATATATAGACTTGAAAGCGGGCTTGGAAACCTTCAATAAATTGCAACGGTTACATTATTATTAGAAACAATCCTTAATAGATTGTTATAATCATTTGTTAAATTAAGAATAAAATATTTTTTATGTTAGGAGATATTATTCCAAAAGCTATGAAATTATTACTTAAAAACGTAATGGTCTAAATTAGAAAAATATAAAAATGCTCCAACAACTGCAAATCTTTTTTAAAAAAATTTGGTTCTATACATTATAATTGCAAATGAAAATTTCGTTAAAATAAGGTCAAAAATGTTAATAGGTCAATTTATAAAAAATAGGTCAATCAAGAAAAAATGCCAAGGTCGTAGAATTACGAATTTCATACTCAATATCTTGGACTGAATTTTGTTGTTTTGGGGTTTTTGGGTGTATTGGGGCTTGGGTCGCCTATAAATAGCTCCAACTGGTTTAGATAGAGTGGAAAATAACTAACCCCTGGCATCACAACGGGCCTAATTGGCCTAAGTGTGTCTTATAGAGACAGCTGCGTCAACCTAACCTAACCTACCTAAACAATCATTTTTTTTTTTAAATAGGAACAAGAGCTATATGTTCTAAAAATAGCATACATTTTTTTTTATATTGATCGAATCTTGTTAAGCGGATGGTTTTGAAAGCGCAATTAGGAATCTGATATCATTTAACAAATATTTAAATCGGGGTTGTCCAAACTTGGCGCGCCGTATGGTATATGCTACCCGTAGACCACCTAACATTGGTACTTTTAAGGGATAGTTCATTTGTATATAATTAACATGTAGCGAGAGGTATTCCAATTTGTTCGTTATCTGTCTATAGGGGTTTGGTTGTACCGTTACGAGCGAGTTCGTCTGCTTTGCAGTTTCCTGTGAAGTCTCTATGACCGGGGATCCAACGTAGAAATATATTGAGCTGCTCTGCTCATTTAGAGATCTGCGGCAGCTTTGGACTGTTTAAGATGCTGTAACAACAGATTCCAGGGCTTTCAAAGCGGCTTGACTGTTAGATAGAATACAAATATCTCTAGTTGATATACTTATTATTCATCTGAAGCCAAGTAACGGCTTCGTGTATCGCAGTAACTTTCACTTGGAAGACACTGCAGTGGTCGGGGAGCCTAAAGGTTGTTGTTTACTGATTCAGAGTAGAAACCTCCCCCTACTTTGCCATTCAATTTTGATCAATCAGTGTAGATTTCAGTGGCATTGTTTGGTGGAGGACTTCCAAACTCCCATTTATTTCTGGAGGGAATTAATACATCAAACTTTTTGTGAAAAAGAAATTTTTGTGTGATGTAGTCTACGGTTTTAGGTATTGGAAGAAGAAGAAGTTTCCTAATGTTAGAGTGTCCTATTGTATCTCCCTTCCATTGGGAACTGGCTTCTAGACGGATTGCTGTGTTTGCAGCTAACTGTTTTGTTAGGATATCTAGGGGTGTCAGGTGAAGCATAATGTCGAGTGCATACGTTGGAATGGTTCTCAGCGCTCCGCTCATGCACAGCTCAGCTGACCGTTGAACTTTGCGAAGTATATTGAGGTGAGTTTGTTTTTTAAGTGCAGGCCACCAAACTATAGCACCGTATAACAATATTCGCCTTATAACAGCTGTATAGAGCCTGTGAGTAACCTTAGGTTGTAATTTCCATTTGCTACCTACTGCTTTCTTGCATGAATATAGGACTATATGGGCTTTTTTGTTTCTCTCTGTAGTAGATTGAGATTGATAATTGAAGTTAACACAGTGATATTCTTTTTTTTATGTCACATCTTTCATAAGAATCTGGTATATGTTAGGGTTTAAAAAATCTGAAGAATAATGGAAAATAAATAGATGTAATAGCAAATAAATAGATAAAGGAGTTCTTAGGATCTCGCCATTATTAAAGGGATTACTATAAAAGCACGGATCTGGAGTTAAAGTAATCAAAGTAATTAAATTTGAAATAACGATTTCAAAGAAATTACATTGAAAATTAGAAGCCATATCTTTGAAACCGAAAAAAAATTTTTCAGTGGAATTAAACTCTTTAAAAATAGGTTTCAAGGGTTACTTCCTCGATACTTGTAGTTAAAATAACAATTAGGGTGATGAAAATTTTCCTTTTCCTCCTTTTTGTAATTTAAAACAGTTTTGAATATGATGATAGATCAGTGATCGTGTTAGGACAAATTTAATTGTAAGATAATACTGTCATTTTAGCAGTAATATAATTCAAAATAAATTTCAGACGAAAAATTAAGTGAAAATATGGAAAAATGAATAACTGTAACACGAATAAATCAAACGAAAATAAAAACAAATTGACCATTTCTGTCCTTGAAAGGTCTTTGGCCGAGCTTCTATGATAAAATTTTGTTGTGCGTCGAACTAAATGTTTGTACGCAGATGATCGAGAACTGCACATGTCTAATCTGCCAGTGGCGGATCTAGGATTCGCCAAAGGGGGGCTGAAACTATACTTTTGTATGCCAATGGTGGGGGGCTGAAGCGTTTTTTGGACTTTTTTTTCGTTTTTTCCAATACAAAAAATTCTCCAATGGGGGGATAAAGCCCTTTCAGCCCGTATGTAGATCCGCCACTGTAATCTCCTGTTGTCAAAAAGATGTACATGGCATTATTTACTCTCTGAGGTAGACACCCGATAAAAACAATTATTTTCTATTAAAAAAATTTTTTTTTTTATTAGCTGGGATTCGAACGTGAGGTTGTCGTAAAATTGACATCATATAATCCACGCAATTTAACGCGCTCGGTACGGCCGCCACTCATGCGTCCAAATCTTTAATTCTCGAGAGACCACCAAGAGCAAATCCAAATTGAGCTTTTATTTAATAAAATAATAATAGCATTTAATGGCACCACTTCTTTGTTTCTATTTACGACCTATGATTGCAGATTATGACAAAAATTACCATAATTTGTCCTTATATTCTTGTTTCAGTTAAAAAAGGACCGATTAAGTAAGATAAGCTTGCATTTTCGGTTGAAAAATGTCTTCAGTATCTTTAATATCGAATGAAGATGAAAGTTAAATTGAGAATATTATTTTTTCCATATAATATTATCTATCCCGTAAAATGAATTTAGTTTTTATTTGGGTGAAGTGATATACCTGGCAGCCCTGTGGAAATTATTAAAATTATTCATGTAACATATCACAATAACTAAAGTGTTGAAATTAATAAATAACATGCTTAAACAAATCTCCGCGCTCAACTTTTCCACTCAATAAATACAACGACCTCACACGTTGGCATGACGTCATTTACAAGAGCCACTCTGCCGACGGACATAAATGCGGCGGCAACGCTTGTCAGTATTGCGTTGCTTATGTTTGCAACGTTCCCGTATGAAAAATGTACTGGCTCTTAGGTATTCTCGAAATTTCTTTTATGCAAATTGTATTTTTCATTTTTATTTTTGCATGTTACAATTTTTTTTTGTTTTTTTTTTTCATTCTACATTTACTGCTGCACAATAAATCTTCTCAGGTGCTAATTAATAGGCGTTTTGTGCTCGTTAAGCTTGTTTGTTTGTGTTTGTAAGCTGCGGCAAAAGGCAACAATACAAAGAATAAAAAAAAAGCCTACAACTCATCGTGTATTAAATGTGATTACAACAAAACATATCTACAAACCTATATCATTATTTGACATTGTTAGCGAAGAAAAAATATTCAGCTAATTTAATGTTACAATGCAGTGTTGCAAAGTAGGAAAGAAAGTCATTGTTCTTCGAAATAAATACAGTTAATAAGCATTATTTACACAGAATTGTTTTGAATATAACTCAAGAATAAACCAACAGATTTCCTAAAGACTGCACGGATACAGCAAACAAACATTAATCAAAAAAAGCTGAAATGTAAATAATTGCAAATGAGTTTTCCAGGTTAAGTCTACATTAGGCCACTTTAAAATATTCGCAAATGTATCATTGTATATTCGAAAATGATATATTGAACTTATTGACTAATGTTTAAAAAAATTTAGAAAATACTAGGGGTATTCACATTGACTTGGGTAGTCGGGTAGGGGTAAAATAAGTACTTTTGATAATTGCGAGCACTCTAAATTGCAATTGAGTACTTTTGAAAAACATTTGTTTGCAAAGGTAATCGATATCAAAACTTTGGCTTTTAATGGATGGAGACACATCCCCTTGTTTAATGCTCGTCCCAGTTTTCTAGTAGAAGGACATCACCAAGTGGAAATCTATGTGAATTTCAATATTATGCGACTTTAATTTACATAGCTATTCAATGTCAAAACTTATGCATGTATGGGTGGAGCCACAGCCCCTTGACCAATGCCAGTCCAAGTTTTTAAGTAGAAATATATCACCAAATAGTCACAATAGTCACATTCTGAATTTTAAAGTTTTTTTACGTTTACTTCCATAGCTATTCGATATCAAAAATTTGAATTGTATTTGAATTGGTATTCGAATTGGCGGAGCCACAGCCCCTTGCACAATGCCCGTCTCAGTTTTCTAGTAGATGGTCATTACCAAGTGGCACCTCCATACTGAGTTTCATTATTATTCGGCATTTAGTTCCAAAGCTATTTGATACCACAAGTTTGACTTATATGGGCAGTGCTTCTTGTTCAATGCTAACTAAATTTTTCCAGTCAAAAGACAGGACTATATAGTACGTTATTGCCGAGTTTCTTTGATATGTGAGCAATAGTTTGAAAGTTATACCAAAAATTTGAGCAGCCGAAAAAGTGCAACGCTCTTTGTCGAACACCCACAAAATTCTACAAGTGGAACGGCACATAATAATCAAGGCCGAATACCTGATTCCAATGCTGTGAGACTTATAATTCCAAAGTTATTCGATACTGCAGATTTGGGTTGTGTAGCAGGTACCACGCCCCCTTGTACAATGCTAGCTTTATCACTTGTAATCAGTTTAATTTGTTTTTATTTGTTGTCAATTCAATTATTGCCAATTTTTGCAAAATGTGGTGACATTTGGGGGTCAGCTATAGTAGATTGATAGATGAGAACTTCTCAAGGAGTGTGAATACCCCTACTATGTTTTATATGTGTTTAATTTATATTCCACTCAAATGTTTACTAAATTTAAGGCGTATCAACAAGAGGTAAAATACTTATTTTTTGTTTTGTAATAAAACCAGCAATTGTTTGGATTCTCTTAAAGTTTTATTGGCATATTGTATGCAATGTCAAACTTAAGAAATAAACTCTAAAAATGAATTAAGAAAAAAAATTAGCTGTTTTATGGAGCATACAAGACATTAGCCAAAGAAGTGAAACTGCATGATAAGATGGAAATCTAATGGCACAAATATGAAATTAAATTCTTCAATATTATACCATGAACATTAAACACATTTAAGCTTAAGGTGGCAGCACAATTTCAGCAACTATTGTGCACAACAAAAACACCAAGAGCAAAATAACACTTAATACAACAAGCAAGAAAATTTGCTCAAGTGACCAAAACGTTTTGCTGCATTTGCTGAGTTGCGCATGAAAAAAATTGTTGTAATCAACAGCTAATGAAATTTAATGTGAGCGTTTAAGATGTTATCAAAAAAAATTTGTGGAAAAGTTTTTGTCAACGGTTGTTGAATTTTTTAAATAATACCTATGGAACAAAAAATATTTTTGAGTAATTGAACAATTTCAAAAGTTTAAATAACACTGCAAAATGTAGTGAACAACCAACTTTTGTCAGTTTTTAAATTTTTCATATTTGGCTTTGAGTTTAATAGGACAATCATGCTGAGGAAATCAAGAATATTCTGTAATTTTGTTATTTGTGCATAGAAAAAGGTTCACTTTTTCAAAATGTTCTCTTTTATGAACATATGATAAACAATTTATAAGATTTAATGAACATTTTATGACATTTGATTCGTTACATATTGAACGCCCATATTTAAAATAAATGAACATTAAAAACCAAAAATCAAATTGTGTTCTGCACTCACTTTTAATAGAATATCAGAAAAATATAAGAAAAAAAAAAATAATTTACAGTATCATTAAAGTCGCATAGATGGAATTAGTTTTTGTCAAAAAAAAAAAAACATAAAATTTTTATCGATTACACTGTGCGACAATTTAAGGGTCAATTGGAATAACCTCAAATATCTAAATGGTTTCTAATAGTGGATGGTCTATATATTGTTGTGATCTTTTCACAGGTGGGTTATTTTATTTTACTTAAGGTGTATGCAAAAATTCAGTAAAATCTGATTGTTTTTGAAGACAAATACATAGTAACTGAACTATTGAAAATTTTATTTTTTTTTTTAAAAAGTCCTGTTTTCGAAGAAAATATTAAACCCCTTACGTAACTTTTTGAGCAAAAAATGGTCTTAAAATGTAAAGAATCATCCATTGCAAATATTTAGATGCAGTTACTACATAGAATTTGAATTTAGTTTAAGAGTTATAAGAAAAAATTTGTGACTTAAAGGTGAAGTTTGGCCTTGAATTTCTCTCTTATTTGACCTAATCCGATAAAACTGAGTACGAGGGTATAATATATAGACCATCCACTATTATAAACCATTGAGATATTTGAAGTTATTTTTTCGTGTCGCACTGTGTTTTCAAACTCTATAAATATTTTGTTTTAAAGGTTCTTTAGTTTGACTTGTTATATTGATTTTAAAATAAAAAATATTTCGTTTATTTTTATAATTTCGTTACAATACCAACTGTTTCGATTTTTGCGAATCTTACGCGGACAGTATACATAACTCTTTTTAAAATCCCATTGTATTTATTCTTCCAGCTACTTCCCCTTTTCTTCCTGCCATTTATAAAAGATTTTCGCTCATTTGCTCGAAAAACGTAATAGTACAAAAAAGAAAAAACAGTATTTGAGTTAATGATGCAGAAATGTGTATTTTAACATGATCTTTGTTCTGTCAAGATATCGTATTGCTATCTTATTTGGAGCATTCCACTGAAAATGGTAATTTTTGACACATACATATCTCATTGTTTTTTTATAAATAGATTGACGGAGTTGGTGGTAACGTAAAGCAACTTGTAAGCCAAAAAGCTCGAGGTCAAGGAGATGGTACCGTAATCCAAAACGCAAAAGATTTCGTTACATTAGCAGCCACTTTAGTACCTTCTGAATCTGATTGCTGAATCAGAAATAGCTGATAAAATCCAAAATGTTTATCCATGGGAAGCTGCAAGGCCTGTTCCGGGAATATCAACATTTCATCATGTATTAGTCGACGGTCATAAAGTAACATGCAAGAAACACACTTTAGATAATCACAGTGTTAAGTTTTCATTTAAAAAATTATTCAAAACGAAGACTTAATTTCTGAATTTCGTAAGAGTCCCGTACAAACAAAAGTGTCCCGTAAAAACGATTTCATTTTTATTTTTTATTTTTTTATTCTCATTTTAATAGATATTTTTTCGAACTTGTAGTATTTCGTCATACCATGATCGACGAAGTCTATATAAGTATATTTTTAATTTTACAGAGATAATTAATTTTGCTAAAATTGTCCAATAATGTCAAAAAATAAAAAGTATGGTGGACTGCGGTTGTCCCGTACAAACAAACATCTTTTCATACTTATTACTGCCTATTTATGAATATTTTCAGGAACAAATAATTGATTTTGAAAAGCCTCCGTTACACTAAATGAATGTACTAGAATGTACTAGTGCTTTGTACAATAACATTTCGGTTTATTTTTAATTTAAGATCTTAACTTATCAAATGCGTACGATTTGTCCCGTACCAACAGTGGAATGCTCCATTTACTCATTATGTAGCAGCAAAAAATGCCGTTATTTCGTTTGGCACCTTACTCCTTTTATTATTTGCAAGACCGTCTTATCTCAGTTGCGCATCGGTCGTTTGAGGTAAAGTATGTTTTAGTTATAATGAATAGTGACATATTATTGGTAGTGACATTATTTTTGGAAAAGTATGTACATTTTTATCGTTGGTTTTGAGCGGGTATGGGCACCACAATATTTAAAGCTTTTGTGTTGTTTCTGTATTTGTTTTTTGTCTTTGATTTGTTGTTGCGTTTTGTGTTGCTACATAAGCTTTTGCTCTCAATTCTTGCTCTCAACGCTCCTAGACTCTCTGCCCATAGTTGGTTATGAGTTATGCCACTGTAATAAAAAAAAGGTCTTCAAACCAATCTCATCATAACGCAACATGTGTCGTTATTGATAAAAATAAACTATTACGAAAGTTGACACACTCTGATTTATGACAACATAATAGATGTACTTTTGCAAAAAGAACGTCATAATCCAACGTCGGTAAAGTTTTTGTTTAATACAATCGCTTAACTCGGATAAGCCCGAATTTTTTTTTGTAAAAGTTTCAAGTTTTTTTCTTACAAGACCTGTTTATATAGTAAAAATAACCCAACAGAGTAATTTTTTCAAATGCCACACCCACATATTTTTCACAACGCCCAATCCTTCTGGAAGGACTTTGGGCACATTTCACTACATTTTGAGGCTTGAAAAAATTGAATCACATGCAAAAGTATACGACTTGTTTATTGCAATTTAAAAAAAAATTTTAATTCGAAAGCATATTTTTCGTATTATTCAACTTAAAATATATAAAAAATTAGCAAATCTACACATACATATAAAACTCCTTAATTTCTCCTGGTCGAAATTGTTGCTTGTTTTGGTGTTCGCACTTTGATAGGGCTCTAGCCAAGATAAATAGCCATTCGATATGCCACCGCACCAAAATTTCATGTCAAATCTGATAGGCTTACCTAATAACATTTATAATTCTGGCTATATGACATGTTCCAAAACCTACCTTTGATAAACTGTTTCGTTCCATGACTTCCAAAATACGGCACCATAGACTCATCAACAGAATGATTTTGTTCATGAGGAAGAAAATTCATACACCTTTCATTTACCATATTTAGCAATGGGCGGATTTTAGCGAATCGGTCAGTTTTATCAAGTGTGTCATGGTCACATTATGTGTTGAAAGCGATTTCGAAACATTGCATCTGCGACTAACGAATTGTGGCTGTCAGAGTTTGACTGCCAATACATTCGCTTGCGTGAAACTTTTATGTAGCCACTTAGCAACAAAATTGCAATGAAGACAAGTATTTCATTTTCTGTGCAATTACCGGATTCGTTACGTTTTGTCGCATATAAATTAGTGTACTCGGTAAAGAGTTGCAAAACTTCTTCATCTAGAAGTGTTGGAAATAATCTAAAGTTGTTTTTCCTTTTTTTGGGGTGCGTGTCATCACTGTAGGCCACATTTTCGAACTAGAATCCTTTAACTCAATTTTCCGCCAATTGTAAACACGTACCTCTTTCTTTCGTTTGGGTTCATGAAGCTTTGGTGGTGGTGGCGGTGTCCTTTTACGGCTTCATTTTGGCAAATTTACTACGGATCCAAATCATATTGGTTCCAGTTCTTCAGTCAAAAAGTCATCGTTTTGTTCTGTGACAAATTTTTATGGAAGGGTTGTCTTCATCTCCAGAGTCCTCATCAGTAACATTTCCATTACTATGATTTGGTGGAAGAACTGCCCAATCAGGGATATCATCATCGTCAGTGGATGCAATAATTTCTAAAAGCTTATTGAGTGTGATTTTTCGCCTAAAACAAAAAGATGACGTTTAAGCCCAAAGTCCTCCTGGAAGGTTCGCAAAGTTTGCAGCTCTACTGATAGCAAGCAAATATATTTTAGTAGTCAACTCCGATGTAAACACGTTTCACAATAATATCTTTATACTATTTTAATAGTTAAGGTTGTTTTTTCTTTTTTTTTAATAAATAACACTCACTTGTTTACGGTAATATCCACAAATTCAGCTATCAAAAATAAATCTCATTTTTCACTGTCCAAAACTCAACTAAACAAGTGAAAACAAAAACAACTGATGCCGCCCAATTAAATTTATGTTCATACGGTACCCAAAAACAATTGTTCGCCTACTGTGTTCTAATTGGATAATTTTAAAAAATTAAAATCTGACAGTGATGCTTGAAAACCTTCTGGAAGGACGTTGGGTCTATCTGAGTTAAAATAATAAAAAACGCCTATTCATGCATACTTATGTTGAAACAGCTAAATAGTGATTTTACCTGATTTTTAGTAAATTCCTTAAATGTGACAACACAATAAAAACTTTAAATACGTTTTCCGCAAAATGGCGTTTTTTATGTCGTTATTCGAGCAAATGAGCGATATGGACTTTATGCTTTTTTTTAAGGGGGAAAAGTTCTGAGAAAAAGTTGTGTATGGACTTGTCCAGAAAATGGTCAACCAGAGATGAAAAAACAAATTTACTTATTTCTTAAAGTTTTGGTTACAAAAAAAAGCTTAATATCTCTTCAATCGAATACAAGAGCTTACTTTGGTTATATTCTCTTGAGTGTAGTAAAAATGCCAGATTTATTGTCAAGTGAAGTAATTTTGTTTTTTTTCAGTTTTTTTTACTCATATTTGTGATGATAGGTTATGCTCTTTTATGCTCAAATAAGAAAACTCTGAGAGCAGCAACAACTGCCAATGCGAAATATTTCAAAGTCAATGCATGAAAAAATTTAATTTTTAAATGTAGATATATTTCTTTACGTTATTAATACATTTTTAAAAACATTCATGTGAATTTTCAATTAGAGGGAAAAATGTGTACCGTCCGACACATAACGTCCGAACAAATAAAATTGTGAGGAAGGGGTTTTATATTGAAAACGTGTAGCCAAACCGCACACTTTCGATAAATGCTCTGATTTATATGGATCTTTGATACTTTTTCGGCTCTATGGGGGGATTAACAACATAAACTCATTGGCTAATTGAGGGGATTAAAAACCAACATAAACTCATTGGCAAATTGGGGGGATTCACAACATAAACTCATTTGGTTTCGGGACTGGATAACTCCTATTCTACTTATGTATATCTGTCCAACACAGCCCGCGAAATTTCAAAATTATCTTTACTGTTTACCACATTTTTATATATTTTTCATTAATATACTTTTTTATATCATTCTTTAGATTTAATTTTATCTCCACGTTAAAAAAAACGTAAAAGGGTATATCAATTTTTTTTTATTTTTTTGTTTGACATTTACTGTTATTTGCGATTAATACATTTTTTTTTTTTTTTTTTTAATTTTAATTTTTATATTAAGAAAAATTATTTTTATATTTAGTTTTGTTTGTTTTTAATTAGATTTTGATTTTGATTTTGATTTCAATTTTGATTTTGATTTTGATTTTGATTTTGATTTTGATTTTGATTTTGATTTTGATTTTGATTTTGATTTTGATTTTGATTTTGATTTTGATTTTGATTTTGATTTTGATTTTGATTTTGATTTTGATTTTGATTTTGATTTTGATTTTGATTTTGATTTTGATTTTGATTTTGATTTTGATTTTGATTTTGATTTTGATTTTGATTTTGATTTTGATTTTGATTTTGATTTTGATTTTGATTTTGAATTTGATTTTGATTTTGATTTTGATTTTGATTTTGATTTTGATTTTGATTTTGATTTTGATTTTGATTTTGATTTTGATTTTAATTTTGATTTTGATTTTGATTTTGATTTTGATTTTGATTTTGATTTTGATTTTGATTTTGATTTTGATTTTGATTTTGATTTTGATTTTGATTTTGATTTTGATTTTGATTTTGATTTTGATTTTGATTTCGATTTTGATTTTGATTTTGATTTTGATTTTGATTTTGATTTTGATTTTAAGTTTGATTGATCTGTATATTTATATTGAAAATATTTATTATTTATATTTAATAATATATAACTTTATTATTTTTAATAATATTTATTATTATTTTAATTTTATTTTTATTTTTTTTTTTAGTCTAATTTTTTCGATTATATTCTTTATATTTCTTACTGAGTATGAAATGAAAAATATACAAAATTTATCAGTTGTTTTATGGTTTTTTGCAGCCAGTGCATTCTCATTTATAAATAAATAATTGATTTCCCATTCGATTATATTTTTTTTTTTTTAACCCTCAAGTACTGTTGTTGGTCTGTGGGACCACTTGTATATTAAAGTCTATTTTTTGCCTATTTTATCGATTGAAAAATTAAATAATATTAGTTCATCTCATGAACTAATCTCATCTCATTTTTTAGCATGAAACATTGCGTTTCTTCTTTTTAATGTAAAGCTAAATGACTAGTTTAGAATTTTTAAAACATATATGACTGAAAAACATAATTGCACAAAGTTTTATTAAACAACAAAATGCTCGCGGTCCCACAGACCAACAACAGAATTTACGTAATTTTTTTGTTTGCAACAGTACTTAAGGGTTAAGTTAAAAAAGACCATCGTCCTCTTTTGGTAGCTTCTAGGCAAGAACTGTCATAAGAAGTCATATTGGGGCAAACACTAAAGCTGCTTAAAAACAACAACAATGACTACATTTGTTTGCATGCGAATGCATGTTTGTACTAACTACAAAAATAAAATAAAAGGGTTAAAAACGCCAGCTAGTTGCAAGCGGCTATGAATTAATTCCCTATTTTTTCTTTACTTCTTACTTTTCACTTTTTAAAACGTAGTAGTAGGTAGGTAGCAGTAACATAAAATTTTGTTTTATTGTTGTACCTTGTGGTAGATGATTTTTTCAACTTGGTTAACAAGCTAACAAGTTATTGTTGTTGTTGGTGTTGTTCTTTTGCATGATGTTCAACTTAATGCAACAACTGCTTGATGGCTGCTACTGCAGCTTGTGACGATGTTGTTGTTGTTGTTTTTTGCTTCTAGCGAGGAACTATAGGAAGAATGAAAATGCAAAGCAGCAACAACAACATCAAAAAATGAATAATAAATGCATTCTTTTAATTGAATATTATTTGTTAAATTGCAAGCATTAAAAGTGTAACAGTTGCAATCGCTCTAATTATTATTGTTGTAGTTGTTGTTGTTGTTGTTGTTGTTGTTTTATTAGCATGCTTAACTAGTGCAGCTTCTGTGCGATTTTAGTGATTATTTTAGCGATTACCAAGTGTTGCTTATTTGCATTTCTTGCCGCAGGCATTTGTTTGTTTGGCATCAAATCAACTTGACGCCCACCCAACAAGTGGCGAAAATAATTTATTATTAAATCAACACCAAAAAAGGTGCCAACGACAGAAATAATAAGATTTTTAGCCTGTAATTATTTTCAAAATTACAAGTGTAAAATTCTGTGTGTAGTGACTTATTTTATCCAAAGCTGATATGCAGCTTGCAATTTATTAAATTTCAAAATTAGGTTAGTAGCACAGTCAACTCTTGTCATCCTTTGCACGGGCGTGCAGCCACCCGCTCAAGTACACAGTAAAATACACATTTGCAAACAAATTCAAAGAAGGAACAAATGTGATGTGACGTGAAGCTAGAATGGTCACAATTCGAGTTGACCCTTTCATAAATGCGGACTGCTCAGCTTCCTCTCTGCTTTAGAGGGTTATTGTGTTGCCGACTACAATTACCACCGTAATAGCAAAATACAGAAGCATGCAATGAAAATATTTATTATTGTTTTTGTAGTATGAAATTAAATTGATATAATTGTTATTATTGCAGATATGAAAAAAGAAATATTTTTTCAAAAACGGTTTAATGAGAGTATTAAAATCCAATGAAGTTCATGCGTTTCATATTGTGCCTACAAAAGAACTATTTTTCTTCTTGTTTGTTGTTTTTTTAAATCAAAAGTTTTAAGTCATACAAGCAAGTTCAATTCATGTTGACTGATTCACTATAGGGGTATTCACGGGTTGATACAAATTGCAAGAAAACAAAAATGCAACGCGTAAACATCAATACTGCTACTTTAGTATTGCAACTTTGTTAATACGACAACTGAAAGAAATATATTGCCACATTATTTGAAAATTACAAAAAGTGATCCCAATCTTGCATTTTCGCATCGTCGCAATTGTGTTTCGCATCAACCCGTGATCTCAACGTGATCTCAACAAAATTTGGTTTCAATAAGACGGTGCTATTTGCCATACCACCCATGTAATAATAGCTTTATTGCGAGAACAAATTTGGCGAACATTTAATTTCACACTGTGGACAGGAGAACTGGAAGCCTAGATCGTAACACCTCAAGACTTTTTCCTTTGGGGCTACGTAAAAACGTGGATAAGATGGCTACGATTGTGGAAGTGGAACATTGCTTGCGTTATTCAAAAAGAACCCGCCGTATTAGAACCCACCACTCGAAATGCTTGAACTAGTCATGGAAAAATTGGAAATTTAGAATGGACAATGTCAGCCGCAACAACATTTCGTCATATGAAATCAAAAAAGCCGTAAGTTACATTTGAAAAATTTTGCAGGAGAAGCAAAAAATGCTTGGGCTTTGCTTTGCGCTTGCACTGAAAAGCTTATTGAATTTTGTATATAAAAACGGCGTTTTTAGTAGTAGGAGTGTAAAATTTTGCATGAATGTGTATTTTGATACGGTGCTTCATATTCAATAAAAAAGTCAATTTTGAATTTTTGGTAACTTACGCCTTTTTTGATTTCATATGACGATTTAAAGGAAATAATTTTTCAACTGGGCTTTTCGATTATATTTTCACAAAAAACTTTGCTGAAAACTCGAAAATCTTTATGTTTGGAAATATGATCTTTAAAATATTACGGCATCTAAGATGTCATTCCCCTGCCGAAAAAAATTTTCAGAATAGTTCAGAAAAATCAATTATTAAAAAAAATAAACTGGAAATATAAGTAATTTAATACAAAAAATCAGCCGAGTGAGGAAAGTAACATTATAGTGACATAGAGATCAGTCAGAGTACCAATAACAATAAAATCGTAATTAAAAAGCCATTATTTCCAATTTTTTTAATATTTTTGCTTATCGTATCGATTTCATACTTCACGAATTTCTAGAGAAACATTTTCTAAATAACTTTATAAAAACATATTTTTCAAAAATACTAGTCATAATCATTACGCTGGTGTCCAGCCAGACCCTTCGCATTTTGTAAGAATATATTTTGGAATTCCGCTTTTTGTTTTTTTTGTTTTCTTTGTTTTTTTATGCTAATTGGTTACCAGAAGTGTTACCATATGATCCGTATAGTAGTGTTGCCATATGGTCCGCCATATATCGGATTTGTTACGATTTTCAGACGGGAATCAGACTGTCTGATATTTGCTCATAATTCTTCAATATGTTACGATTTCATAAAAAATAAATCCGATCCGATTTCATAAAAATTTTTTTCATATGTATGTATATACGTGGTGGCCATGGCGCAGTGAGTAGAGTTAGTGACCAATACGCCAGAGAACCCTGGTTCAATTCCCACCAGGCACAGAAAGTTTTTTCAATTGAATTCATTTTTCTGTTCGGCCAACACTTCTATGGCAGATAATGGCAAACTTCAGAGAGTAAGAACTACATGTGATGTGGTTATAATAAATAAATTACCATTTGCATAAAATGTACATAATATGTACATCATAAGTTTAAAATACAACTGAAAATATCTACGTTGTTGTTTTTCAGAATTTCACAAATCAACACAGAATTTCACAATTCTTTTTTTTTAGCTTTGAACCAAGGATTTTAGGTGTCAAACCTATTCAGTCAAGTCTACCTTGGTCCGAAATTTGGTGATAGATTAGTGGGAGGGAAGGCACAACCAAGTGAAACCTGTGTAGGATGTTCTAAGAGTGATGGAAAGCCAAAGAAACATCTGAATTTGCATCAGAGGGAAGTGTTGTGCCTTTACTTCAGTCAATTGAAATTATAAGGCAATCTCATCCACAAACTTCCATACCATCAAATACAACTTCAAATCGTATATATTGATGAATTTTCAATTTCAGTTGATTATAAATGAGGATAGAAAATTGCAAATGGGAAAGGTTTAAAGCGTAGTACAATGGCCTGGCCAGTTTTCGAACCAGGGACCACTGGAGTGGCAGTCAAGCACGCTGCCTACTCCACTACCGAGGCTGCCTAAATAGAACTTCGCAGTAATGAGCCACATACTATAAAATGACTTGCAAGCCGATTAGCTATAGAAGGATTCCGGTAATGATTCAGATAAGTATCTATTTTTGATATTAATGCAATTTTTTTTTCAGACAACAATGGACCAAATGTGTTCCAGTGGGACCAATGCTTTGAAAAAAAAAAAAACGTCGGTTAGTGCCATGTCAACGATAAAGCTCAGCGTAAAACTCGTTTCTATTACGAAATATGTTCGATACTGTTTGCCAGCAGCATTCCTTACAATATCTCTTAGAAATGTTTTAAATGTACTCGTATAAACAAGTAAAAAAATTAAATTAATACCTTTTTCATTAATATTATTCATTACACCTATTTATATATTCGTATACCTCAAAAAATGCGAATTTTATAGTTTTAAATTAAACTATCAACATTATCCTGAAATTTTTCATTGAAACTCATATAAATATTTATGGGGTCTGGCCAGACCCCTGCATTGTAAATGTGACAATTAAAGTGGTCAACACACGAGGGTTAAGAAACAAGGTATTGTTAGATATGTGCCGAACATTACTTAGTCCTACTATTGAACTATAGTCCTAAGTAGAAAAAGTGCTGTAACTTCTGTGAAGGAGCTTTCACAATAATTTGATAATTTCTCCTTAATCATAACTATTTTCGGATCTGTTCAGTAAATAACCTGAGTAATTAAAAAATTCTCTTTAGAAGTTTATAGAAATATAAGTGTTTAAGTGCTAAGACATTTATGTTTTTAATTAGTGGGGTAATTAGAAAGCTTTTATCTAGTCGTTTTTTTTTACAAATAATACGATCAACGTGTTTTTAGTCGGTAAGTAGTGGATTAATTTTATTTGCATGTGTACCTCCCTAGAAAATTTCATCATATTGCAGTTTTGAATAAAAGATACTATGGTAAATGCGGGCAGCAGTATGGTCTAGCCATGATAATATCCAATCAAGTAATAAGCCAAGGTATTTGAATAGTTCAAGGCAACCAGTAGAAAAACATTTTGTAGAGCAGTGGCAAGAATCATTATAAGTTTTTAAGTGGGATGATGAACTATATCGATGCTAAATGTGAATATTTTACAGCCTGCACAATGGAAGACCAAATTCCGTAGATAGAAATCATTAGCAGCTATACTGAAGTGCATTACTTTATTTTATAACTCAAAACCAATTTATGGGGGCATATACACAGAACCAAAAACGTACTTAATAACCAAGAAAAAGTTCTTTGTTCAAATGTATTATACATTAAAATTGGTCCAAAGTACGAGTTCCTTGATTCAATGAATCTTTGTTCTTACGTTAATTCTTTGATATGTTATGAAAAAAAATGATTAATTAATGACACATACAACTGTTATAATAAGTTAGTCTGTCCTTAGAAATTTTAAAACAATTCTCTAATGGTTTTTTAGATATTACAGCACAAGAACTGCAACAAAATTTTAATGAACACGAACAATGAACTGTTCCTTAAAATTAAGAACAACGATTCATTGAGCCAAAGAATTCGTTCTTTGGGGTAATGAATAGTTCTTAAAAATCAATGAATTTCGCTTTATGAACGAGATTCTTTGATTTTAAGAACAATATTTGGTTCAGTGTAGGTTACAAATTTTAAAAAAATTTGTTTTCGGGAATTTTTTTCATAGAAGGAAAAAAGATATCATTTTCAAATTATCAGAATATTTGAAGCGATTTTTGACGTTATTTGATTTTTTTTTTCTAAAAATGCCTTAAAATCGACTTTGTTCCAGACTGGTGATATCCTGCACACCGTCAATTTTTTGGCATTTGTTAAAAAAAAAAATCAAATAACGTCAAAAACCGCTTTAAAAATTCTGAAAAAAATTTGTTCGTATTCTTTAAATGTTAGTTAATATATGTGCAAAATTTGAAAACGATATCTTTTTTCCTTCTATGAAAAAAAAACCTGAAAAAAATTATTTTTTTAAAAATTTATAACCTTATGCCCCCTTATGTGATGAAAACTAATGACGCAACTGTCCTAGGTCATGATTAATCTCAGAAGTAAGATTTAAGGCAGAATGACTTAAAAAAGTACACGTCATATCATCCGCAAATACAATACTTAACTTGTAAATGGCAGACAAAATATCGAATTGATAAATATTAAAAACAATATGGGTCCCAGAGCAGAGCCCTGTGGGACGCCAATATCCACATTTATATAGTTGCTGAGGTCACTATCAACTTTTGCTTTTTGCATTCTATTTGTTAAATATGATCGAAATCACGAATGCATAGAACCTCTGAAGCTACAATAATAGGGTGTGCCAAATACAAGTTTTTTTTTTTAACAAAATTAAACTTTTTCCATGTCTTGTGACTATATTAGTAAGAATGGTTCCCCCACAAAAAACAGTCCAAAGGGGTTGAATCGCAATCGCAGAGGCGGCCAATTGACATCGCTAGGCGGCTGATAACACAATTTGTGAATTTGGTGCGCAAAAGATTGATTGTGGCATGAGATGTGTGACATGGCGCGCTATCCTGCATAAACCAGAGGTCGTCCAAATTCACGTCCCCAATTTCAGTAAAAAAAAGTCCATTAACATGGCTTTGTAATGCCTACTGTTGACCGAAACATTGTTCCCAGCAACATTTTCGAAGAAAAATGGTCCAATGATGCCACCACTCCACATTCCGCACCAAGAGCGTCCTCGGTAGACAATTTATCTAAAAACAATACTGACTTTTGTTGAACACAATTTGATTAAGAATAAAATGCTGAAAGCATTCTGATTCAAACAGCCATTTCAAAAGTTTGTGAAAACACGGGCAGCAACGAGATCGGTCTGTACACGCAATAAAAAAAAAACGTTTATTGCCAGTTTGCCGCAAACGAACTTCGTTTATGGTGCTTGAAATCGTTTTTTGCAAACATTTCAACAGTTGTCATAATAATAGTCAGTTGCGAGAAACGTCTCATTAGTTGCAGAAAATTCATTTCATTTGTCATAAACGCGAAAGATTTTTAAATTGCAGCAATTGAAAAATTTGTTTTTCGCAACTGAAAACTTCCTTTGTTTTTCCCTTCGTTGTATAAACACAACTCTTATAGTTCAGAGTAACTTTTTGGACAAAGTTTAACTATATAAGTAAATAGATAATTTGCTTAATACGCGGACGGAGATAGCAACAGAGGTGCGATAAGTAAAATCCATAAGAAGACGGACGGACATAGGGGGAAAGATAATTAATACAATAAATAATAATGAAGGAAATAGCTTGCGGTATACATATATATAAAATATATTTTTAAATTGACAACTGAACATTCGTTTGTGGCAAATAAAACTCGCAAACGAAGTTTAGTTGGAGAATTTTTCAGTTGCGGTGAACGAAAAATTTCTATGCATGCAGTAAAAGATTTTGAGTTATTTATACACATGATTATATGATGAACTTCAAAAGATGAAATTGGTTAAAAAAATATACTATTAGAGTGTAAATATTTTAGCATGTTCTTTAGCATATCTACTAATTATTGACATGTTTTGTACAATTAAAAATCTATTTCCCATCCCGTCAAAATTGTCCTTTTTAAACTTCAGGTTTTTTTTTTTTGGAATCCATTGCAGTGTTGAGCGTCTTTTTCTTAATAGCAAACGACTCTTTTATGGGATTTATTTATTAAGTAAATTTTCAAAATTTAGTTAGAAAACAAATTCAAAAGCTTCAAATTAAAATCAATGAAATTCTCTTCAAGTTGATCGCTGTTGTGACTAGGCTAATTATTGCTATAACTGTAGCTTAAGCCGCACTTTTATTGGGATTAAATTAATTTATGGCAGCTGAGAATCAACTGAAAAAAAAAACAAAAACAAAAACATAACCAAACCAAGTGCCGCCACACGTAGCCACACCGAACACAACTATGTATGTGCCGAATCACCAACATACACATACGTGAGAGCATAAGTGTGCATGTATGAGCGAGTTGGTGGACTTAGTATGTTGCTTGTGTGTTCGGACAGCGGACAATTTGATTTTACACACTCCACAATGACTAACTTGGGAGCATTTTGTACTTTAAGTGGACTTAACAGCTCATAAAATGTACCACGTCACTGTATTATTATTATGGAAGAAGGCAAGCAAGGAAGGAAGGAAGGTAGAATTTTTTATCTGCTCTTGATAGTGAACACCCTAAAGTCCATGTGTGTGGTTAGTGTGTTTGTGTATATGTATGATTGTGTGTTGAGCAGCACCATTGTCGTTTTCAATTAATGAATTAATAATTTCATGTAAGGCATTACGTGCGTCACATGTGCGGTAAGTAGCTCTAAGATGAAAAGGAATGAACTGTTTAAGGAAAAGTTACTTAAAGTTAAGTATAAGTTTATTATTACAGTAATATTTACTGTTCTAACTTTAGGCAGGTGGAGGAACGAATTAGACCGTCAAATTTTTGTCAACATCTGATGATAGAACAATTCAATAAGCTCGCGCCTTCATCGCCTTCATTATCAATTAATTCGAAAAAAATGAAACAAGTTCTACAATTTTGTACGTCAGCAACACTGGCTACAACACAAACTCTATAATTTAGCAACAAAATAATATGAGCAAATGTGAGTAATTGCTTTTTAAAAGCTTGGCTTTAGAGAGCAACTTATTTGATAACCTCTGGTTAAAAAGCAGCTGTATAGGCAAAAGCAACAAGAACAACAAAGTGATGCCTTTCGGCACTTTGGCGGTACGATCTTGAAAAACACAGCACACACATGAGCTGAGCAAGAGTTCATATAATTTTTTTTTTTTATTTATTTTTTATTTTTGTAGGTACTAGAGCAAAAAAATGATTCACCACGCGCAGCAAAGCCGATAAAATGCTGTCGATAAAGCGGTGCAATACAACAAATATCGGCTTCCAAGCAGCTTCAAGTTGATACAAAGTGAAAAGGTAGGTAGGTAGGCAATAAAAATAACATATAATGAGGTGTAGATGATGTGAAAATCTGGCCAACAAATTGCAGCAAATCAAGGGCGCCTGCAGTGATATGCAAAGGTGGCCAGCGGTTGAAAGAACCAGATAGCCAATAGTTAAGGATAAATAAAAATTTAACTAAAAACCTAAATACTTTTTAATAAGTTTTCTAAAAAGCTAAGATAAGGTTGACTTTATTTTTACTTATGCGCTTCAAAAGCCACAGCTGGCCACCTTCATGCTATTAAAATCGCCTTCAATCATCTTTTAATCAGCACAGCGCAAATGCCACACAGCCGCACTACAACCACGTTCATCATTTCTACACTTAACAACATGATATTCACATCATGTGCGGCAGCAGCAGTAGCTACCAGTTTCTGTGCAACAAACAGTGTTGGCGCAACGGCTACTCCTTGATTGCGCGCAGGCGCTCTTCAATTGTTGTTAAGCTTATCTAGTGCATCCGTAACTAGCAGCTGACGAGTGAGAAAAAAAAGTGCGGTAGGTGCATTCTAAATACTAACAACAACAGCTATCACAACAACAGCTCTGCTATCAAATTCAATTACAACAACAACAACAACAACAACAATACAATCAACTTTGTACAACATGGCAAGCAGTCAAGATCATTTAAACCCTATTAACTAAGTGCATCTAGTAATAGCGGCTCACATTGCGAACGTGACAGAGTGTTTGGCATTTTTGCCACACCCTACCCGTCGCTGACTCTCTATCTCCCTCCCTCTCTCACTCCTTCTCACAGACTTCATCAGGCAATTTTATTTCGCACCTTCATCATTTCTTGTTATCATCAACTGTAAAAGCTCAACATCCGTTTGCTTTAGTTGTATTACACACGCTGCAGCTCAACTTTATTGTTATGATTTTTCCTACTTTTTTTTTTTTTTTGTAAAATGTTTGCTTTGCTCTAATTTGTTTGCTTGTCTGAAATATGAAAAGCTCATATGCATCAGAAAAAAAAAAAACAATCTATGCTACACCAACACCAATAATTCTAAAAATTTTACTTTTTTTTGCATAATAGCTAGTTGGAAAAAGTCAAAAATGTGGAAAATTTCTTACCCATGTCTGCTGATATTCCGCCGTATTGTGTTAAATCAGTTCTTATCTTACCTACAAGAGAAGAGGAAAAAATATGAAATTGTCAAAAAGTGTTGTAAGAAATATTTCAAAAGGATTTTTTATTATTATTGTCAATATTAAAAAATTATTATCAGTGGCGTCCGTGGCGTAATTGATTAAAGTGCGTGACCTCTATGTCAACGAACCTGGAGACCCGGGTTCGAATCCCAGCCGCGACAGAAAATTATTTGAATTAAAATGATTTTTCTGTACAGCCGCCACCTCTCTGCAGACAATGGCAAACCTCAGAGAGTAATCAAAATGCCATGTAAAGCTTCTTGAGAACAAGAACATTTCGTTCATCGCCGTTCGAAGTCGGCTTTAAGCATGTAGGTCCGGTTCTCGGTCAATTGTGTACAAACTTAATAACACGCACAACACAATTGATCATAAGAAGCTAGGTCAAAGTCCTTTCAAGGGCTGAAATATCCAGTTATTTATTTTTATTTTTTTTTTTTATTATACACAGGGATTCATATGGTTTCGAAATTTGTGAAAATTGTGTCATCGAAATGAATGCATCTGAATGTACTATGAACCTTGGGGGTGTTTTACAATCTCCCCACAAATAATAATTAATTAATAATAAAAAATGAATTTGTACATTCTCGTTAATGTAAATTAATGTAAGTACTTTTGTTTATATTTGGAGAGTTTTCTGCAAAAGGATTGGTTGTTTTTGCGCTGTAAATGTTCCTACACAGCGGTCTTTGGTGCGCTCTTTAATGGCTTTGCGAGTGTTTCTTTTGCAGTACGAAGCGCTTCACAGTGTTTTGTTTGGCCTATTTAGACAGAGATAAGCGATAGTCTTAGTGGAACCAAAGTTACAAAAATTTGTATGGGAAAAGTGCCTTTTCGCATACATAACGATTTCCCCAGTTTCTTTAAAATGGCTTAACTCCTGAACGAAGAGTTCCACAGAAACCGTAGACCACTTTTTGAAAACAATACATTATTTTGTTAGTATCTTAGTACATCTAATTAATTTATCCATTATTTATAAATGTTTATATCTAAATTTAAAATATATAGATCTTTTATCTAAATTTCTTTTTATTTTTTTATAAAATGGAAAATCTAAAAGTGTCTGTACTTTGTCTAGGTCTTGAAATTTTTACTAACATAAGCTTATTATGTCTGTTTGTAAAATCAAAAGTGATTAGGTTGTTCTTGACGGTACATCATATTTATTTTAAATTTTTTTGTGTAGTACCAAATTGTAACCTCTATGGCCGTCCCACATAGGATATTTCATCGGTTAGGCGGCCAAAATTATTTTATTGGGTAAACAGTTTCTAATCATGTATGTTTTTCAATTTTTGATATCCTTAACCCTGTGCGACTGTTGGGTCATATTGACCCACCCCGAATTTTTTTGTAGGTGAACATTAAAACCGTTATGTTGCAACAATATTATTAATTGATGTTTGTTTACTGATTTTTTGCCACCTATTTTTTTTTTTCAAGTAAATCTTAAACTATTTTTTGTATAGCAGAAGTGATGTCTGTTTTCAGTTTTTGAACTTTTCCTAACCTTCTATCGGTCTTGGGTCATATAATTGAAATTCGCAAAAATTGCTTGTTTTTACCTGTAAAATTAAAATAATTTGCTTGTAAGTTATATTCTAAGTAAGTAAGTAAGTAAGTAAGATATAAAATCGAAGGTACTATAGCAGACTGATCTGTTGTTTGCAAATACATAGCTAAAGGGTTATTTATCGAATATTTGAACTTACCTGATTCTTGAGATTCCAAGAACAATATGTATTTTTAAGAAATAATTGAATCTTATAACGTTTAATAAAAAAACAAATAAAAACGTTCGTTTTTTCAAGTGTAGCGTACGAAAAGGGTAAGGGTAAGTAAGAAATACTACTAACTCTGTTAAGTAAGCATTTGACGTCTTTTTTTGAATTCGATTCGATTATAGCTTATTTCGTTTCTAAGATATAGCGCAAAATGTGTTTAAGTTGTATGGGAGCTACCATGCCCACTTGTCCGATTACGCCTTAATTTTGAGGATTGTTTCGAAGTTACATAACTGACGTCTATTATTGATTTCCATATTGTAAGTTATCTCACTTCTAAGATATAGCGCAAAATGTGTTTAAGTTGTATGGGAGCTACCACGCTCACTTCTCCGATTGTAAATTATTTTTGAGGATTGTTTAAAAATTACATAATTGACGTGACTATTGATTTCGATAATGTAGATTATTTCGTTTATAAGATATAGCGTAAAATAGCTGCCACGCCTATTTGTCTAAAGTTTCTTAAATACTTTTTTTTGTTCTTTCCTATACCTTAAACATCGAAAACTATAAAAAAAAATCTAAAAAATAATTTTCTCCGTCTAACTTGTATGAAACGAAACACTGTGCGCTTGGTCTATATTTCCATCTACATTGTAATTTAACATAACATGTCATTGGAAAGGAGCACTACTGCTCCATTGGGGGCTTCAAACTACAGTGGAATTATAGCACTCAATAGTTCCTAAGGCGCTCCAAAGCGTAATGTAGCAGGATTACTTGGACTTCTTCTTCTTTTCCTGGCTTCATACAAAAAGAGCTCAGAAAAGAGTGCTCTTTGAGCGCTTTTATTGGAAGCTATTCGATTTCGGATCGTTGATTAGCTACTAAACGAACACATTTATATTAATTGAATATGTTTTAGATCCTTTTTTAATGGATCATGGTAAAAAAGAATCACCAAAACAATTTTTTTAAATCTGTTAATAAAATACATTTATGACACGAGAGCATGAATTAAAATCCATGAATTAATGCAATGTTTGTGTTTTGTGTCATAATTCACAAAGTTAAACCATTTGAGACTATTTTCTTGTGTTATAAATAATGTATTAAGTTCCACCAAATTCAACTTTAAAAAAGGTATTTCGAATATATTACAACTAAACAATATTCCATAAATTTTTCCGGCTAATTAAAGTATGACCTTCAGCGTAGTTCGCCGTATGGTCTCAATAGATACAACGCTTCTTCATTGAAATAGTAAGTTTTGCTTTGGAAACAGTAAAAAGCCAGACAAGTCTAAATGTGTTGAGTATGGTACATGTTCGAAAGGCGTTCGTTGAGGTTTTGACTAACTTTAAATCTCACACTTTTGATTTTAACAGTAGTGCGATCAGTGCGACAGTTTCTTCAGGTTTCGAATATTTATAAAGAAATGTATTAGTTATATAATATCAATTAAAACCTGCTTAATAGTTCCAAAAAGTGTCTTCTTACCTACCAAAAAAAAAAAAACATAAAAAAAAAAGTTTCTATCCAGACAATTTTGAGCAATATCTTCCTTAACATCTTGTAACCAAAGTTACTGAACTAAGTCCTAGTCTTCATAGACAAATGAAAAGAAAAAACAAATACAACAACAAGATCAGGAAGAATTTGCGCCCAGACACATAAATGATATCAAGAAAATTCCGTTCAAAATTCTTCTGTTTTGTTTAATTTGCACGTTTATGCCACATGTTTATACCGTAAAAGTGCAAAATGTAAACAAACAAAAATTCCACAAAAAAAAAAAAAATAAAAAAAAAAACCGAAAAGCAATCAAAAACTAAGAACACCAACAAAAAGCACACCAGATTTCTCTACAAAGCAGTCTCGACAAAAGTAAACCAAAACAAGTGGAAAAAATTAAGCAAAACAGCGTATAAAAATATGATTTAATGGCAGCGATAAACCACGTGTGCATTTAAATACGCGCGCCTGGCGCCTGTGTAAACGTAATTTTCACAAAAAAATTGTTTCCACACTCCAAGCGGTGCGCACACACACTCAACAAACACTAGAACAGACAACAGACAAATTCACAAAACTTCAAAAGGGGTGCGCTACGCCCCAAAACGCTCCCAAAACATATAGTTAAAAAAAAAATCAAACCTAAAAAAAGCCACATGACGAAATTCTTTGACACAAAATGATTTTTAGCTCATCATGTCTGCAGGAATGCAGTGCAAGTGTGTGTTCCGAACGCTCTTAATTTTTAGCAGTGGCGGCGGCACCGGCGGCTTTGCAAATGTTTACAAATTTTTCCTCGAGTGGTTGTTAAAATCAAACATTTACTTTGCGGTTTGAACAACCAAAACAACGTCTACAAAGTAGTTTACAAGAAGAAGCAGAAGCATCGTAGGAAGTGGCTGCAAGAAATGAACAATAGCTGCAGTTGTGCAGGCAGCTTTTGAGCAAACTACGCGGACTGGGGTGTTTTTATCATGTTGGTAGCGCCCGGTTCGGAGATGCATAAAAAACACATTAAAATGATTTTTATAGCATTTTAAAGACGTCTAAGCAAACAACGAGGGACGAACACAAAAATTGTTCAGCAACTCAACCCGTCTTTAGTTTCAAATTAACAAGTTCAAATATAATAATTTTGAAAAGATTTACTACTTTTTTGTGGTGTATGCTTTTATGTTGGATTTTCTGAAAACACTTTTCCGACTCTGACGACTTGGCTTTGGGGCATCGTTTATGTTTGCACTTTGTATGGATTTTATTGCTCATCAAAGTAGCGATAGAAATCTTAATTGCCGACCCAAATAAATAATGTAGCTTATGTAGTGCAGTGCAAAGTGTGCTCGAGTGTGTGTTTGTGTGTTTGGATGTGCGGGTGGTTGTAGCTTGTGCTGCAGTTTTTGTTGATGGCTGTTGATAGAAGGTTTTTTAGCAAAAAAAAAAAAAAACAAAACAAAAAATAAAACGAAAACCATTAGGAAATAAAATAGTGAATACCTTAAAAGTATGAACTCTGATGATAAGTATGATTACGTAATGGGTTGTTAAATTAATTTTGATTTCAATTAATTTTATTTTGTATCAAGAAAACAAAAATTGATATTTTTTATTTATCATTCTTCAGACTCCCACTCCTAACTCTAACTCTAACTCTAACTCTAACTCTAACTCTAACTCTAACTCTAACTCTAACTCTAACTCTAACTCCAACTCTAACTCTAACTCTAACTCTAACTCTAACTCTAACTCTAACTCTAACTCTAACTCTAACTCTTACTCTAACTCTAACTCTAACTCTAACTCTAACTCTAACTCTAACTCTAACTCTAACTCTTACTCTAACTCCAACTCTAACTCTAACTCTAACTCTAACTCTAACTCTTACTCTAACTAACTCTAACTCTAACTCTAACTCTAACTCTAACTCTAACTCTAACTCTAACTCTAACTCTAACTCTAACTCTAACTCTAACTCTAACTCTAACTCTAACTCTAACTCTAACTCTAACTCTAACTCTAACTCTAACTCTAACTCTAACTCTAACTCTAACTCTAACTCTAACTCTAACTCTAACTCTAACTCTAACTCTAACTCTAACTCTAACTCTAACTCTAACTCTAACTCTAACTCTAACTCTAACTCTAACTCTAACTCTAACTCTAACTCTAACTCTAACTCTAACTCTAGCTCTAACTCTAACTCTAACTCTAACTCTAACTTTAACTCTAACTCTAACTCTAACTCTAACTCTAACTCTAACTCTAACTCTAACTCTAACTCTAACTCTAACTCTAACTCTAACTCTAACTCTTACTCTAACTCTAACTCTAACTCTAACTCTAACTCTAACTCTAACTCTAACTCTAACTCTAACTCTAACTCTAACTCTAACTCTAACTCTAACTCTAACTCTAACTCTAACTCTAACTCTAACTCTAACTCTAACTCTAACTCTAACTCTAACTCTAACTCTAACTCTAACTCTAACTCTAACTCTAACTCTAACTCTAACTCTAACTCTAACTCTAACTCTAACTCTAACTCTAACTCTAACTCTAACTCTAACTCTAACTCTAACTCTAACTCTAACTCTAACTCTAACTCTAACTCTAACTCTAACTCTAACTCTAACTCTAACTCTAACTCTAACTCTAACTCTAACTCTAACTCTAACTCTAACTCTAACTCTAACTCTAACTCTAACTCTAACTCTAACTCTAACTCTAACTCTAACTCTAACTCTAACTCTAACTCTAACTCTAACTCTAACTCTAACTCTAACTCTAACTCTAACTCTAACTCTAACTCTAACTCTAACTCTAACTCTAACTCTAACTCTAACTCTAACTCTAACTCTAACTCTAACTCCAACTCTAACTCTAACTCTAACTCTAACTCTAACTCTAACTCTAACTCTAACTCTAACTCTTACTCTAACTCTAACTCTAACTCTAACTCTAACTCTAACTCTAACTCTAACTCTAACTCTTACTCTAACTCCAACTCTAACTCTAACTCTAACTCTAACTCTAACTCTTACTCTAACTAACTCTAACTCTAACTCTAACTCTAACTCTAACTCTAACTCTAACTCTAACTCTAACTCTAACTCTAACTCTAACTCTAACTCTAACTCTAACTCTAACTCTAACTCTAACTCTAACTCTAACTCTAACTCTAACTCTAACTCTAACTCTAACTCTAACTCTAACTCTAACTCTAACTCTAACTCTAACTCTAACTCTAACTCTAACTCTAACTCTAACTCTAACTCTAACTCTAACTCTAACTCTAACTCTAACTCTAACTCTAACTCTAACTCTAACTCTAACTCTAACTCTAACTCTAACTCTAACTCTAACTCTAACTCTAACTCTAACTCTAACTCTAACTCTAACTCTAACTCTAACTCTAACTCTAACTCTAACTCTATGTCTAACTCTAACTCTAACTCTAACTCTAACTCTAACTCTAACTCTAACTCTAACTCTAACTCTAACTCTAACTCTAACTCTAACTCTAACTCTAACTCTAACTCTAACTCTAACTCTAACTCTAACTCTAACTCTAACTCTAACTCTAACTCTAACTCTAACTCTAACTCTAACTCTAACTCTAACTCTAACTCTAACTCTAACTCTAACTCTAACTCTAACTCTAACTCTAACTCTAACTCTAACCCTAACTCTAACTCTAACTCTAACTCTAACTCTAACTCTAACTCTAACTCTAACTCTAACTCTAACTCTAACTCTAACTCTAACTCTAACTCTAACTCTAACTCTAACTCTAACTCTAACTCTAACTCTAACTCTAACTCTAACTCTAACTCTAACTCTAACTCTAACTCTAACTCTAACTCTAACTCTAACTCTAACTCTAACTCTAACTCTAACTCTAACTCTAACTCTTACTCTAACTCTAACTCTAACTCTAACTCTAACTCTAACTCTAACTCTAACTCTAACTCTAACTCTAACTCTAACTCTAATTCTAACTCTAACTCTAACTCTAACCCAAACCCTTACTCTAACTCTAACTCTTTTATTAATAACGCTTTGTAAATAAAAGTTGCTTGAACGGATTCAACACTGACCTTTCTTTCGGAAAATTATAAAAAAATCAACAACATCTGAAATTTTTATATGAAGCTTCAAATATTTTAATATGCATCACTAACTCAAGCCCATTAGCAGTGAATAGATAAAAATATATTAAGCCACAAACACGAGTAGCTCCGTTAATTATTTTTTATAGGCTCCGAAAACTCTAAGAAGCTTAACATTTTTCCATGTCGACTCACTCAATTGAGACACAGTAACCCACAAAACCTTTGTTTAGTCTAGTTTAAAATACCTTAAAGGCCAAATACCAAACCAAATACGCTTTGAGAGAGAAAATAAAAAATAAAAAAATTACAAAAAAAAAAAAAGAATATCTACATAATAAGCAGCAATTTAGATAAAATCTTTCCAATCACAACGATTTATGATGTCGTTCGCAGCGGCATGCATTTAAATGTGGTCTGTTTTGAGTTTGTTTGCGGAGCATTTTTGTCTCTATTTATTGTGTTGTTATTGCATTTACAAACTCTAGCAATATTTTCGCTGCTGCACCATTGCAAGCTTTGGTCACTGGGTAACTATGTCGCATTGCATTAATAATTATGACAAGTGTTGATATTTACTATTGAACTTGTTAAGGCATCTTTAATTTATGTAAAAATGTGAAGATTTTTGGTAGAGCCTTCGCTGTATTAAAGATGTAAAATTGTGGCAGTAGCAACAACTACAAAGAAGTGCGCATTAATGTCAATATAATGTTTCCTTAATGACTTTTGTGCATTCTTCGGGGCAAGGACGATCAGCAGTTAGAACAGCGGAATGAACAACAGTTTGTTATCATTTGCTGTTCACCAAGAAAGTGAAGCCAAAAGTTTTCGAAAGCATAAAATGGTAAATGGTCAAAACTGAAAGTTGTGCTGCTTTCGTGTAAGCTGCTATCACCCAGTTGTAAGTCAAGGAAGTACAAATGTAATTAAGAAGCCAGTGACCGGAGAGGCTAGCGGCAGAAGATGCTAGACTTGCTTTAAGTTTTCTTTCATCTTTTATAGAATGAGAAGCCATGTGCCACTACGCACTTTAGAACTAAAAGTGTACCGATTATCATAGCTTATCTTTGTTAAGTAACCGATTACATTTATAGTCTTCACAACTTGAAATGCCAAAACCAGTCCTAAATCAACAGAAAAAAACCCCGCAAATTAACAAAATTCGGTTTCCTATTAATTATTAGCGGCTGTCTTTCAAAATTTGTCGTCGTTAAGCATACATAAAACTTTTTCTTTCAAATAAGATTTGGTTTTTGGTTTTGTTGTTGTCTTCCCTCACCATCCCGTCTACCAATGAATTATAAATAATCAATAAATCACTATTAAAATCAGAGTTTTACACAAATATTCAAATGAATCAAGGTATGAAATCAACCCATCCGTTCATCTGCTACTCGGAATGATTTGTTGTTTTTTAATAAACTTGGCAATATTGTGATTTGTTATTGTGTATATATCTTTTGTTTCCTTTTTGCTGTGGATAAAGATGCCGGCATATTTTTTAAAATGAATTCGAAAAACAAACTACAACCTTCAGTTTATTGGTGGCTAGCACGGGAGAAAAATGGGCAATTATTGTAATGGTGGGTGTTATGAAATTAATATAAAAATAAAAGCACGCCGAAAAGGGAAGTAGACAGGAAGAATGTGTGAATTATAATAAAAAAAAACTTTTTCACAAATACCATTTATTAATAATTGTTAAAGAAACAATTTCATGATGAAATTCTGTCATGAAACTATAATATTTTTTGGGAAGAAAGGTACTTAATTCTAAAAATGCATTTTTATGAATTTTTATGATTTTTTAAGAATTTCTGTAAATGTTAAGTTTTTTAATTTTATTATTACTGTGATAAATTTTTGTTATAAATTTTTCTTAAATTTCTGTACAAAATAGCGCTCGAAAAAGTATTTAAATAAAATTTTGACCAATTTAATGAAACACTTAGATCAAACATGCCCACGTAGTGGCCCTTCATACAAATTTTTTTCTATCTTAATTTTGTCTTTGCGATGAGCCAAAATCAAAGAACGGCTGCAAAAAATAACAACACAAACCGCACTCGTTCAGTGCTCAGCATATTTTCCAGCGAACTTTACAAAAACGAAATGATTGTTCCGATTCTTGTGTGTCGAGCTATTTTTCATGACATGTGATTTTATTGCATTGTAATTGTTGTTTTTTTTGTTTGATTTTTAGCCAAACGCAACGATGAGCAACATTTTGTGTTTATTTTTTGTTTTTTTTAGAATTGGCCAGCGCTTAAAATTTCTTGGACCCCACTGACTTAGATACTCAAATAAGAATAAAATTTGTTTCTACCATTTATACGAGTCTTAAGATTTGCAACAAAAATTTTGTAGCTAATATTTCAAAATAACTCCTTCTCTGCCTATTATGTTTTTTTTTTTTCAAGTTTTAATTTAACATCCAATTAAATAAAAAACAAATGGTTAGAGTTGTCTTTGGCTTAAAGAAGATTTTAACAAAGTTGAAATGCCCACACACTAGTGTTGAATTTATAATATCCGATGTTATGAAGTATATATTACTTTGATGACGTCATTTCGTTTGGGGATAAGGCCTGGATTTCATTCAATTTATTAAAATTTGAATCTTATTAAACATTCTAAATAGCGAAGCTTTTATTTTTTGTTTAATTTATGAAGGTTTTGCTATTTTGATGATATCACTTTGTATAGGGAATAGGCATAATCTTCATTCTAGTTGGCATGTTACTAACTAAAAGTGTGTATTTGAAGACAGGCTTAACTGCAAAACTCCAGGTTTTAGATTACTTTTTGTGGATATTTTAGAAACTTTACAATATGGATAGAATCTAATTTATGGGAAAGCTAACATATGCCTTAACGGTCATTGGATGCCAAAGCAGGGATTAACGGTTTATGACTCGGAGTAACTTGGTCTAGGAAGACAACTACGCTAAAGAACAGCAGAAGCGTTTGTATTGAAAGTGAAATCTTTAAATAGAAATTTATCGTTTTTCAACCTTGGAAGGACATGCTTATTTTTTATACATAAAGGTCATGCTTCGTCGAATCGACGACAACATATTTTAAAATGGTCCTACTGATTTCCTATCCGACAAAATCTTTTAAAAAATCACTTTTTCTTGATAATTAAGTTTATTAAGAGTAAAGGAAAAATTCAATGCATTTTATTTATAAAAGTTTTTAATACAAAAATTCATTTTCACAATTTGAGTTTTTTGGCTTGTTTTACAAAAGGTAAACCATGCGTCGTCTATTCGACGAAGCATGTCCTTCCAGGGTTAAATGCTTCAAAAAGGAGGAGGTTCTCAAGTTCGCTGGTTAATCAGTTTTTTTTTTTAAATGATATACATCGATAGCTCCTAAAGTACATGCCCCATTGCCATAATTTTTCTCAACACATAGAAAGATAGAAACCATAAACACGGAGGTGTCCGTCTAAAAAAGTGGGCGGTATTCAAGTAAGGGGCGTGTCACTATTAGAAAAACTATATGTCGAATAATATTGACACTAGAGTACTGAAATGTATTATGGAGGTCGGCACAATTATTACAAATTTTAGTCAATAAAGTGGGCGTTATTTCACAAATGGGTGTGACATTGTTAGAATTACACTTCGAACCCCAGCAGCGACAGAAAATTATTTGAATTAAAATTTTTCTGTACGGCCGCCACCTCTCTGCAGACAATGGCAAACCTCAGGGAGTAATCAAAATGCCATGTAAAGCTTCTTGAGAACGAGAACATTCTGTTCATCGCCGTTCGAAGTCGGCGTTAAGCATGTAGCTCCGGTTCTCGGTCAATTGTGTACAAACTTAATAACACGCACAACACAATTGATCATAAGAAGCTAGGTCAAAGTCCTTTCAAGGGCTGAAATGGCCAGTTATTTATTTATTTATTTATTTTTAGGTAGGTGGGTAGGTAGAATCATTACAAAAGTGGGTGTTATTGCACATAGGGTGTGGCACTTTAAAGAAAGTACTACACAGTAGACGTCCAATATAATGAATGGTTTCTTGTCCAGCCTTTTCGTTAAATCGAAAAATTCGTTATATCGAATGAATATTTTAAAAAAAGAAATATCGTTTTTAGTAGTGCAGATTTTATTTATATATTAATAAAATATTTGCATATTTTGTTATTTTTTTTTTTTTTTTTTTTAAAAAACTTGTTTTGATTTTTTTGTGCTTCCTCTTGAAGCTCTTTTAAAATATTGATTTTAGTGCAGTTTACATTATTTTTTAAAGCCCATTGTATAAAAGCTCTTAAGTGCTCCTATCTATATCAATACTAACAACACTTATAAAACGAATTTGTTAAGAACAAAGTTTCATGTTTGAAATTTTCCTCAAGAATACTATTACATAAAATTTTTCATATTCTCTTAAAAGGAAGAAAAGAAAACTTTTTAAAAAAAATCATATTAGCATCTTAATTGCTTTATGAACATAAAAGCTTTGAAGTCGGCGCTAATCTTTGACACACAATCAGGATCTTTTACCATCCCTACTCCATTTTAAACTTTTTTATTTGATGCTATGCTGCCTTGATGACACTGTAGTCATTTTATATCTTATTTTAAAAGTAATTTTAAAAGTTTTTTAAAAGCTATAAACATTCTCAATATATTGGTTTGGGTGAGCTTGTAAAGCTCATATTGAATATGATATAGTGTGTAACCTGGAACACATTGGCTACATTCAGCGTACTCAACAATAGCCAACTGAAAGAAAAAAATCTCTAAAAAGCTTTTATATTCATAAAGTTATTAATATTTTTATAATAATAAAACAAATTAGAAAAAAATTAAAATAAAAAGATTTTTTTTAATTTTTTGTAGAAGACCATTAATTTATAATTGCAATTTTTAAATAATAAAAAAAAAACTTGAATTTTTTCCCGACGTTTCGTCACTTTCTTTGCGTTATCTTCAGGGGAGATATTTTATTTATTCTTTACATTTATGAAAGGATTTCGACTTTGTAATTCATAAAGCAATTAATATATTGATGATAATAAAACAAAATAGAAAAAATGAAAATGATAAGATTTCGAATATTATAATACATATAAATAACTTTTAAAATTTGACCAAGAAATTAATGGGAAAAGTAATTTAAAATTATTTTTTACTTTGTAGTGATTTTGAAGTCTGTTTTTTTTTTTTTTTGTTAAAAAGTTTTTATAGTGTTTGTGATGTCGATATAAAAATATATTTTAATTTATTACTTGAAAAAATACAATTAATTTAAATAAAAATTGTTTCATAAAGAACATAAGTATTAGAAAGTAGAATAAGTATGAGAAAATTACCATGATATCAGACACATTCTATGAAAAATAAGAGTATTTATAAGAAAACCTTCAAACATATACTAAAGCTTTTTAACATCTACAAAAAAAATTTAAATAATTTTGAAATAAAATACTTTATTTTAATAGTTTTAAGGTACTAAAACACTTTATAAGTCGAAAAAATACACTTTTGCAATATTTTGGATTCTGAGGTTATTTAATAATTAACGTATATATTTTTCTTAAGTGGCGTCCGTGGCGTAGTTGGTTAAAGTGCGTGGCCCTGGAGACCCGGGTTCGAACCCCAGCAGCGACAGAAAATTATTTAAATTAAAATAATTTGTCTGTACGGCCGCCACCTCTCTGCAGATAATGGCAATCCTCAGAGAGTAATCAAAATGCCATGCAAAGCTTCTTGAGAATAAGAACATATCGTTCATCGCCGTTCGGAGTCGGCGTTAAACCTGTAGGTCCGTTTCTCGGTCAATTGTGTACAAACTTAATTACACGCACAACACAATTGATCATAAGAAGCTAGGTCAAAGTCCTTTCAAGGGCTGAAATGGCCAGTTATTTATTTTTTTTTTATTTATTATATATATTTCTTAAAACATTAATACACCTATAAAAACGAAGAAAATAATTTTTGTGTATAAATATATTTCAGTGCCGTTAGCGGGCATTGAAATAGACTCTAAAAAATAGACATCGCTTAACGGCCCACACTTAATCTCGGAGATAAGAAGTCCCAGATGAAAAAATTTGCGCCAGTTTAAAGTAAAGAAATTTTTCTGACATAATTCATCTCATTTATTACAAAAGCTAAAAAATACAAAAAAAAAAGAAATTTCCAATTTTCAAAAAAAAAATAAAAAAATGGGACATTTTCTTGATTTTTTTACCCGTAAAAATTTATTTTAAAATTTGTAGGTCTAAATGTGGTTATTTGTCTTACAAAATACTCTAACGAAAAAAAATACACTAAGAATTAACACAATATGATAAGTGGTGATGAAGTCGTTGCCTTCATAAGTTATGAATCATAACTTTCTTGTTTATGAAAAAGGGGTAGGAATTATAATGGAAACGATAAGTTAATAATCAAAACAAAATGATAAAAAAATTTTAAGAAAAACCAAAAACCTTTTTTTTTGTGTTATAAGTCATCGCTTATATAAGTTATAAGTGATATAAGTTATAAGAAAATGTCTTTACAAAAAAAAAATACATTTTTAATATATTTTAAAATCTTGTTTACTATTTTTTTAAAAAAAACATGCTAAATGTTTTAAAATACTAACTTAATTTTAAATTACTTGATTTCCTTGAAATAAAAAAGTGTACACCGAGAAAAAAACAATAGTAAAATCAACTAAGTCGGCTTGGGTGGAAAAAACTTATGGAATTAAAACTTTTTTTTTCTCAGTATAGTATAAAGGCCTCGCATTTATTTATTATTAAAGATATTTTAAAAATCTCTTAAATTTTATTTAACTGAATAATATGGTTTTAGATAGCTTACTTTTTAAAAAAAAAAAACAACACTTTTTCATCTTATTTTCGTAGCCATTCGATGCATAGTGTCGAAAGCGTACGTAATTTAAGATTCAATCTATTCAGCAGTACAGGCCTTGAAATCATTCTCTTCACGCTCGATTTCAAAATGTCAACAGCAACAAAGCTGCAATTTGATAAGATAGGGAAAAAAGGTTTATAATATCTCTGAATTTGATATCGTTATTTAATGTATTATTTTGTAAAGAGAGAGAAAAAAAAAATGAAAATTATAAACTTTATTCGCCACTATTACGAGCATAAAACCAACAGTTCTGGTGTGCCATTAAAATCCATGTGATGCAGTTCATGTCACGCTTGAACTAAATAATTATTATTTTTAATTTTAAGCGATAATATCGCATAGCAATTACATTCTGAAGCAGGAAGAGAGTAGACATAAAAAGTGTTTTCTTTTAATATTTTATAACTTCACTTTTACGATATTCGCACTCGTTTTATTTCTATTCTTGTTTGTATTCAGTCGAAATTTTTTTGTTTAACAAGAAAATAAAACTGAACATGTCGTGTTTTTAAGGTGCGTGTAAATCAAATCGTTTGGGAGGTACGAAAGTAGCTGCTAAAATGCTATTCCACATCAGATATGAAAATATAAGTATACACGTGCATTTCTGTCGAAATAGTAGAGTGCAAACAGAAACAAAAAAAGAAAACTTCATCAGAATGCAAAAAAAATGTCAGCATATAAATATAAACACAAAGTAATTGCATGTTGTGTGCAACGCTGACTTTGCATGTTTACAGTGTAGCACCTAAAATTAGCACTGTTTTGCAAAGAATGTTTGTTTCATTCTATATTAACTTTGTTAAACTAAATGATAAGCTAAGAAATGGGCCAATTTGCTTCACTTCACTGTATTAATACTATACAATGACTGGAATAGCATGACATGAATTAGAAGTTCATGAACTTTTTTCAACCACCTTTGAGTTTGTTAAGAAATGTCACAGCAAATGAATTAAAATAGAACTTTTTCAACCACCGTTGCGTTTGTAAAGAAAAGTCACAGCAAGTGAATTAAAATGGAAAAATTCAATTTTAACTTATATATAATTTAGAGTAGGCATTGCGTTTAACAAACTTTTTATAGAATATGGTTAAATTTTCTGTAGCGGGATTTTGCCTTTAAAAGTTTTTTTTATAAAATCCGTATTTAAAAATTTCAAATAGTTTTCTTATATTCACGCATTATTGAAAAATTGCCAAATTGACATGAGTTGAAGGCAGTTCACTCAAAGCCCGCCGTTCATCAACTAAATCCCACATAGATCATTATTTTTGTAGCCTTAGCCTTAAAACCGCTGATGTCAACAGCTTAAATTCTTCTAAGTTCTTCAGTGTCCTTGAGCAATGATTACAACTCTAACGATTATTAGCTCAAAACTGTTGTGCGGCTATTCTGTGTACTATCGACCTCGGTGACATCACGTTCGTGCAGACCACAATTGATAAATTGCTAACCATGTATTTTGGGAATTTTTTTTTTTGCGTTAACAGAATTATGACATATTTATTCCGAGACAGGTTCACAACAATGAAACTAGAACTAGCCTAGTCATAAAATCACAATTTTAAAAAACAAAAACTTACCTGCAAATAAATTCGTTACGCAATGTGCACAAATTATAAGAATCTAGAGGCAAGAGAAAGATAATATTTCTTGCTTTGTTGTTGTTGTTCTTGTATTTTGTCTACTTTTGTCTGCAAAATATGAAATACGTGTAAAAATCATAAAATTATTCTCAAGGTCAGTCCAGGGACGACAGTAAAACGAATGCGTTACTGATGTGCAACGCCGTTGGAATACAATTGAAACTGTTACGTAAAAATATCAGTGTGTTCATATTTGAGTAAAAAAATGTTTGAAGCTAAATGCAAAAGATATCAATTAGGAGCAGAAATTGGTTCAAATTTAAATATGTTGGCCAAATAAAAGAATTTAAATGCCTTTTCTTCAATTTGCACCAATATGCAAATAGTCTGAATTTTATATTTCATTCACGAAAAGAATGGTAATAAGAATTTTTACCTTCAAATAATAAAGAATTTAAAGAAGAACAATAAACATGGAAGATATCTTCTCCTGAATCAGGTATGTTTTCACCTTCTGATTCTCATGTGGGCAGAATTTTGAAAATTCTTACAATTTGTATTATTTTTAAATTTATACATTTACCTTCATATATTGTGTAATAGTAATGAATAAACGACGATTAGGAATGGATTTACTAGACTGGAATGGAGATATAGGTTGATATTCATGCTAATAAGGACTTATGAAAAAACAATATTTAGGCTAGTAGACTAATAATAGAAGTTCTACTATCAAACATGTGGTCGAACACGTAAACACGAGGGCGTTACAAAAGGAGTGACTTAGTGAATACATACTTTATGTAAGACTCGATGGGGTATACTAAGACACAGGGGACCCCAATCAACTTTTAATACGACTTTCGATTGAAACTTAAATGGCTTTATTCATATTATATCCACCACTTAATAAAAACTAAAAAAAACGAAATGGATTATAAGGACCGACCAAAGTATTTTTTGCATTTTTACAAATAACGCTTTTTATGTTTTTTTTTTTATCCTTTATTTGGTAGCATCCAATGTTTGCTATGAAAATGGCATATTTAGTGTTTTGACGATTTTTTTAAAAAGATGGAGACCCAAATGAAATTTAACGTTTAGGCTATTGAGAGAAGCATTTCTTTGCTTTCGAAAACACTTGTGTGAAGCTGCTTCGAAGCTCATTTGGAGTAATTTATACCTAAATCACAATAATGCGTTAGGTCGGTCGTGCGTTGAAAGCTAGAGTAGAAACTCATGTGTTCTTATGCAACAATTCTCAACTCGACCTCTTACGAGATCAATAGGAAAAATACCTATTCGGTTGTGCGTTTGACATTTTTTGTTGTGGAAGGGTTGCATTTGCTTTGAGATTGCTTAAAGCCTAGTATGCTGTAGAAACGAAAATTTCTCGGCATATAATTCTACACGCGAAATATTAGTGTGTAGAGTTAAAATTTTTGTGTGGAGAAAAAGCAACAGCTGTTTTGGTTGACAAAAATATTGTCATTGCTAAAAAATAAATACCAAAGTTTTGAGTTTATCATATGTATATATTAAAAAAAAGCAGTTGAAAAATGAGTGAAAGCGTTGATTACAACTTAGATGACTCGGATTCATCAATGTCAACGCCATCATCGCCATCTTCGAGTTCTTCGTCTTCATCTTCTGGAAGCCAAATTACGTCTATACTAGTGGCTGCAACTGCCTACATAGACGCACAAAATGAAGATCGCTACAAAATGAAAAAAAAACGTCCACGATATCGGGTGAATCCATATTTGGCTGAAAGGAAAGCTAAAGGCCGGTTTGTTACTGATGTTAGTATTATTAACATTAATATTATTATTGGAGAAGTTGAAAAAGTATATGCTTGCTATATTTAAATTGCAGTTTGATGACATGAAAGCACACCCACCAGCATTTTTTGAAAACTTTCATATGAATGTCAACACATTCAACTTTTTGCTTAAAAAAATTGAGCACCGTTTACTTCCGGAACGGAACTTGCGACATGACCTAATCAGTCCTTGCGAAAAGCTAGCAGCAGTTTTAGAGTAAGAACTTACATTCTAAACGGATTGTTAACATATATTTTATATAAATATTTGCAAGCTAATGTATTGTATATTATACATATATAGATTTTTGGCATCAGGAACTATCCAGAGACATGTTGCATCGATTTACCGCATTAGCAAGCAGCACTTCGGTTCAATCATAGACTCAGTTTGCACTGCATTATGCGCTGAATTGAAGGACGAAATAAAGGAGCTGTCTGAGGAGAACCTTGATATTATTGCCGAGGGATATAACGAACGGTGGCAGTTTCCTCATTGCGTAGGTGCTATGGATGGTAAGCATGTTGCCTTGAAAGCACCAGCCAATTCGGGAAGCATGTTCTACAACTATAAGGTATTGTTCAAAATATATACGCTGCAACGACATTCTTCAAATTTGTTACAGGGCTTTCACTCAGTTGTTCTTTTCGCCGTTGCGGATGCTCAGTACATTTTTACGTACATAGATGTTGGAGCATATGGAAGTGAAGGTGATGCAAATGTTTTTGCCGCCAGTTCACTTGGTAAAAAACTCGCTGCAAATGAAATTCACTTTCCTCCGGATGCAATGATTAAGGGAGACTGTTTTCCCTACTATTTTCTAGGTAAATTAAAAAATAACCGCATTTCGAAGCAGATTTTGTGAAATCAACAATATCAATTTTCTAGGTGACGATGCGTTTCCCCTGAGTGAAAGATTGTTGAAGCCATATAGTGGACGAAAAACTAATAAGCTAACACAAGAGGAAAACATTTTTAATTATCGCCTAAGCCGCGCTCGGAGATGCATTGAGAATGCGTTTGGGATTTTGTGTTCCAAGTGGCTCTGTTTGAAGCGCACAATGTTTTGTTCACCCGATAGGGCACAAAAAATTATTTATACTTGCTGCCTGCTTCATAACTTCCTCTTAAGAAATTCACCAGCCTACTGTCTAGCTTCTTTTGCTGATGCAGTCGATAAAGACGACAACGTTATAAATGGAGAATGGCGTAGAGACGAAGAAAATTTAAGAAAAATTTCAATGTTGGGATCTTCGTTCGAGTCATATCGAGGCAGATTTAGTAGCTCTGGCAAAGCAGTCAGAGAAAAACTAAAATCTTTTTTTAATTCACCAGAGGGATCAGTACCCTGGCAGTTCCAAGCTATTCAATAAACAGTAGTTTTTCGATTAAAAATACATTGTCATCGACTCATTAAAAATGCTCAAAAATTTCAATAGTTGATCTTAAATAAACCAAAGAATGATACTAAACTAAACAATTTTAAAGATTTTGAAAGTATTGAAATAAAAAATTAAACATAATTTCAAAAAAACAAGTACACCATCTTGTTCACTATCATTAATAAATATTATTGATTTATATAAGATAAATTTTTGAAATTTTTGAGTACAAGAATATGAGTAATTTTATTGTCCTAAAACTGGTTTTACAAAAAATTTGGATGTGATAGAAAAAAATTCGAATACGCCATCTTGCTGAACATATTTGATTTATTTAGTATGGACTTTAAAAGTTCTTTAGCTTTATTTACCGTTGTTCTTTGTAATGTGATTTAAGGGGTTACTCCCAAATGTAACTTTAAATTTTCATAGATTTGTTTTTTATATTTTTGAAGTGTAACTACACGTCCTTGAAGTTTCAAGTTGATTCCAACAAAATTAACGTTGCGTAGACGACTGAAGTTGATACATTAAGGTCATCCTTTACATTTGAAATTTTTTTTCCAAAGTATGAACTAACTTAGTATGAGTTAACTTAATTTGATAAAATACCATTATGTGAAAAATCAACAATTTCAAAATTCGCTATTACAAGTACAAGTTTTAAGTACCTAGTTTAATAATATTTTTAATATTTTGTTTCAGATGAATTCAGGAAGAGCAATCTTGGTCACCACATTTCACCTTTTTTTCAGAGCGCTCTACAAAAAATGCTGTATTTACTTTAACATTAATTTTTTTTTAATAAACAAAAAAAACTAAACATACTCTCATTTAAAAATATTTCTTAGGTTTCCTTAAAAAAATTCACAAACATTACCTTTTTTTCGGCCTCTGGATATAAGTCCCTCTTAAACTACCGTTTTTTTTTTAGTGACAATTGAACCATTCACTTTATAATATAATATATTCACTTATTTATTCACTTATATTATATTATATTCACTTATATTATATTCACTTTATAATATAACAATATAATGCATTTATTAGAGATGTGATGGATTTCACTTTGCGAGGAGATTACGATTTCCGTGGCCCCAAGATCTGAATATGCAGTTTTGAAGAACTCATTGAAAAAATAATATTCACTGAAGGATTTATAGATATTATTAGTTATCGATTTTTAAAAAAATTTTAACTCAACGGAACCAATATTTAAATTATGCCGAAAAATCATCTGTAGTGTTATAGATTAAGTACCAAATTTTTGTTTTATACATTATTTTGAAGATATTTAAGTTTGTTATCGAATGATACTCAAATTATCCTGATCGGTCAAATATTAGCATAGATAAAGTCGAATTTACATTAAGACTTCTTTTAGTAAAATTTTTTTAAAAAAATCGATAACTCTATAATTAATCGATATATCGATAAATCCTTCCGTGAATCTTATTTTCTAAATGAGTTATTTAAAACTGCATATTCAGGTTTTGGGGCCACGGAAATCGTAATAGTGCCCACGTTGCGGATGCAAGTATGCAGGTATGGAGCTTGGTCACATCCCTAATATTTTTTTTTACAATAAAACTACCTCTTTATATTTGTAGTGAGATTTGGTCCCTTCATCAAACACGTCGTCCGTTGTACTGCTGGTACTATCCAAAGTTCTGCAAAAGAAAAATATAGTTTTTTATATCGTCATAACTTTTAAAAGGAATACCCACTTTCTTTTCCTGGAATTGTCCGGCAGAAAGTGCATTGCTTGACTGAACTCCCAGTCGTCCTCGAGGCTTGGCTCCGGTATTGGTGAACCGCCGGCGTCACCGCTCTTTCGCTTAACTGCCGCTTTCATTCGGTAGCGCTTGCCGTCGCGCAGGGCAGCCCAATTGTCTTTGCATTCCTCCACTGAAAAATGTTCATTAGCAATAGGACAAAAACTCAAATTAAAAACAAAACAAACCTGACTTGTCCATGACGGAACTAATGCTGCACCATGCATTGGATGTTTGGTTCAAATTAAAATGTTTTGGATGGCTGAGGTCCCAAATGCATGGATTTTTTTCAACCTCACCAGCCAGGCACTTTTTTTCTGCAGCGGTAAAGTTGCACCTTTTCTTTTTTTTTACGTTCTTTTTATCATCCATATTACGCTACATTCAGTTCAATAAATAAAATATTAGTAAAAAAACACATAAATAAGCAAAACAATACTCACTGTTCAATATTCTAATCGGAATGTCAAATTTCCGGCGCCAATTAAATGCCCGGGCATATAATAGACAGCGAAATTTTGACATTTAAACTCTCCACTTGATTGTTGAACTTGGCAGCATTGACCAAATTTTTCGGCGCTACAGCGTACTAAGTAGCGAAAAAAAAATTCCACTGCCTTTTCGCTGCGAAAAACTCAATACATTTCTTATGGAAAGTTTCTTTCCGTTTCTACAGCATACTAGGCTTAAAGCTGGAAGTTCATTCACTGCATTTGCATATGCGTCTGTCTACTCGCTGAACGCAATGCAGTAGAAATGTGTGAACTCTTATGAGAGAGAGAGAGTTTAATGCCTACGTTCGTAACGTTGGAAAAATGCAATTTACGCAAAAAAAGTAGAAAATATTTCAACATTTCTTGCGTAATTTGCGTTTTTTGACAGCTCGTTACTTATGACGAACAAAGAGAAGAAATAAAAGAAACGAGTCAGAAGTTCATTACTTTTAGGGATGGCTCTTGAAAATAAATCTTAAAAATTAAAAATGTCTGTAATTTTTTCATTGCTAATTTCTCAAGAGAACTTGTTTATGCTAAGCATTTAAGATTCTTTTAATTGTAAATGAAGACGTTTTAAGTATTTTTGTATAAATACGATAGAAACTCATCATTAAGAACATACCAAATGTTTTATAATTTTGTAGCTCTGCTTACTCTGAGCGTAAAACGTAATCATTGAACTCTGCCATAATTTTCTTGCGTAAATTACACCAGCGAGTAGACGGACGCATATGCAAATGCAGTGAATGAACTTTCCGCTTAATTCGTGGGTGTTTTTGAGTTTCGATGATGAGCGGATGGAGGGTTTCTGATGTTATCTTTTCAGATCGGTTATCTTTCAGATTTTTGTTTTGTTTGATTTTTTTTATTAAAACTGCCTTTAAGGACATATATTTCACATATATTTGCCTTTAAGGACATATATTTATTATTGCGACCGATTGCTTTTTACACTATTTTTAAGTTTTCATTGATGAAATAAAATTAAATCTTATACCATTATAAATTGAGTGATTTAGGCAAAAGAGATTTTTTGTAGAGTTTCTGATGTGACTGCTTACATTGGCATCACTTAAGTTGATCTTACTGACAGACACACGACTTGCCAAAGCAATATTGGAGAAGCAAAATAATAATGTCGTGTGTTCTTACATCTCAACCTGTAAAGTTTCTACAAAGTCGATCAAAGTACGATCAAAAGCCGACCGACCTAACATATTTTTTGGATTTCAGCATTAAAGGTTCGCGCTCATATGGAATTGTTTCGCTCTCACACCATTTACTTGGAAGCTAAATGGATTCCGAAAAGGTGCTTATGCCTTTACAAAGTGTTCAAAGCTCCCAAAAGCACAACAGAATATGTTTTTAGTTAGTTTATATTTTTTTTTCTATTTTCACACAAATTGACTATTACAGATAAAAAGAAGGGAAGCAAAATATATAAAATATTTTTTTTTTTTTTTCATTTTATCCTTGAAGCATGCAGTACAATCTCACTTACAAAAATGTAAAACTAGCAATCACTAGTGCTTTTGAAGTACGATCGAGAGAGAAAATTAAATCCACTCATAAGTTCAGAGAAGCTTCTCATATCAGGTTTGCCTCAGAGGAACTCGTGAGGCTTATACGATACTCAGATGACCTCTATAGATTACTTCACAAGTGCTTGTAACGAAGCAAGCAACACAATCTCGCTCACTTAAATTTCAAAATTGTTTTCCCAAGTACTTTCGAAGCCTTATCGAGTCAGAAAAGACACTTTAAAGTCTTATACGAAGTTTAACTATCAAAACATCGATAAATTCTTTTACAAGAGCTTGTAATAAAGCTGGCGAAACGCAAGCTCGCTCATCAAAATGTGAAAATTGCATACACAAGTACAAAAGAAATGTTATATATGAAGAAAATTTTCAACTTATATTGACAAGTGTCTTAGAATTTATAATACGATGGAAACCTGTAAAAATTTTGAAAATCATACCTGTTCTAAATTCAATTGTAGGTTTACATAAAAAGATTTTCATATGGTTTGAATTATTTTACTGATTTTTTTTTTTTTTTTTTTTTTTTGTAGTAAGTAGTTTTTAGTAAACATTTTTTATTTGAATATTTACTTTGAATACGATCGAACGGGTTATGAAAATAATATGTATCTCTCCAGTTTTAGTTGCAAAACTTTTAACCAGAATGCATAAGAATTTGATTCAGGGAGTTTATGGCCTCGCTGATTCAGTAAATTTATGTACCGTTTTTTTAATACTTTATTTTATACAATATTCAATAAATTATGCATGAAAAAAATTATAAATAATAAATAAAATGGTAATTTCAGCACATGAAAGGACTTTCACCGAACTTCTTATGATCAAGTTGTCTTGTGCGTGTTATTAAATGTTTGTTAAAAATTGATCGAGAACTGGACCGACTCCGACTGACTAATGTGCATCAAGAGGCTTTACAAGGCATTATATACTCACTGAGGCTTACCATTGTTTGCAGAGAGGTGATGGCAGAACAAAAAAAGTAATTCAATTAAAAAACCTTTTTGTGTCAGATGGAAATTGAACCAGGGTTCTTTGGAGTATGGGTCACACACTCTACCCACTGCACCATGGCCGCCGACAAAATAATTCAATTGCATTCATTTGCCATAGATTCTTAACGTAATTTTTGAGGGTTACTCTACAATACTGAAAAAAAAATATTATTGGTAGAAGACCTTGGTATAAGCCATAGGTTATGTCATCGGTTATGCCTGACTTTTTTTTCGTCTTTTTTTTTATTTAATTTCCTTTTTTTAATTTCATTCTCAAAATAGTTTGGCCTTTATATTCAACTCTCAAATAATTCTCTACATTGTATTATTTTTTTTAATGAAGACCATATTGTAAATATGTAATACATCAGTACAACATTTATGCAAAGCCGTTGGAAATGTATATGAGTACAATTTGTTGCTGTGATTGCAAAAGGTTGAAATATATTTAACATTTGCTATGAAGCAAGACTATTTGCACCGGATAGTTAAAAAATCTAATGAGTTGTTACTCCACTGTTGTATAATTATGTAATAAAATCTCTAATAGTTGGGAACAGTGGCGGATGTAGGATTCACCAAAGGGGGGGATGAAACTATACTCTTGTATGCCAAAGGAGGGGCGGCTTAAACGTCTTCTGGACTTTTTAATTTTTTTTCTATACAAAAAATTCTCCAAGGGAGGGCTAAAGCCCTTTCAGCACGTATGTAGATCCGCCACTGGTTGGGAACCCCCAAGAGGGTTGAGCCCACAATTTATCTCTAGCACGTTAGACTTTATATCGGAGCCAGCTCATAACTTCTAACTAAACCTATTTGTAGGTAAGCATGTAACCAGATAATACGACCAGAGCAAATCGACCTACCATTAAACAAAGCCTATTTGCAGCAAAAAAGTGTTGGCTTTATTTGAAAAAAATCGCTATCTTGACTTTCTTTGAAATTCGAGTGGGTGTAGCAGATAAAGATAATCATTTCTATTGATTGTATAATCTTTAGGAAATTAAATAATTATCTTCACATTCCAATCGTTTTTGAATTATATTAAAGTGGTTTGTGTGTGTGTGTGTGTTTTTTTTTTATCACAAATTCAAATAATGGGCAACTCTATAAGTTTGGCATCAGGTTCGATAAACTTACTCACGACAAATTAGTTCAAACAAATGTCGAAATAATATCTTAAACACCGACACCAACTCAGCGAATTTGTGGTTGTTTCTTTTTCTTTATTGTTGCTGTTCTTATTGGTTTTAAGTTTGTTTTGTTTGGGATTGTTTATGTGCGTTTTGTTGTTTTTTTGGGCGCTCAACACACGAGCGTATAAAACAAATTTTGAAATTTATGTTGAAATTTATCGCTAATGACTTAAAAGCCTTAAGGACAATGATTTAATGCCTCAGCGCAAAAATGTGCACATAACACAAACAAATACTCACACAAACACACAAAGACACCGTTTTTGCGCATTCACCAACACTTGCATCCACACACATTTTTCCACCTTTCCAACGAGACATAGAAATACGCTGTGGCTTAGCAAAGTTGTGTAGATTCCGATACTGCCTTTAATATTTTAGATACAATGTTTGCAGAATCTTAGTAACCATTGGCAATCAAATGATCGATGTACGTGTTCATCGTGATCACAAAGATTATTTATATCACTTTAAACGAGTTTTTGATAAAAAATCACGGAAATTTATTAAGTAATTCCGTTGAACCTCTAAACACATAAAACTCTTCAAACATTTTAATGCTTACACAAATTTATGCAAAATAAAAAAAAAAATAAAAAATAATTAACAAAAAATAAAAAAGAAAAAAAAAAGATTTAAATAAAACATAACTAATTAAATCCAAAATTTATACCATCGGCCAAATCACCGCAAACCAATCTAATAAATTTCAAGTTTCTCACATTAATAATCACAACAAAGAGCTGAAGAATATCTTCAAAGTAGAGAGTAAGAAAAAAAAAAAAAAAAAATAAGAAAGAAGGTGAGCTGAAGAGTCTAAGACACAGCAACGAAAACAAATGATGATGAGGAATAAGGGAGGCATACAATAAACAGATTTTTATACTGATGTCCGGACGGCCAATGACGCAAACCGCGAATAATAAAAAAAAAAAAATAGAATAAAAAACCTAAAATATCAAATGAATACAGAAAATATATGAAAATAACAAAAATATATTGCTACAGAACACTGGCAGCTCTTTGTTTGATCACGCAGTGAAAGGTAGCCACTTTGTTGCCAAAAATATATGCATATTTATAGAATCGACCATTTATAATATAAATATTTTTAGCTTTAGAAACAAAACATTAATTATATTTACAGTTTGGCCACATATTTTTTCTGTCGCAGAATTGATAAATGCGCCTGATTTTATGATTTTTTAAACAGCGTTAAATGTTTGCCAAAAATTTTGGCGCGAGATTTAAGGCTTAATAAGATTCAGAATGATCGCGAAGAATGTCAAAATCGTTGAAAAGGCATACATTAGTGAAATATATATACACTGAAAAAAAAATGTTTTAAAATTGACGACAATTGTTATTAATTTGACGATATTTGTGTTTAAAAAATAGCTTGCTACAAATTTCGTCAAAGTAAGAGCAAATGTATTTAAAAATTTTGAAAAACATATGAAAAAAAAGTCAAATTAACAACACATTTTGTGAACACATTGTGTTTAATTTTAAGCTAACTTTTTTTTTTCAGTGTACATATATATTTTTTTTTTTTTTTTTTTTGACGTAGAATACGTCATTCTCGGAGGTAAGTAGGGTGGTTGATAGTATTCAAGTGTCGGTATTTATATAACTTTTTGAGCCTTTGGTGGGCCTAAAGTACTGATCGTACAATGTTGATGTTAGCACTTTTTGGTCTGCTTGATCCTCAATGCGACAAAAATTCATGTTAGAACTCTCTAACTTATATAAATTTTACACAATTACATGAAATATAAAGCCAACATTTGATGTTTTTGTTTGCTTAAACTTGCTACCTATTTATCGACAGTTGCCGGTTTTATCGAAAAAACCATAAAATTTGTATGGGAGCCCCCTAAGGCGTGGTCGGAGGGAATAGGTGTCAAAGGAAAAAATGTTCCTTTTGCAAAAGTAATGGGGGTCAGTCATACATATTAACCCTCTCCGACACTCTCTTAAAGGTCATATGCTCAGGTGTATGGAATAAACAAAAACCATAAAATTTGTATGAGAGCCCCCCTAAGGAGTGGTCGGAGGAAATAGGTGTCAAAGGCAAAAATGTTCTTTTTGCAAAAGTAATGGGGTCGGTGATACATATTAACCCTTTCCGGCACAAACACAATAAAATTTGTATGGGAGCCCCCCTAAGGAGTGGTCGGAGGGAATAGAAATCAAAGGCAAAAATGTTCCGTTTGCAAAAATAATGGGGGTCGGTGATACACATTAACCCTTTCCGGCACTCTTTTAAAGGTCATATGCTCAGGTGTATGGAATAAATAAAAACCATAAAATTTGTATGGGAGCCCCCCTAAGGAGTGGTCGGAGGAAATAGGTGTTCAGGGCAGAAATGTTCCTTTTGCAAAAGTAATGGGGGTCGATGATACATATTAACCCTTTCCGGCACAAACACAAAAAAATTTGTATGGGAGCCCCCCTAAGGAGTGGTCGGAAGGAATAGGTGTAAAAGGCAAAAATGTTCCTTTTGCAAAAGTATGGGGGATCAGTCATACATATTAACACTCTCCGGCACTCTCTTAAAGGTCATATGCTCAGGTGTATGGAATAAACAAAAACCATAAAATTTGTATGGGAGCCCCCCTAAGGAGTGGTCGGAGGAAATAGGTGTTCAAGGCAGAAATGTTCCTTTTGCAAAAGTAATGGGGGTCGGTGATACATATTAACCCTTTCCGGCACAAACACAATAAAATTTGTATGGGAGCCCCCCTAAGGAGTGGTCGGAGGCAATAGGTGTTGAAGGCAGAAATGTTCCTTTTGCAAAAGTAATGGGGGTAGGTGATACATATTAACCCTTTCCGGCACAAACACAATAAAATTTGTATGGGAGCCCCCCCAAGGAGTGGTCGGAAGGAATAGGTGTAAAAGACAAAAATGTTCCTTTTGCAAAACTAATGGGGGTCAGTCATACATATTAACCCTTTCTGGCACAAAAACCATAAAATTTGTATGGGAGCCCCCCTAAGGAGTGATCGGAGGGAAAAGGTGTCAAAGGAAAAAATGTTCCTCTTACAAAAGTAATGGGGGTCGGTCATACATATTAACCCTCTCCGGCACTCTTTTAAAGGTCATATGCTCAGGTGTATGGAATAAATATTTTGCTAAATAGTTTTTAAAAAAGATGTCATCGAATGCGAATTGAATAATTCTACGTCTTGTGTTACGACATGGTCGAAAGTACTGTATCTTTTTTGTAATTAATTCGTGAAGCTCAATAAACCGAACAAATAACACAAATTTTATATTAGTTTGAGTGGATTTCAATTCAAAAAGCTCTGAGCGAAGAAGAAGTTATACGATATGAACATATAAAATATGTATAAAAATGTTTATGGAACCCTCACTAAATACACAGTGTAACAAATAGGGAATTTTTTTAATGACACAGAGTTAGCATGGTATATTCCTGAAAGAGGACTTTATGGGCGAGATTTGTTTTAAGCAAAATTAAAGTCAAACGTACCTTAGTTGTTTCATATTTCAGTCGCACTGACAGTTTATGAGTAAATTTATGTTTTGCTCCACATAATATCTGTGAGACATAGATCTTTGATGTTGGCGTAAAAATTTGTGTCTAATAAACTTTCATGACTTTGAATACTTTGTTCCGTACATTAACTCCAAACCAAACCTTTTTTCGAAAATGTATTATTTCTTCTACAAAAATGCACAATACCTTATCAAAAAAAATTTGGAGTGTCTCCCAAAAAAACAAACTCACTTAAGCCAAAAATGAAGAAAAAAAAAACGTTAAAAAATTTATCGTTTGAGTTTCTTCATTTTAGAAAATTTAAAAACCGTAAGCAATCCTACAAAAAAATTTTTTCAAAGTGTCTTCGTGGTGATTGCAATTTCTCGAAATCAACTGGATGGATCGGTTTCATACTTGGCTTCTTTGACTCATTATTGTCTCATGGTTATAAGAAGGAAGTATTTTTTTGTCATTGTTTTATAGCAACAACTCCTATATAATATTTCATAGCAAGTATAAAAAAACTCATAACTTTGTTTCAAAAATAGAACATGGATATACTGTTGCAAGGCTGTTGTAAGACTGTATTTTCAAGAAAAAAATGGTGAGTTGGCTGCTTCTGATATTTCTAAATTGATACTGATCGTATATTTTAAAAATTACAAAAAGTTTAAAAATTATAAAAATTCTTTACAGATATTTGAAAACAACATATATTTGGTTGAAATGATCTAGTTCAAAATAAAAATGGAAATTATTATTTTTTTTTTTTTAATTTGCAATTCGGGTTATAATGTTCAACGGAGATGGGGTCATTTTCTGATGGAAGCAGATTCGGGTAATCGTCGCATTGGGATTGAATTGAGAAAAAAGGAAAACTTGTGAGTATGTATTTCATCAGATTTGCACGAGTTTGTTGTTGGTGCAAAAAACACGTCGAAAGTTTCGGAAAGAACCCACTGAACAATAAGCGAAGGTTTTGCGTAAGGTGTGAGTTTTGGGAACGTTTTGGGTAGAATTTTTTTTTTAATTTTTTATTTTTTATTTTGACGCTTAAAAGTGGTTACTATAGGAGATTAAATTCGGGAAAACTTTTATAAAAATATACTTCGTTTGCGAAATTAAAAAAAAAACTTATTTTGAGTCTAAAGAGAATAATTTTTTATCATTTTCTAAAAAGAATCATTTTTTATAATTTTAATTGGTAAAAATTTTTCGTAAATGAAACATTTTTTTTCAGAAACTAATAATAAATTTTTTTGTTTTTCATTCTTAAATGAGTAAAAAATATAATTTTTTTTTATCATATCAGTAGAAAAAATTTCACATAAACGAACCATTTTTGTTAATAAATGAGTTTAGAAATTAATTAATATTATATTCTAAAATGAGTTAAAAAAAGGGGGAATTTCAACCTTTGTTGATATTTTTATAATAGTGAATTAAAATGTTAACCTTCACACAAACGTTATATAAACTTTTTTTACCAGAGCGAATTGATTCTCACCATAAGAAGAGGGATGGAAGTACTGCTACTTTTCTATGGTTCATTTTTTAACTTTTTTTTTAACTCGTTTCCGAAAAAAAAAAAAATTGGTTTTTGAGTGTCCATTTTCGTTCGGTGATTGATTCAAAAAAAGTTCATTTCCGAGTATCGAAAAATAACTTTTTTATGGTTAGTCCGACGAATGATACAAAAAGGGTTAATTTATGAGTGCGGAATATGAACGTTTCTACCCGAAAACGTTTATAAAGGAATTCGAAAACGTTAGTCATGGTATAATCTGGTTTAATCTCATGGCACCGAAGACTGGTTTATATAATCTAAATGAATAGTAACACTGAATTAAAGGAGAGACAATTTTAATACTGAAATATCAATCAATTAATCCAGAAAACAAATTTGGAACAGAATATTAAAAACCGGAAACCCTGGGTTGAGTAAAATGATTTCAAGTTAAACAGTTGAAGGCATATATGGGTTGCCCGCCAGAAATTTGTTCTAAAGTATGACTTTTATGTATGTAATTCACAATTTGAATCATAATGATTTGATACTTTTAAAATATTTTTGATCACTTTATTAACTATTCACTTTATAATCAGCACTACTTTAAAAAATTATGAATTCATGGGTCGGCATTATCGAGAGTCAAAACCAAAAAGCTCTAAATTTTTACAGTATTGTTTTATGTGTATATTAGTATATTATGTGCAAATGAACACTTTTCTGTTCATTTTCAAAAAATTCAAAAAATTCAATATCAAAAGCACAAGTATAAAGTATAAAGTATAAAGTATAAAGTATAAAGTATAAAGTATAAAGTATAAAGTATAAAGTATAAAGTATAAAGTATAAAGTATAAAGTATAAAGTATAAAGTATAAAGTATAAAGTATAAAGTATAAAGTATAAAGTATAAAGTATAAAGTATAAAGTATAAAGTATAAAGTATAAAGTATAAAGTATAAAGTATAAAGTATAAAGTATAAAGTATAAAGTATAAAGTATAAAGTATAAAGTATAAAGTATAAAGTATAAAGTATAAAGTATAAAGTATAAAGTATAAAGTATAAAGTATAAAGTATAAAGTATAAAGTATAAAGTATAAAGTATAAAGTATAAAGTATAAAGTATAAAGTATAAAGTATAAAGTATAAAGTATAAAGTATAAAGTATAAAGTATAAAGTATAAAGTATAAAGTAAAAAGTATAAAGTATAAAGTATAAAGTATAAAGTATAAAGTATAAAGTATAAAGTATAAAGTATAAAGTATAAAGTATAAAGTATAAAGTATAAAGTATAAAGTATAAAGTATAAAGTATAAAGTATAAAGTATAAAGTATAAAGTATAAAGTATAAAGTATAAAGTATAAAGTATAAAGTATAAAGTATAAAGTATAAAGTATAAAGTATAAAGTATAAAGTATAAAGTATAAAGTATAAAGTATAAAGTATAAAGTATAAAGTATAAAGTATAAAGTATAAAGTATAAAGTATAAAGTATAAAGTATAAAGTATAAAGTATAAAGTATAAAGTATAAAGTATAAAGTATAAAGTATAAAGTATAAAGTATAAAGTATAAAGTATAAAGTATAAAGTATAAAGTATAAAGTATAAAGTATAAAGTATAAAGTATAAAGTATAAAGTATAAAGTATAAAGTATAAAGTATAAAGTATAAAGTATAAAGTATAAAGTATAAAGTATAAAGTATAAAGTATAAAGTATAAAGTATAAAGTATAAAGTATAAAGTATAAAGTATAAAGTATAAGGTATAAAGTCGATTTAGCTTTGTCCGCCTGTCTGTCTGTGATCACGATTGCAGCCGTAATTTTCAAGCTATCATCACGAAATTCGATATATTCGAAAAACCTTCCCTAAACCTAAAAATCACTTCCCTAGTGACTATGTTGTTATACTACCTACATTTTTTTACATAACATAACCTTTTACATAATTCAATGTTTAGTATCAAGCTCCCCGTCTTTATTAAACAAATTTGTACCGAAAGCCATACGCAATTCAGCGGAAATTGATAATTTAGACTAAGATTTGTAAGATCCAGCTAGACTAAGTTAGAAATATAAACATTTATGTTAAAGAGCCTTTATAACAGAGGTTGTAGTAGTTCGAATTTTGGATACCAGAGAGTAGTTATCTGGAATCACGACTTTGCATCCCTGATATTTACCTAAAATTCATCAGCTTAAAATATAATTTTGAAAAATACAAGAATAGATTTTAATTTATTGAAAATTCTTATTGCAGCCTCAAAATGTCATCAATAATTACTTGGAGCGGTGAACCTACATCAAAAATCATTAAAAGTATTCGAGTGAGTGCAGCAAGAAAATCAATTTGAACCTCTTTTATATGAATTATTAGCGGAAATCACAACTGCGTACGAAATTTTTAATTTATATGCGAATTTTATGCTAAAATCTGACATGCCATACAACACACAATACAACAAACACAAAAACACATACGAAAGAAAAAAAAAAAAGAAAATATGAGGAAAAAAGCAGTGAATCTTCAGCATCCAGCGAATTCTGTGTGATGTCGAGTAAGCGTCTGACCCGTGTCAAAACATGCCACAAATGCTGCAGGAACACACATGAATACCAACCAACCAAACCAAGCCGCAGTAACAATAAAAACAACAAACAGCAAAAAAAGAGCAAAAACTTTGATAATAACAATAACAACAAAATCATGCGTAAGAAACTTGTAGAAATATTAAAAGAAAAATTAATATAACTAATAAAAGTAATGCTTGGAGTTGGACGATTTAAGGGGACTGTTTATAGATAATTATAAAAGTAAGCTTGTAAACTAGTAGTTGCATTACTAATTAAAAGAAAAATAGTTATGCTTGCAAATGTTCATTCCAAAAGTATAAAATAAATATAAAAAAATAAAACTATTTAAAACATATGTTACGGCGAATTGACACTGACAACTGAAGTGGCACCAAACGAGGCTTATTGTTCGTTGGAGAAGAAGGAGCGAGTAAAAGAGGTGAGTTTAGTTCCTACCACGTTGATGTTTATCTTACATAAGAAGATGTCGCGTTGTGTTCCGACTCGACAATTTTAGAAGTTGAAGCAGCCGAGATGAGGGGAATTTTGTTGAATATGATAGATATGACAGGTAGACATATTCCAACTAGTATTTTATGAAATTAAAAACTGATCAGATTGAAGGTGCTATAAAGTTATTGAACATCTAATTTGATATTGAGCTGTGTAAATACCGCTGACTAGATTCCGAGCGGGAAAGAAAATCTTGGAAAACTGAAGATCTTAGGGTTGATTTGTTAGTTTCTTGGAAAGATACTAGTTGAGACATTAAAGATGATTTTTAAGTGTGAGCAACCAGATGAGAAATGTCCATGTAAATTCATACCAAAATCGAACTCATACCTGCCGAACTAAAAATTATTTCCTCACACCCAGAACTAAGGCACACTTTGCGTTGTCTTAAATTTTCCACATTGTATTAAACATAATAAATGCAAAAACTTACTCAAACATATGCATATTAAACTAACATATAATTCATTGTGATCATCATGACAGTTATCGATCGAACGATTGATTGAGCCACACGTAATATTTTTAAATTTATAAAGGTGCTGCCTAAGTCGAACCCAAGAGTAAAACCCAAGCAACAGAATGCAAAAAACAAAGAAAAAAAAAGAAAAAATGTGGAGAAAACCAAGTGAGGCATAAAGTTAAAATCTTTACTAGGTGATGTGTTGCAACAACAACAGCAACAACAACAATAACAACAAGTAAAATAAAAGAGCTTATTGAGTTTGACGAAGCCTGTCAGAAAATATTTTCATTTTATTTCTTATCGGCTTTTTTTTTCACCCGTAATTTTAATTTAAATTGTTTTTTAACGAGTTTTATGCTTTAAGACTGATTTTAATTAAAATGGCTAAGAAGGTGATAATTATAAAATGGCCTTGAAATATATATTGGTAATTACAATAAGTTACAACAGCAATTAAAAGAAAACATGCCAACTCGTAATCAGGGCCTAGCAGAGAGGGCTCCACATCGTAAGGGGTATTCAGAATAAAAAGCCTCGAAATAATATTTTGTTCACTCTCCCATACATATGTAAGTACTTAATGAAAATTTTACATTATATACGACAATCGGTTCTTACCGGGAATCTAATCGGTATTGGGCGCTATGGCAGGGAAGGAATATCTACTAGGACGCTTTACAGTGATATAAATTTAGAAAAATGTTACAAAGAAGTTTTCCCCTTGTGTTTCCCTTATGATAACGATGATGAAGATGTATTTACAGCCCTATTCTGGCAGCTTAACTAAGCTCACCACATTAACAAAATAGTTAATATTAACAAATTGTTAAGGTTTCGTATTCTGGTGATAATTTAAAAGCTCCTTTCTTAACTATTTTGTTAATGGCAGAAAACGACTTAACAACGAAGATAGTTCAGTGTTAAGCCGAAAAAATTCTGTTCAAATAAAATATAATATAAAAAATGAATTCTCACTTTTCATTTCTTTTTAGCATTGATACTGAAGAATATCGAAGAAAAAATAAATTTTAAAGACTGCAAAACACTCAAACATTGCTTGGCTATTAAAAAAAAAATTAATATTGAAACTTAAAACAATTGAAAACAATCAGTAAATTATTTATTTCTTAAAATTTCCCATCTTACTTGTAGAAAAATAAACATAAGCAATCAAATTAAGCAAGAAATAAGCAATAAAAGAACAGCTGACGCTTTATATCTAAGGCATTTTCATTTTCACCATGCGTGGTGAACTTTAACAGCTTTTTAGAGCTTTCAAATTGTTAATGATTTGCCAGAATACGAAAATTTATTTTACATAACAACATTAACAAGAGCTTCTTTACAACTCCTTGTTATGTTAACAAACAGAATAGAGCTGTTAGTATGTTAAGCTATGGAAATTGACAAGAGTAAAATATTTTAAAATCTTAGCAAAAGTACCGCCATATTATGTTATGTTTATAGTGGATCTCTGTGCACCGCCATCCGTAGAATCCATACACAATATATAAGTTTTCCAGACTAAGGCTATTAATGAATTTCTGCACTGTCGTCTTCAAATTTCCGGCTTAGATTTTCAAATTTTTGATGGTTACACTAATAAAATAAAAAATAAAAATAAATAACTGGCCATTTCAGCCCCTGAAAGGGTTTGGACCTAGCTTCTTATGATCAATTGTGTTGTTCGTGCTATTAAGGTTGTACACAATTGACCGAGAACTGAACCTACAGGTTTAACGCTGACTCCGAACGGCGATGAACGGAATGTTCTTGTTCTCAAGAAGCTTTACATGGCATTTCGATTACTCTCTGAGGTTTGCCATTGTCTGCAGAGAGGTGGCGGCCGTACAGAAAAATCATTTGAATTCAAATAATTTTCAGTCGCTGCTGGGGTTCGAACCCGCGTCTCCAGGTTCGTTGACAAAGCGGCCACACACTTTAACCAACTACGCCACGGACGCCACTAATACACTAATAACCCACCAATAAATTGGTGAAACGAAAATGAATATTAATGAATATGCAAAATAGAACGTGCTCTGGAGTTTCATAAACATTCTAGCAGAGCCTGCAGACATCTGATTCAGATTTTTCTATCTTTTTGAGATGGTATCTGAGGACACATTGACTTGTGCAGTAACCTGTAAGATTTTTTACCTACAGAACTACCGTGAAATAAGCTTTACTGATATTGCATATAAGGTCCTGTCGATAGTATTATGTGAACGACTGAAGTAGATAGTAAGCCAGCTGATTAGACCTTATTAGTGTGGCTTCAAACCTAAGAAGTCCATTATCGACCAGATATTTATGCTACGACAAATCTTGAAAAAAAATCTTGGACCTAGAGAAAAAATTCGACACGCACCATCATTTTCTTGACCGTACAATAAGGAATCACCTATACTGCAGCATGTCTGAATTTTATATTCCTGCAAAGCAAATCCGTCTTTCCAAAATGGCACTGAGCAACACTAGTAGCACAGTTAAAATCGCGCAGGATTTTACAACTCCATTCGATACCAAACGAGGTTTTAGACAATGTGATTCCCTATCATGCGACTTTTTCAATCTCATTATGGAAAGGACCATCCGAGCTACTGATCTGAGACGTAGTAGCACGATATCCTTAAAATGAATGCTGATGATTTCGATAATATTGGTCATGTTCGAAGTCAGTGCAGCATTCCCCAGATGAGTCAAAGAGTCGAGGCGCATGGGACTGAACGGGCAGTCAACGCAGATAAGGCGGAATACCTAGTGTCAACAAATGTCTTGCAAACCAAGTCGCTGTTGACAAGAACTCCTTAGAGGTTGTTAAGGACTTCGTCTACATAAGATTCCGCGCAAACTCCTTCAATAAAGTCAGTATTGAGATAAAATGAAGGATAACTCTTGCCAACAGGTGTACTTTGTGCTGAGTAGGCAATTGCATAGCATAGCCCTCTCGACGAACAAAACTTAAGCTTTATAAATCACTAATCATGCCCGTCCTGTTATATACAGCACAAACCTGGACGTTAAGCACTTCTAATGAAAAGACTTTAGAAGCCGCCAAGAGAAAACTCCTTCGTAAGATCTTCAGTCCAATCTGCGTCAATTTTGAGTACTGAATTCGATGGAACTACGAGCTGTATGTCATGAACGTCCTATTATATACAGCACAAACCTGGACGTTGAGCACTTCTTATGAAAAGACTTTGGAAGCCTTCAAGAGAAAACTCCTTCATAGGAAAACTCCTTCATACGATCGTTCAAGCTGCGGCAACTTTGAGTACCGAATTCGATGGAACTATGAGCTGTATGAGCTGTACGCCTACATCGATGTCGGCAGAGGACGCCCACATCTTTGTTAGAAGGAACAAGGGTTGGGACTGAAGACGCTTGGTGTTTCCAATTGACGCCAGCAAGCGGAAAATAGAATTGGCTGGCGCATATTCTAAGACGAGGCCAAAACCGATCAACGGCTGTAAGAGTTAGATAAGTAAGTAAGTAAGATTTTTTTAAGCTCGAGTTCATTTTTATACCCCCACGTTTAAAAAACGTAAAAGGGCCATATTAATTTCTCACTACGTTTGTTGCGCTCATAAGAAGGCGTGGTAGGTATAGAAAATTATTGCATATATTCTTAATCTGCACCACCACCCGAGTCGATTTAGCCATGTCCGTCTGTCTGTCTGTCTATTTGTCTGTGATCACGATTACATCCGTAATTATCAAGCTATCATCACGAAGTTCGATATTTAAGCTTTAAAAATAAGCTTAACCTAAAAACCTTTAACCTAAAAAATAAAGGTGAAGTGCAAAACTGAGCCAAATGGGATGATAACCACACCTACCTTCCATACAAAATGACTTTACCAAAAAACTAAAGTGAATATTTTCTGTTAAATCTATGACGAAAACTTTCTTACAAAAAAAAACATTTTATTGACAGCTTAAGACTTCGGTTCGGCCGTGGGGTTTTTTAACTTCGGCCCAGCCGAATATAATTTCCTACTAGTTTTCATTTCTTTTTCTTGCTTTTCAGTTTATGGTTATTATAATAATGCCATTGGTACAGACATTTTTATGTTCCCAAATCTTGATCTTTTTTTCCTGTGTAGATCTTAGGCAGACTACAAAAATGTTCGTGGATAATAGGAGGGTTGAATGCACCTTTTCTTGGAAAGTTATTCCGCCATTTTATGGCCCTCAAATCCTTCATGTCTCGGTACCGAACCCAATTTAATTTTATCGGTTTGTCTCAATACATTCAAAATCTCCCAAAATCTTTATGGCACGGGCTCCGTTTACTCTTTGAAATGCCCTGCTCGTAACCATACTAAGGCCAGTGAACCAAAAGAATTTCTTTGGAGTTAATTTATAAATGTTTACGGGACTATCTGTTGGATTAAAACTCCCGCAAATGAATCATTTTTAATTGAATCATTCGTAGTTAAAAACCTCTCAAACTGTTTTTATGGTTTTTTGTTTTTTTTAAATGAGTCTGGAAACAATGCTAAACCTTTTTTGTTTATTTGGCAAAATCCTGCAAAAACCGAATCTATTTGTCTTTACCAACAAGTAGTAGTTTTTAGGAACCTATTTTTCGTCACTAGATAGTCATAATCTTAAGAAATCTTTATTAAATTATTGTGGTATTCTTTTTTTTTAATATTCCAATTTGAATTTATATTCCATGTGGTAAAAGTTTGCTTGCAATACCATTCGCAACATTACAATTGCGTAAAACAATCATCGTGATGTACGAATAATAAAACACAAAAATAGTATTCATAACAATACGAATGATTTATTGTGAATACATTTTTGCAATAAAAAAAAATAAATAAAAATTCATACAGGGTTTTCCAAAAGGGAATTGAAAGTTTAAATTAAATTTCTGAACGCACGCTTTCACTAATAATCAAACAGTCACTGTCAATTTATTCAGTAAACTCAACATTTTTATCATAAAAAAGTATACGAACGAACAACATCTCTTAATTATAAAAATTTACTACCGAAATTCGGAGTCGGTGATCGCAACTTTAGGAGCGTAAACTGCAATTTTCTGTAGTAATTCTCGCCCTAGTAGACAGACAATAACAAGTTTAGTGCAAAAATTTGAGTCTACATATTCGTTGTGTAATGTTGCCGTGCCAGTGAGACAACGGGTTGGTCGAAGTGTCGAAAATATCGCTGCCGTTCAGGCGTCCGTAGCAAACGATACAAAACAGTCAATTCCACGGCGTTCTCAAGAATTGGGCACCACCCAGACCACTTTATGGCAAATTTAGAGGAAGGATCTTGGTTTACACCCATACAAGATCAAGCTGACTCAAGAATTGAGACCGAATTGAGAGATTGGTCTCTGGAAAAGATGCGCCAAGATGATGAATTTCATCGCAAAATCATCTTCAGTGACGAAGCTCATTTTTGGCTCATTGGATTCGTCAATAAGCAAAATATGCGTTATTGGTCGGGTGAAAATTCACATTTGCTTCATGAATCACCACTTTATCCACAAAAAATAACTGTTTGGTGCGGTTTGCATGCCGGCGGCGTCATAAGACCATATTTTTCGTTTACAATAACGATCGTAACGTTACTGTAAATGGCCATCGTTATCGCGCCATGATTATCGTTATTGCGCAATTGTCAAATCCTTAATGAAAAACTTTTTATTAACATTAGGAGAACTTACGAGGTGTTTTTTGTCTTCTTCTGATAACTTGTGAAAAATTTAAGTGTTACCACTCACAAAAACAAAATACTTTGAGTTTTTATTAATGTCCTTAACAAATATGAGACGAAAAATATCCATGGTATTCATAGAGATCATTCACGATCTTGCTGCATCGTTGGAAATGAGAAATTAGTTGCTTTTACAAAATTGAAAAGCATGAATATTGATTTTTTTTTATTGTAGTTTTTTTTTATTTTGTTTTCGTTTTTTTTTTACAATCAACTGTCTAAACGAGATTCACGACCTAAAGAACTAAATGTGAAGTTTAAGCAAAGTTAAACACTTACAACAGCATTTTGTTAAAGCTATGCCCACGATAGCCTCCATTGCAAAATCCATTTGCAACGATGCGATCGTGAACTACCTTATGGAAAAATATGTAGTATTTGAAAAATATCAAGGGTATTCATGAAGTGATGTAATCAAGGTCTTATTGTGTATTTGTTATAATTCTGATATTTATTTTTAATATTTGCTATTCACACAAGACTTAATGAAATATACAACAAATAAATCTTATTGTTTTGGTAGTAAAATTTGTTTAAACAAAAAAAAAAAATGTTTAAGATGTATCATAAATATATAAAATCTTGAAAAAGCCCTTTCATATTTTTCGAAAAATGTTTTTTTTAATACATTTTGTTTTTGACAACAAGAAAAAATAAACATAAAAAAAAATTCAATTATGTGTTCATTTTAAAATTTATGATTTCTGTAGCAATTTTTTTTTTAAATTTGAAGCAAATTGTTAATACTTTTGTTACGATTCAGTTGTAAACACATTGATGATCATTCATTTCATCAGAATCATATTAAAAAAAATTTTTTTCGAGAGAACTATTTCGAGGAAACTTCAAGTTCGAAAATAAAAATTTATAAAAGGAAAAAACACCAACCATACAACGTTCTCAAAACGCTCACCTTTCAGCTTAGCTTTGTATGTGCTTCGATGGGAATGGCTATTCATTTTTTAACTGTTTTTATCCCTAAAAAAACCGCAAAAAAGTTTTGAAAAAATTACAAAAAATATTCTACTGGCAACACTGTTTGCTGCATCACCTGGTTTCAAAAAAGGTACTCATCACCTCAGGCTTAATCGGCGCACATAAATCATGCTTCAGCACCGAATTCAACATTTATGTTTTGAGATACTTCTCTCTTTTTTTTCTTTGCATATTACAAGTTCGTTGTGTCTGTATCTTTGCGTGCGCTGACGTTTATAACGCAATGTAATGAGAGTAAATATTTTAACACTTTTGTAAAGAATTAAATTATTTATGCTCTCAGCCGAACGACCACCCACTTCATCATAAAAGCAGTGTTGACAGGCGCTTGTTTGTGGTGAGGCTAATATTTTTAAAATAATTTATAAATGATATTTTAATTGGTTTTTTTTTCTTTGAAAAGAGAGACAAGCACTTTTTGTGGTGATTTAAAATTTTTCAAATATATATTTTCAAATGCTATTTTCGCTTTTATAAATAAATCTTCGGTGTAAAATTTGCAGTAAAACTCATTTTAAAGTTGAAAAAACTTTCGACAGCAGTTTCTAGCTATCATCAAATAAGCGTTTTTGAACTCGAGGTTAAGTAAAAATATCATTCTAATGATTATGACGCTAAATAAATCGTTTATTTAGATGATAATAATTTGAAGATGTAAAAAGCTAGACATGTTTCATACAAATTAAATGAAAAATTTTAAATAACTAAAATAAAAGCATGCATCTTGCAAGTAAACAAAACTGCATAAGATGGCCTTGTCAACTCTAGACTTTGTCAGATCAGTTCAGAACAACAGCTGAAAACACGATTTAAGCGAGAACAAAGTGACAGCTTGTCATGTTATCCCAAAAACATTTTTACTACTGTTGTTGTTCTTATTGTTCACCATTTTAACTAATTGGTTATGAAGAAGCAAAAGAGAGGGTTATGTTTTTTACCCTTGGTGAAAAAAATGCACATTGCACTGTTGCGCTTTTTTTTTCACAAGGCCCGCTGCCTGTGAAAGGCTTCCTTTAAACTAAGTTCAGTATAAGAACAAACAGCGGCTGGCAGGATACTAAAGGCTGCCTTGACATCCTACTGTGCGCAGAGTTGTAATTACATAACAGCGTAGAGCACCTAACTTACACCAACTTGAACTATGTATAACGCGTTGATTCAAAGTGTTTAAGCAGCAGGATGCTCTTGAAAGGATTCAGCGTTTTATTGCAGGACATTCTTTTAATTTGTACAAATTGCTGGCATTACTCTGTTGCGCACTTTTTTATTAAACTGTCTCTTTGCTAGCTATGTTGTATCTGGCTGTGCAACATTATTAAAGGTTAAGGTGTAAGATATATGACAACACTGTCAATAGAAAGTTTAAGATAATGATTGCAAGGAACTCAATAAGTTGATCGCTAAGAAGGTGTTAAAAATTGTGTGAAAATAAAATTAAATATTTATTGAAGTTTCCAATTTGCATCCACTTGAAAATGACAAGTTTTAAGCCAGAACAGATTTTGATTGATTAAAAGCCACACTGTAAAAAAATTTTAAAACAGTCAGATTGCCTTAAGATTACAAAAGAACTATGCAAGCAATTATTTAAAGAGTTAATCCTACTTTTTTTTTTTAATCAACATTTTCCCATATAAATAATTTATATGGAAAAATAATTCTCAATGGAAATCAAAATAAATATGTATTGATTTACACATTGGAGATCCATTTTTCAATCTAAAAGTCTACTTTGAAACTTAAAGTCGTGTGTTCTATATTAGTTGGATTTGAAAATTATTTTAAAAATTTCAAGAAAAACTGTCGACTGCTAAAATTTCAACCACTTGGTTGAAAAAGTTAACTAAGTTGGTGGAAATAATTATTTTAAGACCTTTAATGATGAGGTTTTCATAGTTAGAATTGTTTATCATATAAAAAGTGACCAAATAAGAACAATAGAAAAAGAAATTTCAATAAAACAACAACGGTTTTAGATATCAAATTGTCACTGATTGTATTTTAAAGATAAATACATGCCATTATGTATGATATATTAAAGCCAATCAATTAAATGGTCGCCTCGGCTTTGCTGACAATGATTTAAGTCGCAGGTACAATTTTTGATGACTCGGACCAATGTGTGGCGTTGTATCGGAAATAGCATCTCGAATGTTGATCTCGACCTCGTGGCCATTTTTGATGAAATTGTTAAATTTCATGTTAGGATGTATTTTTTTTTTTTTTAATATCAAAATAGAAAAAAAAATCGTGGTCTTAAGCTGGTATTTTAAATAAATACTTTTAAACAGGGTGTTGTTCAGAAATATTTAAGGAATCCAAATTGATAAAGTTATCTTCGGTACCATTTCTGATGCCCGAAACAGAAAATCTTATATTAATTTTTTTTTTTTGAAAAATTTAAAAAATTGCGTTCAAGAAAACATTTCTCAAAAAATATCCTAATTATATATGCATCATATTTAAGGAACACGTTTACACTTTTAATCAATACCATCAAAATTTAGACTATTAGGTAACAATCAAAAGATCTGTGCTATCCCGATTATATTTTTTTTCTTCGAATATTCTTCACACAGGACACTGTGGATAAAAATAGTGAGTGGTATCGTGTTTGGCAAGATATTCTTAGATTAGGCGGCCTCGGTAGTCGAGTTGGTAGCGTGCTCGACTGCCACCCCAGAGGTCCCGGGTTCGATTCCCGGCCAGGCCATGGTCCTTCGCTTTAAACCTTTCTTAATTTTCTATCCTCATTTCTAATCAAAAGAAATCAAAAACTCATCAATATTTACAACATGAAGTTGTAGTTGATGGTAGAGAAGTTTGTGGATGAGATTGCCTTATAACTTGAATTGACTGGGGTAAAGGCATAACACTTGCCTCAGATTCAAATTCACATGTTTCTTTGGCTTTCCACCACGCTTAGAACATCCTACAGGTGTTTCACTTGATTGCACTTTCCTTCCCACTAATCTATCGCCCCATTTCGAACCAAGGCAGACTTGACTGTATAGGTATTCCACCTCAAATCCTTGGTTCAAAATTAAAAAAAAAAAAAAATTGAGAAAAATCCAGAGATAACGGAGATATTCTATACAGGTTTTTTTCGTCTCCGAATCTGAATCCGTGATTATTACAATAAATGTAATAAGGTTAAGTGAACAACTCAAATCAAACCCCTTAACGGTAAAAAAATTGTAAAGCCAAACTGACCCGAAATTTGCATTTAAACGGACTGTTTTTCCGGAGTATCCAGCAGTTGAGGTATAGTTCACAGCATTTGACAAATGGCCTGAGGATGTTTTTAAAATGACCTTAAAATAATTTTGACTGATCTTAGGATTCACATTTAGTGACAGCGAAGAATCTATTTATCCAAAAGATATACATACTTTATAATAAATACTTTTTTAGTCTGAACTTGAAGAGGATTCTGGCTCAAGGTCTCAAAAAGTTTTGTGCACCTTAAATCCGGGCTCAGGGCTTTCAGTGCTAAAAAATAAGCACCTGAATTCGAATAAATTTATCCCAAAAACCTACATATACCACTTCCGTTGTATATACAGCATTATTCTCAATTTGACCATGAAATAACCTTTATATTGACGTGATAGAGCTATGTAGACCTCAAATTCGAGTTCAGCGCATCAAATTACCTAGGAAATATATGGGCTGGTCAAATAGAAAGAAACTTTTTTTTTTGTTTAAACCATTGTAATTGGACCATCCCAATGGAAAATGCTCTCTCTTAATAAATTCGACTAACTTCTGGTATTAAAATACTTTAATACTATATCTTTTTATAATGTGGGTACTCAATAATACATTTTTTTTTTAATATAAGTTTATAACTTTAATTTGCAATGATTTTCGACATTATAGATTTCTCTGCATAAAAGAGATAGCGAGCTAGATTTTATAATTTTTGCCGCTCCCGCTCGCGATCCAGAATCAATCAAAATTATTAAATCGATCCTGCGCGGGAGCAGGAAACTATACAAAATATTCAAATCAAAGCCCGAGCTCAAGCTCTTAACTGGTCATGAACCGAAGACACAAAAATTTTACAAAAACTGACAAGATAGACAGCTCGTTAAAATTCTTAGCAGTTTGTATCTCCACTAATAAAAAACTGTCTACAAGTGAAACTTTTTTTTTAATTTTAATTGAGGTTCAACCCTTAAAATATCTAATGATGCGATCATTTTTTTTTTCTAAAAATTATTTACTGACAAACATTTCAACGAATTGTGGCCACTTTTCCATATCGGCAGTTGCTGCAATTGATCGGTTCCAACGCGCGAGAGGGAGGATTTTTCAAAATATTCTGTTGCTAGTGAGCGAGATCTACAGAAAATTAATAATGGCTCGGACTCGCAAGCGAGGACTGCAGAAATCAAAAAATCAACCCAGGCTCGCCAAAGGGAGCTGAAAGCGAGCGGGTATTTTCCTTTCCAGGTTGGTACAGAATTGTATATAGAATAAATTTTTTATACTAATTATAAAGTTGATTATTCAAAGCCATTTTAATACCTTGGGATAAATATTCCCTACCAATTTTTGAAAAAACAACCTACCTCTTTTTGGCGATGGACAAAAGTTTTGCTTCTTGTCAATGCTTAAATACTCTTTAAAATTTTATACTATCCTCTAGAAGTTTATGTTTATCCTCTAGATTCGAAAAAATTGAAAAACAGAAAAAAAAACAGTAAGAAATTATCTTCGACTGGGCCGAAGTTAAAATACCCCCACGGCTGAACCGTTTTAACATAAAATATTCGCGCTTTTTTTTTTTGATAAAGTCACTTTGTATGGAAGGTGGGTGTTGTTTTCACTCGATTTGGTTGAATTTCATACACAGAGTATGTTATATATCAAAGTTAATATGCAAACTTTTAAGACCATGTATTAATTTTTGTGGAATTCTAAGAGATTTTACCGTTCTGATAAAGTCACTTTGTATGGGAGGTAGGCATAGTTTTCATCCGATTTAGCTCATTTTCGGACTTAAGCTATTAGATAAAAGCTTAAATATCAAATTTCGTGATGATAGCTTGAAAATTACGGCTGTAATAGTGTTCACAGACAGACAGACAGTCAGACGGACAGTCTTGAAAACAAGTGCGTTTTAGGGCAAAATTTAATTTTTAAGATTTTTTTCAAATGAAGTGGTTTTTCTTAGCAGCAGCAAAAAGCAGCAGGTTTTTACAGAAACAGAAGGTAAAAGTACGATATTTTATGATAGTTATAGCTAGATATTTTCTACTAAATTTTACTTCATTTTTCATTCCTTGAAAAATTTGCAGTAATGTTTCTACGATATTTCTATGTTTATTTATTAATATTTTTTATTGTATTTTACAATAAATTCAATGATAGTTCAGACATAAGAAAATCCAAAAAATAAAACCTTGAAATAAAAGATACAGTAGTTTTACTATGTCGTAACACAAGACGTAGAATTCGTCAATTCGCTTTTGATGACATCTTTTTTAAAAACTATTTAGCAAAATATTTATTCCATACACCTGATCATATGACCTTTAAGAGAGTGCCGGAGAGGGTTAATATGTATGACCGACCCCCATTACTTTTCTAAAAGCAACATTTTTTCCTTTGACACCTTTTCCCTCCGACCACTCCTTAGGGGGCTCCCATACAAATTTGATGCTTTTTGTGCCGGAAAGGGTTAATATGTATCACTGACCCCCATTACTTTTGCAAAAGGAGCATTTTCACCTTTGACACCTATTCCCTCCGACCACTCCTTAGGGGGGGCTCCCATGCAAATTTTATGGTTTTTGTTTATTTATTCCATACACCTGGGCATATAACATTTCAGGGAGTGCCGGAGAGGGTTAATATGTATGACCGACCCCCGTTACTTTTGCAAAAGGAACATTTTTGCCTTTGACACCTATTCCCTCCGACCACTCCTTAGGAGTGCTCCCATACAAATTTTATGGTTTTGTCGATAAAACCGGAAACTGTCGATAAATAGGTAGCAAGTTTAAGCAAACAAAAATATCAAATGTTGGCTTTATATTTCATGTAATTATGTAAAATTTATATAAGTTAGAGAGTTCTAACATGAATTTTTGTCGCATTGAGGATCAAGCAGACCAACAAGTGCTAACATCAACATTGTACGATCAGTACTTTAGGCCCACCAAAGGCTCAAAAAGTTATATAAATACCGACACCTGATCACTATCAACCACCCAACTTACCTCCGAGAATGACGTATTCTACGTCAAAATTCGTGCTTAATTGTGTGTTTAAAAAGGACTCTCTTTTTTGAGTTTTATTGAGCTTATTTTTGTTAAAAATTTTTCAACTTTTTCAACAAACCATACAATACATCAAGTTTCTAATATCACATTCATAATACATGTTTCATAATCTGACGAATGTAATTATTTTATTATAAAATTAAAAAAAAAAAATTCCAAATGTCATCCTAAAATTAAAAAAAGCGCACTGATTTTTCAAAAAAAATAAAATAAAATAATTTTTTGACTCTTTCGAAGATTGGCGTTGAATTTTAAGAATCAAGACTTTTCATTCAATAAAAAAAAAAAAAAATAATTCCTGCTACTTTGTTGACTATTATGAGCAACTAGTTTTACTTATCATGAAAATATTAATATTATAATATTAATATATTAAGTGGGTAATATAGTGTATATTTAAGTGTATAAATAAATAAAAATATTAATTAAGTGCGTAAGCTCGAAGAACTGGCCTTTGTAAACAGAAAAGGTAAATGGTGTATATAGTTAGTTTTATGAGGTATACTGTTGCTGTACAATAACATATAACGTACAATAGCGTCTTCCGAAGAGGATTATACGAGGGCGTTTTTACTCCATATCTAGCGAATAGATTTGAAGTTAATTTTTTAAATAGAAAGAAAAGCAAAGATAGTTATAAAGAAATCAAATTTTAAATTTTGTGTCTTTGCCACAAGAACTTAAGTCTTTGATTTTAAGTTTTTTTTTCATGGAAATTCAACAACCTTTGTTCCTTTGCCGTAACGATTTTTTATCTTTGGGCACAATCTAATCAATTAAAGTCTTTGTGTTTATGTGTATTTTCTTTGGTTCCACGATTTTTTTTCGCTCGGTGGAACACACTATTTTTGCAAAAATATTTTTTTAAAAATAACTCAGCAAGCGACCAAGAAAACCACCATTGCTTCGTGACATTTGACTATCATAATATACGATTACGGTAATTGTAATACGATTATAGGTTATAGGTTAATCTAAATTGCAAAGATAAAATAATAATTAATTCATTTTTATTTTATAAACAAAAGGATAAGGTAATAAGGTATGGTATTATTACAAAAGTATTTAAGGTAAAATTTAAAACGGCAAAAAAATAACAGAAATTTAAGAGGTTAAAAGAGATGTTCTTCATTTTTTAACTTATGACGCAGTTAGAAAATGATCCACAAAAACATACGGAAAAACTGAATGAGAATAATTATGGAAGAGAGTTGAAGCACCATGACCCGAGTTTACTCTGATATATTTTTAATGATTTTTTTTCTTTAATATGTTTGATGCCTCTAATTTGATGTCTGTAATGTCAATAAATGTTTCCAAAGTTCGAGTTTGCCTTCAAAAGGAATATTTTGGAAGTCGTGTTGTTAAAACATCAGTCTTTCATTGAATTTCTCAATTTTTTGAAATTATTTATTATTTTTTTTTTTTTATATTTACACCCAAAGAAAAAAAACGTTTATTGCCAGTTTGCCGCAAACGAACTTCGTTTGTCGTGCTTGAAATCGTTATTTACGAACGTTTCAACAGTTGTCATAATAATAGTTGCGATTAACGCGTCATTTAGTTGGAGGTAATTGATTTCGTTTGTTATACACGCGAATGATTTTTAAATTGCAGCAATTGAAAAATTGTTTTTCCCAACTGAAAACTTCGTTTGTTTTTCCCCTCGTTGTATGCGTACAACGCTTATAATTCAGAGTGACTTTATGGACAAACTGTTCTATATAAGCAAATTGGTAATTATATTATATTTCAGCATTAAGACTCAAAAAGTGAATTCAATAAGCTGCAGCTTCACATTTTCTTTCATCAATTTTTTTTTTCTTTAATTCAAATTAACAATGCAATCGGTTAAATAAACCATTTTCAAACGCAAAAATTCTTTTCTTCCCTGAAGGAGTGGCAGCCTCTTGTTAGATGCCAATAAATATTTAGACAATAAAAAAATCTTACACCATGCAAAAATTTCTCATCTTCCTTCTGTTCCATACACATTTTCAATGTCATTCAGCTAACTTGTTGTCCACACTTCGGATGTGACTTCAACTACAAGCTGTGATTAAGAATCCTCATGATAGGCTGCTCGATTATATCAAAAACAACGTGTGCAAAACAATAAAACTTGTTCTCTCAACACGAGAGTAAAAGCAGGGAAGAATAAACAAAATAAAAAAAAAACAAAAAACAGCAACAAAAAGAAGCCAACTGAAAGGAAGTGGAATAGAAGGAATTTGCAAAAAAAAATGCGGAATTAATTGATTTAATATCATAAGGTGTAGATGAATGTAGATAATCACAAGACTAAAGCGCCGCATAGGGGTCAAAACAAAACAAAATAGGACAATGTGTTACAAAGAGAGTAATAATAACAACAAGAAGAAGGGTTTATTTGGAAAAAAATGGGTCAAAAATTATTAAAATGAGAATTAAAAAAAAAATTTTAGCATATGACATTTTTTTTTGAGAACACACATAAAAAGATTTACGCAGAGGGTGTTGAATAAAAATCAACACAATTTGGATAGAACCATAAAAGGGTTAATATTTCCACAGGTTTTAATACGCAATGACGAGCTCTGGTTCTTTGGAGTTTCTGTGAAGATCACCTTAATTTTTTAATTGTTAAAAAAAATGCGATCAACTCACCTGCGATAGCCATCCAGGGATAGAATGTGTGATTGCTGGCCTGGTGTAAACTGCTTGCGGCTGCGCTCTGTGCAACAGCTGCGCCTGAAATCGTGCAATTTGCATTCCAAGCTGTGCCAGCGCCCACAGAATTGCCACCCAAACCGCCGCCGGAACCAACACCTTGCTGACCACCAGCACCACCCGCACCAACACCACCAGCGCTACCGCCAGCGCTGCCACCGCCGCGATGACTAACCGGGCTGCCGCCCGATGTATCCAAATAGCCGCCGACACGTGAGTCTGGTGTGCAGGCTGAAGGACGTACGGGCATACCGCCCGAGGCGCCATTATTTTGTCCATTTGCTCCGCCAGCCGAGCCACCATTGGAACCGCCACCGGAACCACCACCTCCAGAACCACCACCGCCACCACCGGCTCCACCATTCGAGCTGGTGTTCCAGATATCTTTGTAGCCATTGACCGTGTCGGCCTTAATATTGAGGCAGTCCTGTTTGTAGGCGGCGGCGCTGCCATCGCCATAGATTTTATTGCAGGCGGCCGTGATGCTGGCATCGTAGGGCGAATCCTGTGTGGAGCGTTGCAAGTGATGATTCGCATAGGGCGACATGCCCAGCGAGAGTGGAAAGCCGCGATAGGCGGCAGCGGCGGCTGTGGCCGACTGATCGTGATGGGCGCCGGTGCCCATGGCCATGCCCGTTGCCTGGTGCGGATGGCCGTAGAAGCCCGAGGCTTGTTCGAAGTAGGAATTCATGCTGCTTGCGGTAAGAATTTTGGCGGTTTTTGTGTTGCGTTTTAGGTATGCGCGTGTGTGTGTGTGTATGCGTGTATGTGTGTGCGTGCTTGAGTGTTAGAGGATGGGTATGGTTGTGGGTGTTGGGCTGGGGTAAGGTTAGGATCACTTATGTTGGGAAGTGATTTAATGAAGTTTGATCGTGTGCTTTTGAGTAACTCTGCGACGGTTTAGAAATTGTTACGCATTTATCTGCTTGTTATTCACTGTTTTAATTTGAGCATTTTTTTTCGATTTTAAAAACACACTTTTTGATATTTTGGAGTTAATTTATATATAATTCTTGAATAAAAAATTTAGGGTATTTGCACAGTTTGGTTGTTTAGACACTTCATAAAAATGTTGATTTAATTTTTTATATTTTTCCGATTTTAATTATTTTCAGTTTGATTTGTCAAAAGACAAAAAACTTAAATTTATATTTTATTGTTTAATTTTTCTGAGCTAAATTTGTGTTTTTTTTTTAATTGTTTATTTTACAAAAAATGTTTGTTAATGAAAATTTTAATATTTTCAATAATGTGCGTAGCAGAATATTTAAAAATGATCCGACCACTTTTTTGTAATCTTCCCAAAATTCGGGCCTTGTTTTGAGTTCAGAGTTTAAGTTTTTACCCGAAGTAAACAAATGACACTGGTTCCAACAGTTTTGGAGAAGCACTAAATTACTTCTTCACAAATTCTTAAACTAACGACTTTTGTGTATTTTTAATTTATTTTTTAAATTTTGAAAAAATTTTCAAAAATTTCTTAAAAATTCGTTTATTTTGTGGACAATAAATTTTTCACTTTTTTTGCATTTACACTTGACAAATTTTCTGTCATCTACTCAAAAGTAACTTTTGTCAAAATTTAGTTTTAAAATTTTTATTTATTTAGTTATTTTTATTATTTTTTTTTTTTTTTTTTTTTTGTACTTGTGTAGATAAAAAGTTTTTATAAACTTTCGTATACGGCGTTACTGAAAATGATAATATCTGTAAGTTTAATTTTAAAATTTTTTCACTTTTATTTTGTTTATTTTTCTAAACACACAACAATTTGTTTAAGTTCTCCTTTTGAACGTACTAAATTCAAAATTCTCGCCACTTTTTGCTTTATTGTAAAATATTGATGTAGTGTTTGTTGTCGTTGTTGTTGTTGTAATTATTGAAATTTGTATTGTTTGTTGTTATGTTTATTTTAATTGTTATTATCACCATACGACACAGTGCGGCTGATTAAATCAAGCACGCCTCCTTTGCGCCTCTTTTCTCACTCTCGACAACACTCGACTCTACAACTACTACGTCAACTACTACTATTTTTACTACGCTTTATTATTATTATTATTATTATTACTTCTCTTCGGGTATTTTATTTATATTTATGTTTATTATTTTTATTATGTTTTCATTGCCTTTGATTATTAGCTACTTTCTTCTTCTTTCGTTTGTTCGCATCGAATCGTTATGAGAAAGAACCAACAACGATAATAATAAAAACGGCGATAAACCAGCTAATAAAAGAAAGCGCGCGCTCCTGTGAACCAACCCGTTGCCATCGAGCGAATGTGCCACAAAATCGTAATATCTGGTATTTTGACTGCCTGCTGCTTCTGCTGCTGCTGCCGATGATGTCCGACGTTAGTATGCTTCACTATGGCAGAGTTTCCCCAAAACAGAGGCAAATACACAACAACAACAGTGGAAAAAAAAACTGGCTACTCACGGTTCACACACTAAACTCGACTGAGCTGAGCGTCGCTGCCGCAATTGCCGCAAACCAATACGAAAACTTCCGCCGTAGCGCTGAGCATGAGAATGTATATTAAACGAAGAGCTCGTTTATTTGTCCGTCCAATTGTCCGTCCGTATGCCGTCCGTCCTTTACATTTGATAAGATTGAGCAACGGATGCGCCGCAGCATGGAGCGGCTTGAAAAAGGCTCGCTGTCAGTTTGTCCTACAGGCTGCACCACAACGACGAGTGCATCATAACGACAGGATGAACAAATTTTTGAGTGAGTTGTTTTAGCGACGGGAATAGCAAAAATCGCACGATATAGCACAAAAAACAACAACGCAAACGAGCGCAAAAATACAACAGAGCGTTACGTACGAGTTACTTTGATGTATTGAGTCGTCGTTCTGGTCGTTATTCTCCAAGAGCAGCCGTTGTGTTTTGGCCCAAATGAATAAACAGCGGCAATTCATTTTGTTTGGCCTTGAGTGTAAAAATCAAGCACACTTCATTGTAAACGTACTCACTTTAAAGTATCTCACTCCATGACATGAGACAACTATCTCACTCAAAATGCGCTCACGCTCTTTTCGAGCCCCGCTCTACTTGGTGTCTATCTCACTCGAATCTTCGAACATGTTCGCTCCTAGTTCAACACTCACTCTTTCGCTCGCAGCCAACATTTATTTATTCGCTCTGCACAATTTTTTTTTTTTTTTTTGGCCTTGTGCACGTTTGTTGTTTCGCTCGTTTGACTCGATTTAACGTTACAAAAGAACGTTCATCATCCGTTCTCATCCATCCACGTTGCTGGTGAAAATTTGTGGAAACTCATGCTCTTGAGGGTGGGCGCAGTTTTCTTATAGGCCAACCAGCCAGCCGTTTGACTCGCTGCTGCTGCTCAGCAATGAATTTATTTCATGTTTTCGACTCAATTTTTTGCAATTTTAAGCGACGGCACTGCATTCATCTCAGATAGAATGGTTACATTTGTATCTGTGCGGTTTTCGTTGCTGCAGCGGAGTGTTTGAAAATTTGTTGAATTCTGTTGAATCTTCTGTTTGATTTGTTTTGTGTTTTATTTAACTTTGTTTTCAATAAATGTCATTTAAATATACATACATTTTTTTGTGCTGCAAATAAAAAAAAAATAATAATAATAATATGTAATAAAGATAAAGATTACGTTTATTTATTAGATATTTTGGCTCAGATTGCAAATAGCATGAATGTTGTTGTTTTATGTTACTTTGAAAAACGAAAAAAAAATAAAGCCTGAAATATCGAAAATTAGTTAACCTGACTTAATTACTTAACATTTTAATCAATTACCCAAAATTTGTTTGTTTCGAATATTATAAAAATTTGCTAAAATCGGCTTATTGCATAATTTTTCTTCTCATATAAAGAGATAAAAATATTATTCGGAGGCTTTGAAAATTGTATTTGAAGAATTAAGAAAATTTAAAAATTTGTCCATAAAAATTTGTTCCAAATGTTTTTTTACAAAGTTTTTAAAGATACAGGTGTTAAAAATTTGCCTTCAATATAAGAAATATATGAAAACTAATGCTGTTCCTTTCCGTACGAACGATGTGTTCAGCAATAAAATTCTAAAATTTTTATTTAATTTCTCAAAAAAGTAAAATATTTTCGTGCTATCGACAAGATATAGAACTACAATAGAGCCATTTTCGAATAAAAGCTGCTGAAGCAGTTTGAATTCATTAAAACATTCATTCCATTGGAATTGAAAAATCTAAGTCAAGAAAGTCTCTTATAGTTTACTTGACCAAAAATACTAAACTAGAGAGAAAAAAACCATATCTTTTCTCCAAAAAAAAAATCTCTATTTTTGATAATAGTAATTTTCTCTTTTCCAAATAAAATTTCCTACGATTAGAATAAATTTTCACATATTCGAAGAAATATTTCTTCACTTGTCGGAAATGAAAATATTTCAAGCTTCTAATAATGATAAGTTTTTCCTCCACTAAAAAATTCTCATTTATAGATAAAAAATTCTCATTTATAGATAAAAATTTCTAGAAAATGAAAAGTTTTTTCTATTACAATTCACTACGCGAAATATTTTCTTCAATAAAAACGATATATTTTTCTTATATTTCTCTTTTTCATGGAAGTTTTTACCATTTTTAGGGAATTTTTGGTATCACAATTAGAGAAAAGCACTTTCTGGAGCAAACTCTATACCATTTTTCTCTTAATATGATGCCTTTTTTTATCATATTATGAAAGACTTTTTTCTGAGTGTACTAACTAGAATGAAGGGAAGTTATTTTTTAATTTTTAAATAATTATATTTTAAAATTAAATACATTACATACAGATATAGAGCCGTAACCAAGATTTTTTTAACCGGAAACTGTTTCGATTTCAGAGGTTTTTATCCAAATCTAAGGTGGTGCTAAAATAGTATTTTTATAGGGCTGAAACGGCTTTTATGGCTTGTTTTCATTTTTTCCATACCTAGAATTTACCTAGGGGGGGGGGCTAATGCCCTTTCAGTCCATATGTAGATCCGCCACTGCCTAAACACGTCGTCGTTTGTTTGTGTTCTATTATTAAATAAATTAAATTATTGTGTTCTATATCACAAAATTGAAAAAATTGAGATAAGACTGGTATATAGGCAAATTTTTCGAGATCTATCGCTCTGTGTCATCAGTTTGCTTTTATCTTTTATAGTTTTCGAAATATGAGACACCGACTTTGTGCTATACAACACTGTTGTGACAAGCTTCGTAACCTATTGTGTTCTATATGCAAAAATTCGTGCATATAGAACAAAAACGAAGCAAAAATACTAAGTAAAAAAAATAATTTTTTATTTTGTTCTATATGCAAGTCTAAATAAAGTTATTAAAGTTATTATTTGGAGGTCTTTGTATTTTGCTTTTTTTTTTTTGTTTTTTTCTGGTTTTTGTCTTAGCTTCACATTGCACTTGGCAAATGAAATGAAACAAAAAAGAAAAAATCCCGCTTTAGATTGCAGTTGGTAAATAAAATGAAACAAAAAAGAAAAGAAAATACCCATCATAAATAACATAAGGTTAGAAGTTAAATTTTACAACAACGTTTAAAAAAAGCTTAATACTAAGAATAAGAATGGATAAGCAATAGATAAGAAGATATCATTGGAGAAAGTAAATGATGTGAAAAGTTTATACAACTTTTTATCACTTGATGCAGTGGCATACTACAATAGGGGTATTCACGGGTTGATGCGAATTGCAAGAATGCGAAAATGCAACAATTTTTTCGCACTAACGCGTGAACATCAATATTGTAACTTTACGATAGCGGAAAGAAATATATTGCCACCTTTTTTCAAAATAACAAAAACTTATTTAAATCAACGTACAAACTTAGCCTTTTTTAAGTTTTACCCAGATGGCAACTATGCTTGAAAACACCCTTAACATGAATCATCTGTTTCGCATCACTGTTTGTGCGCTTTCGCAATAGGTTTGAGCAGTGCGTAATTCAAGAAGAGTCCCAAAATTGCTTCTAATGTGTTTGTTGTTGGAATGAAGCAAAAATTCGCAGTCTTGCATTTTCGCATCGTCGCAACTGTGTTTCGCATCAACCCGTGAATACCCATAATAATTTGTTTAATACAATTTAAAATATAGGTACAACTTTTTGTCTTCGTTTTTTTAACGAACTTGCTTCAATTAAAAAATCTCCGTAAATTGACTTCGTGGAATCGAATTCAAATAAATTTGGTTAATTTTTTACTTGATTTTGTAGTCTCAACTTACCTTTTAAGAAATTAACAGGTATTGATTTAAGTGGACTCATAAGAACATATGTATAAGATTAAGTTTAAAATTGAGTTAATATTATAATATATGAAATAAAGTTTTTATTGAGTGAAATCACATTGCTTTTCATTTCTCCAATACATATTACATTTTGTTCTATATGCTATAAAACAAGAATAGTTTCGTAAATAAGTGCATATAGAACAAATTATTTTTTTTTAAACGCATCTTACTCTGAAAAACGCTTCCAAAGATGAACATTTTTTTTTGACAGAAAAAACTACAAACTCTTTCCTTGGTAAGAAAATCGCGGCAGAGTTTTCGGTTCAGTTTTTTACTAAACTTTAAACTTGATTTACCAAAAAAACATTTTTGTCATATAGAACACAATAATTTGCGAACGACGACGTGTTATTTTTTTAACAGATGACAAAAAAATAAACAATTAACAAAGCTGAAAATGTGCAAATACTTTCTAGATATAATTGACACCACAAAATAAAAAAAAATTTGTCGTGACAATAAGACCAAGAATTTTCAGGTCATCCAAAAGAGGTCTTTACTCCAGAAATCGTCGATAGAATCCATGGAATGATATTGGACGTTCGAAGAATAAAGGAGTATTTGGCGATATTCGAAGAAAGGCTCAAAACCGAAGGAGTTTTTGAGCCTTTTCGTAACCGTAGATGAAATATGGATACATCATAATACATCAGAGATCAAGGAACATTCGAAGCAGTGAACTTCTCCTCGTAAACGTACACCAAAGAAGCTCAAAGTGGGTCTGTTGGCCAATAAGATCATGGGGGGCAGTTTTTAATATGCATGCGGAGTCATCCACTTCGGTTACCTTGAAATGGGTAAAACGATCACCGGCGATTATTTTCTCAGTCAGAGTTTAAACTAAAGTTTAACTTTTTATAAAGTTTAAACCAATGGTTAAAACTGAAGCGTTTCAGTAAAACTTTCAGTAAAACTTTAACAAGCGTTCAAGTTAACTGAATTTTTTGAACTATTGTAACTTAAAATAAAAAAAAAGTCACAGTAGAATTGAGTATGCTTTAAAAAATTTGACATTTTGCTTAAAATCAAGCGAAGAAATTTATAAATTAATGAATTTTGTTGAAAAATTTAAAGATATAGTTGAGTGTAAGAAAAGTGATTCGGGTTTTTTAAAAGCAAATTTAAAAACGTGGTTAAAAATATCGGAAGAGTTCAACAGTATCAATAGAAGCAGCATCAAAGACAAAGAGCCAAAGACACTTAACCACACACTTAACAACTTTGAAAGCAGTTGATTTAAACACACCACAAAAATCGCCTGATGAGGTAAGAATACCTTCACTGGCAAAGAAGCGAAAAGTCATCAGAAACATAGTTTCGACTGACAAAGAATGATTCCTATAATGATGATGCTATGAGTTTCACCTCTGTATATTATTTAACAGAAATATCATTGCTGACCAATTCGTTTTATTGTCTATGACAAAAATCAAGAAAATATTGAAAACGTCAGTTTAAACGGGCGTTGAAGAGTAGTTCATTTGAACGAAGTTTAAACTTCGGAATAAAGTTAAACTTACAGTGAGAAACGATTTTTTAAGTTGAACGTTGGTTTAAACTAGCTTTGCCTTAAACATAAGGTTAAACTGACACTGAGAAACTGGGCCTTAAACATCTATTCATAGGTTTAAACAACAAATAGTTTGATGCACAAAAGTTAATTTTAAAATAATTAAATTTTCGTAAATTTCTATTCGGAATATGGAAATTAATTATACCAAGCAAATAGGGACAATCAATATTTCCACAAACTATATCATATAAAAAAAAACTAGTGAATTAATTTTCCGTCTTATTTCCAACGACTTCGAATTCAATAATAAACATCGAGCGTTATATGATGATCGTGGTTCAACAAAGTTCACAGATCTTAAAGCAAATATTAAAAATTTCTTTTGAATACTTATGCTCAATTCCTATTATATGAATCATGTAATATGGGTTCCATATAAAGGATGCATATTCAAGACGCTGTCTTACAAATGCCATGAAAAGATTTTTCAACATGTAGGGATCCGAAAAGTTTGAACAATTTCTTAGCAAGAAAGCATTTACTGACTATGATCGCGAAAGTGCGCACATTAAATGTTGAACGAAAGAAAAACTTGATTCCAAAATTAAACTTAAGGGCGCATATGGGTTACAAATTTTCAAAAAAATCAAATTTTTTTTTACTTAATTTGGTTTAAGGGAGTAGTACCAATCTATTGGTAGAAAAAACATATACATATTTCATATTTTTTTTTTTCAATCCTATTTATAAATATCAATTTTAGACTTTTTGTGACATATTTATAAATGTTTTAAGATAACAAAAAAAAAAATTTTTTTTTGTTTTTTTTATCACTTCTTCAGCCGGTAGAGGGCGATGAAATCAAGCACTAAAAAAAATGACTTGTCCCGCTGCTGCAACTTTATGTCGGGAACGGCTAATCTGAAACAAAAAAATCAAATTGGTTATTATTGGTAACAACCTCTTACGTGGAAATTAACCACATTTAGGGAAAAAAGTCAAAAATAAAAAAAAATATACAAATTTTAATAAAAAATCTAACAAAAGGAGCGAAGTTTGAAGATATAATACAGACTTAATTGTATGATAGCTTTCAACGAATCAAATAAGAGTTAACACTTTATATAATTTTCATTCGACTACTTAGTTTGATTGTTCAGTAACCAATGTGTTTGTATCGCGCTATGTATTGTATTTTGACATTATACCTACGCCATTGTTTTTGTTTTGTTATTGATTTCTAGTTATATAGAGCGAGTTTTTACTGGGCCTACCTTATAACTGTATCATGACTCGAAATATTTGAAAAACAACCGCAATGTCAAAAAATTTATGCAATAAGATTCACAAAAGCTTTTAAAAATGTTTTCAGATATGAGAAATTTTTTTTTAATTTTATTAGTTTTTACTCTCTTCTAAGCACAAATTGTAAATTGGTTTTAAAAATATTTTAATTTAATCCAAAAAACAAAAATATTAAAATATGCACAAACACTCCAAAATATTAAAAAGAAAAATTAAAAAAAAACTGCAGATCGTTTCAAAATATTTACAAAGCAGGAAAAAAAATTGAAAAATGCTTAAGCGCAGAAAGTAGTTTCAACATCTTTTGAATGTTTGTTTTTGAAAATGTGACAAATCAGGAAAAGATCATGGAATTCATCAAATTCACAAGCAAATATTGACACTCTACCCACTTCAAATCCTTCAAAAAGTGCAAAGCAGCAACAACCAATGATGAATAACAGAATTTCAAAAGGCATTTCAAATTTAAAATTAAAAGAGTTTCTTGTGTTGTGAACACATTCTTATTTTGTGACGTGACGACGTATTCTTGTTCCTAAACTTTTGCTAGTTTTTATCCTTGTTCTTATGTTTGTCCTTATCCTTGTCTAAATTGTTGTTTAAACCCAATTCCAAACTAGTAGCCCATTCTTTGTTCGAATCCCTTTTTTTCTCCCTGTAACATTTATTTTTCTAATTTTTGTCCAAAACCTTACCCTTAGCGTGCGCAAATCCTTGTTCCAATCCTTGTCCCCGTTCTTTTTTTAATCTTAAAGCATAAATATGACTTTAAGTGTGTCCTTGTTCTAATCCTTGTTCTAGTCCTTTCCCAACCCTTGCCTAAATTTTATTCTCTAATATGTGTCCAAATCTTTCCCCTACTCCTTATGTTATTCTTGGTCCTAATTTTTGTCAAAATTCTTATCCTAATCTTTTTTAATCTTTGTCCTTATCCAATCCAAATTCTTCTCCTAATGCTTGTCCTAGATTTAATATTATTATTTTATATTTTTGGTTTTGTGAGGTACCTTTATCTAAGCGTCTTAGCGTCATGCAATATATCCATGCAACGATGGTGCAATTAGGTTACTTTAAGCGTTTCTCTGATAGACTTCATGACTCCTCTACATTACGTTTTATTTTTAACATGTGACCAAAACGCAGCTGTTCTGTCGTTAAATAAAATTTACCGTTGCGCCTATAGTCAAGAAGTTATAATTCTATGCAACGTTTCTTCATTGTTGTTGCATTTTTACTGCACTCAGCGGTTGTCGTGGCTCCAAAAATTTCTTTTTTTTATTTGCTTTATGAGGTCATAGAATCATTTTGTTTTATTGTCGTCAAATGACATTTTTCGTATCACCATCTTATTTTTAATAAAAAGATGACAAGAAAATAAGTTTTATTTTTTTTTTTTAAATTTACTTGATATATTTATAATTCTTAAAACATGTATGTTAAGAAATTAGTGCTTTTTGCCACATCATTTATGAATTTATTACAGGACAAACCATCAGACAGGTGTTTCGTTGGCTGCTTCATCAGCTCTTCAGTAGTATTCTGTGGTCTTACAGTCTATTGACTTTGAAGAGTTAATATGCACAACTTCTCCAAAATCCCTAAATGTGTCTTTCCCTTAGTACTGCAACCTATGAAAAGCAACTTGACTACCTACATTTAACTTCTCAGATTATAAAGAATTTTCGCCAACTGGCGGCCAATGATATTTGTTCTTTCTTAAAAATATTGTGTTAATTTTTTAATGTAATTTCTTTTATCACAGTCATAATTCAAAAGTAAGCAGCGCAAAAAAAAAAACATAACCAAGAATTTCAGAAAGATATGAGATACAAGTCCAATAAATACGATGGACATTAAATATGGACAGCAAATAATTGCAGCAATGAGTGCAACGCAAAAGCAAGGCGAATCAAAGCAATCATTAAAAACGCCCATAAGTTCCATTAAGTGAATTGAGTGCAGTACAACAACAAAAATAACAACAATAACAACAACAACCATAAAATCAACAATAACAGCAACAATTACGCAGTGAAATGCAACAGCAACATAAAGATAGTCCCAACATAGATCAACAGTAGGGTTGCCAGCAACTTGCATTTACAATATATATATACACATATATATGTGGGTGTTGATGGCTCGATGATGTTTGTGGGTTTTGCAGAGTTGAAATTCAATCAACAGTTATGCAAAAGTGTTGGCAAAGAAATGTATGCAAAAGGTTTTTCAACAGCATGGGAATTGGAGAGTAGTTTGGGCAAAGAAATTTTATCATTCATATTGAGTTCACTGACAAAACAGAAGGACTGATAAAATTAGCCGAATTCATAAAAATATTTGAAAATAGCTTTAATTCACTATAAGCTCTTTCGAAGTATTTATCTAGGTCAGTAGTATAGCCTTGAATAATTTTCGCGATTAGATCATTTCGGATAAACCTGTGCACAATAAAACTTGTGTACAAGCCCCATTAAACTGAATATGATTTCAAATATTAATAAATGTTTAAATCTTATTTGGTTCTTTTCAGTATTCTATATATGAGGAAATAATAAAATGAAAAGAAAAACAATAATAAAAAAGGCAAAAAAAATTTCAAAAATAAAGTGTTTTTAATATTTTGTCTATCTCAATAAAATAATTCTAAAAGTGAAGAAGCTTATCGAAATGCAGTTAGCGAAATCAGCTTCTACACATGTTGTTTATTTATTTTTTTTTTTTTTTTTTTTTTGTGAGAGTGATACTGTTCATCTGAGGGCGAATCTTCATTAGGGTGCTTCGTAAAGGCCTAAGCGAAGTACCTTATCGAAGTTAAGTCAGCTTATAAGAAGCAGCTTTGATATTACTTATGAGAACGCGACTATTTCATATGAGAAGAACCTGTTAAATGCTCTAAATAAGCTTCGAAAAAGCTTCACATAAGTGTGTATAAGGAGGGGAAATTAGACTTAACAGTTTTGTGAAAGTTCATGTATAGCTTGTACCTCCATTTGTAAATATGTACAAATTTCATGATGAATTTTGTGCAGATAACTGCGGTTTTTGTCAGAGCCTTTCAGAAGGCCTTTTTAGCTTCTGCATATAATAAAAACGAGTAAATATCATGTTTTCTTTATTCTTTTATATATTCTAAGAGTATCAATGGAGTTTTATTCAACATTTAAAAAAAAAAAAACAAAAAAAGCCGCATGAAAATCACGCCACGCTACCTCTTATACGAAATGACTTCATAAAATCTTTTAAAATTTAAAAAAATAAATCTTAAAACTTTAAATCAATATGCAAAAAAAAGATTTGATCCCAAATAAAACACTTTCACTTCGAAATTTCTAAAAATCGAATAAAACTACGCCTACATCCCATACAAAGTGACGTCATCAAAATAGCAAAATCTTCAAAAATTAATTTATTGACTTTATATTTTACTCACAAGCTTTGACATTTCAAAATGTGCAATGAGTTTGAAATTTGGACAAATTGAATGAAAACCATGCATATCCTCCATACAAAGTGACTTTATCAAAACGGACAAATCTGTTAGAATGCCATAAAAATTAATATATGGACTTGAAATTTTGCATATAAACTCTGATATTTAATATTTCATTTTCGAACTTGAATTTTTTTTTTTTTTTATAGAAGCTTAAATACCGACTTTCATGATGATAGCTTGAAATTACGGCTGCAATCGTGATCTCAGACAGACGGACATGGCTTAATCGATATATGTATAATATTTTCCTAACACACCTCAGTGCATTTATCAACAAAGAAGCTTTTCACAAGAGTTTACGAAAAAGGGCAAATGCTCATCGCAGTAGTTCAAAAACAATATAGGATGTTCAATAAAATACCCAAAAAAAAAAAAAATTATTTTAAATATTTGTGCAGATGTCTTGTTAAATTTATAAAGACATTTTAGGAGACATTTCAAAGGGCCTTTCAGAAGGTATTAGCGATTTGGGAGCCCTCTTCTAAGAAAAATATTTTATTAAAAAAATTCAGTTATTGAATTATTGAATTGAAATTTCAATTTTATCCCATTTATAATATATATAAAAGCAAGTTAATGAATATAATAGTTTAAATATATAAAATTTTTACTCACAATAAATAGTGCATTAAAAACGAATTTTACTTAAAGAATTTCTTCCATATAACAAAGAAAAACAATGAATTTCGCGGTCATTAATTTATTAAACGAATCATTTATTTTACGAACAATAATTGGTTCAGGTGCTTTTAGCATCAGCGCTGACAAAAAAAACATAAGATCTGGCCTATGTTAAGCAAGATGTTTTGTCCAGAAGTTTTTTGCCTCTATGACAAATAAGAAAGTTATTTACGAGTATAACATGTTCCAATACTTCTAAGGATCTTTCAGATCAGTTTTTTACATACAAAAGTGCATATCATACTAAATTTAGTCCTAGTTAACCACCTTGTTAACGTTACTGTTTAAAATGAAGCCTTAGGAACACTTCTTAATTTCCGCAAATCAATACTATTATAAGGTGTGTTTCACAATTATAAGGACACTTAAAAAATTAATGTATTTTCAAAACGACCGACTGTAGATTATTAAACTGTTCCATAAAAGTGATGATAGGAAAACCACAGAAACAAATCAACAAACTCTGCAGTTGCTAAACTAACAGTACTTTATTTTTGAAGCAAGCGTAATATTGTTGGCGTTTCACAATTATAAGGTCGTTATCGAGAAGACGTATTTGCGATTGAGTTCGCACTTTTATTTTTGTTAAAATAATGTGTTAAATAGTGAAATGTTTAATTTATGAAATGCCGCGAGGAAAAGAACTTTCTGAGTTTAAAAAGGGCAAAATTATAGCCTTAAGAGACAACGATATTGGAATAAGGGAGATTGCACACAGAAGTAATCGCAGTCTCTGCGTAATTCAAAATTTTATAAAAAACCCGAATGAATATGGAGTAGCGTCCGTGGCGTAGTTGGTTAACGTGCGTGGCCGCTATGTCAACGAACCTGGAGACCCAGGTTCGAACCCCAGCAGCGACATAAAATTATTTGAATTAAAATAATTTTTCTGTACGGCCGCCACCTCTCTGCAGACAATGGCAAACATCAGAGAGTAATCAAAATGCCATGTAAAGCTTCTTGAGAATAAGAACATTTCGTTCATCGCCGTTCGGAGTCGGCGTTAAGCCTGTAGGTCCATTTCTCGGTCAATTGTGTACAAACTTAATAACACGCACAACACAATTGATCATAAGAAGCTAGGTCAAAGTCCTTTCAAGGGCTGAAATGGCCAGTTATTTATTTTTTTTTTATTTTGAATATGGAACAAAAAAGCGGTGTAAATGTTTCACGTTGTACTATCTGGAGGACCCTAAAACGTAGCCAGACACTTCAGTTTCAAAAAGTGAAGCAAGTGCCCAAGTTAACTACACGCCACAAGGACGCCAGAGTAGTTTTTGCATTGGAAAATATGGATACGAACTGGCACAGGGTAAGCTTTAACCTAAGAATATTAAAATCAAAATGCAAAGAGCGACAATTTGCTTTGTGTCATATTTTCCGATGAAAAGAAATGGAATTTGGATGGACCGGATGGTTTTCGTGGCTATTGGCGTGAAAACAGAAAAGAACCGCTTTATTTTAAAAAAAGAAACTTTGGCGGTGGCAGCGTTGTGGTATGGGGTGCATCTCTGCACGTGGATGCTTATCGCTAGAAATTGTCACATCGCAGATGAGAAGTCTATGTGCATGTCTTGGAAAGAAGATTGGTCCCATTTTTAGAAGAAAATGGTGACACACAGTGGACTTTTCAGCAATAAAATGCACGCATACATGTCAGCAGAGAATTTTAGGAGTGGTTCTCGTCCATCAAAGTTATGGAGTGGCCAGCATGTTCCCCGGATTTAAACCCGATTGAGAATCTTTGGGGGATACTTACCCACGGGTTTACAAAGATAATCGGCAATTCAATGCCAGTAATGAACTCATTACGGCGCTGAAAGAGGAGTGGAACAAAATTGATGCCATATTGATGAATAATCTCATATATGAAAGACCGTATTGAAAAAGTATACAGCACTGGAAAGAACATAATTTCTTGATTTTTGTAAGTTGGTTTTGTTAAATTCTCATTATTACCTAAGTTAACAATAAAAATCTGAATTGATAAATATGAAATATAAGATACTTTAGTTGGTTTAGATAATAAAATCACCGTTACTTTATAAAAACTCATATGAAGTTATTTTGTTTGTTTTATTTTCTTAATCATTGTCCCAGAACAATGTGTTACTCTATAGGGGGTCGTTTTGAAAATACATTAATTTTTTTAGTGACCTTTAATTGTGAAACACGCCTTGTAACTTAAGAACAACTTAACCGATTTCAATAATTCTTTTACTAATTCAAATCTTATTTTTCAACTTATTCTAAAGGATACTTTATTTTTTTAATACCCAATCTAAAAACCTATTTAAATTTAATTTTTTAAGAAAAAAAAATTTTAATAAATTATTGAACCAACAGAAGTTAAGCCTTTGCTTTTACAACTATTTATATAAGAAAAATATTATACTACGCCATAACCTGGCGTCCGTGACGTAGTTGATTAAAGTGCGTGGCTGCTATGTCAAAGAACCTGGAGACCCAGGTTCGAACCCAGCAGCGACAGAAAATTATTTCAATTAGAATAATTTTTCTGTACGGCCGCCACCTCTCTGCAGACAATGGCAAACCTCAGAGAGTAATAAAAATGCCATGTAAAGCTTCTTGAGAATAAGAACATTCCATTCATCGCCGTTCGGAGTCGGCGTTAAGCCTATAGGTCCATTTCTCGGTCAATTGTGTACAAACTTAATAACACGCACAACACAATTGATCATAAGAAGCTAGGTCAAAGTCCTTTCAAGGGCTGAAGTGGCCAGTTATTTTATTTTATTTTTTTTTTTTATTTTAAGTAAAATATTATTAATGTTCTATATTTACATAATATATTATATTAATATACCATATATCAAACATGAAATTATACTATATGTGACCCGGTCTACGAAAAGGGACCTTCGGTGTAAAAACAAGTTTTCGAGAAAACAGCTGTTTGTAAACGTTTAATTGTCGCACACTGAATGGCGTCTTTTCATTTATTTCAGCTTATCCTCTATTCTTACAGAGTTGTATTTCTTAGTCTATTAATACAGATTTGTATTTCTTATATACTTGAAGGTTTCCCTTCAAATAAAAGTATGAAATGATGTTTATTATGTTATAATTCAATGTCCAATTTTTTTTCATTTTCACTCATTTCTGCTCTTTTTTTGGAAAATTCCTGACAAACTTCTTTACGAGTTGGAAACTTCTGCTTTGCGCCATTAGAAAGAGCACACATTAGTCTATCCGAATCGCCAAAAAAGTGAAAAATGATATTTTCACACCGAAGGTCCCTTTTCGTAGACCGGGTCACATATGGATACATTTAAATATAAAAAAATCGTACAAAAATGGTTCAGTCTAAAGGGTTTCTTTTCTTTGTAAGCGGAGAGAAATGAAAAGATCTAGGTATAAGCTATACAAATATAATTAAAACATATGAACCGAGCTCCGCACAGATCCCAACAAAATCTCATCCATCACACTCACGAAGCATCTTTACTTAACATCTAGGCTATATAATTTTCATTACGAAAACCAAACGAGAACTATAACAAATCATTAATAACATATTTAGTTAAAATATATTAATTTTTAATTTCAATATTTTTATTTAAATTTTCTTTAAATGCGATAGTTTTATTTTCAAATAGTAAATATTTGAAAGATATTTAAAAAAATTCGTGCACAATTTTAATACATTTTTAATTAATTCTGTTTAAATACTTTAATATTAAATTTAAATATTAATTATTTAACATAAAATTAACAATAGGGCATGCATAACGAAACGGAGCGGAGAGGAGCGAAGCGTGCTGGGTATAAACTATACATATCTATATCTATACTATTTTTTATAGTATAAAAGGGTTCTCTCGGATTTTTATCGTTCAATCACGGGATAACAACTGAACCGATTTTAATAATTCTTTCACTATTCAATTGCTATAAAAAGCGACCCTGCTACTGGGTACTACGTTTTTGGTAAAACTTTTGATGTAATTATTTAAGAATTCATGCATTTTAATACAAGCTGTCATTGTATAAGCAGTACAAAATAACAAGAAACAATAGCTTAAGCTCTTTGTTGAGAGAGAGAGGTGAGAGTCTATAACTCACCGCGCTGCCATCTTGAGTGGATAGTTGCACTCAGTTTATTTCTGCTGCTGTGTTGCCATAAGCCCAATATATCGTATTTATTTTGATTTTCATATCAAGATTGCTTGCCACTCTTTTTATTTCAATAGCTACTGAGTTAAAAAATCTAATAAATAGATTGAGATAAATTTTACATAATTTTAGAATAAAGCTGAGTAAAAAAAAAAAAAAATATAAAATTGTCATTAAAAGCCATTAACATTTTTATTAATGGCGAAACTAACTTCTATGATCTTATGGTAAAAATGGGTGGTAGTAATCGTGGTTAAACTAATGAGGTTGTCGCAAAGGTGAGAGCGAGTGCCCATAAATGTCAAATCGAAGTTAACAGCTCATACAAAATCTGAAAGCGAAAATTGATAACATGTACAGCCGATGAAGTTGTTGTTGTTGTTTTTCATTGACAATTGTGGGTACTGAAAAGAGAGTACGATCAGCCCCAAGGTAGCCTTATTAATTTAGCCATGATGGTGATTTCAATTGCATGTGAGTTGTGGGGGAGAAATGTTTTGTACTCCCATGGCTGTTGTGTGTTCAACGGTCTGAAATGTTATTGCGTTAGGTTGTGGCTTGAACAGCTGCGCAAAATATCGAGTCTTTATTTAAATATGTTTTCATATTTATAAAAAAAATAAATAACTGGCCATTTCAGCCCTTGAAAGGACTTTGACCTAGCTTCTTATGATCAATTGTGTTGTGCGTGTTATTAAGTTTGTACACAATTGACCGAGAACCGGACCTACATGCTTAACGCCGACTCCGAACGGCGATGAACGGAATGTTCTCGTTCTCAAGAAGCTTTACATGGCAATTTGGTTACTCTCTGAGGTGTGCCATTGTCTGCAGAGAGGTGGCGGCCGTACAGAAAAACTATTTTAATTCAAATAATTTTCTGTCGCTGCTGGGGTTCGAACCTGGGTCTCCAAAGTTCTTTGACATAGCGGCCACGCACTTTAACCAACTACGCCACGGACGCCACTTATATTCACGCCACGTTTCATATTCATATTTATATTTATTATCCCAAGCAAAGCTGGAAACGGGTATGCTAGTATAGTATAAATAATATAAGTATGGATGTTAAATATCCAAATATGGTCAGTTTTCAACGATTCTCTTAATATTGTACATTAAAGCCAAGGCATACTACTCCACACATAATATCGCTCAAACTGTAATTATTTCTTTTTATTACAGTGCCTTTTAAACTTTTCAGCCTGAAATTATGTACAAAAAAATTTATTTTAGTAAAGTGAAGTGCATAAATCGAAAAAATTGTAATATTTTTTACTCCACTGGTTGCAACCCGTCGAAGGACGGGCTCTTATACTACTTAATCGTAATGTTGTAGGTTTTAAAATTAAAAACAATATTGGTATCTATAGATATATAATTTCTTAATTGTGTTTTATTTTTGCTTGTCTGTCCAATAAAATAAAACTGGTATTTTTTTTTATAAGGTTTGTTCATGTATTTAACGTCCTCGAAGGTTGCTATAAGTTTTATAGGCTTTTATTATATTTATTCTTAAATATGATAATACGATAAATTGGCAATTTTACTTATATAAAATGTATTTAAAAAATGTCCGTTATTGGGTCATCAAAAACATTCAAATTTTTTCAAAAGTGTTGAAATTTTTTGGCTCTGCATATTTCAATTCAAAATTGTAAATTTGGAATAGGGAAAAACAAAATTATTTGAAATTCAAGGTGTTAAATTTTAAAAAATCAATTCAACATATTTAATATATATATTTTTTAATTTATTTAATATTTGTCCAAAAGTTTTTTAAATGTCGTTATATGAAAAAATTGCTACATTTGCAAGAGAGTACAATTAAATGCCCGAGTAAGACCGGGTATATTAGCTAGTATTATAAAATGAAATACGTCTTAAATTTGTTGTTTTTTGTTTTTAAACGTATAAGCTTATTACATAAATATGCGCCACTTTGATTCGGATACAGTAGCCAAACGTCAGACAACCACATAGATAAACATTTCGATGACTAGTCATACAAAGCGCTGAAATCGACTAAATTAAAAAAAAAAAACAAGAAAAAATAAAAAGGAAAGCGATACAAGAAGTAGAATCAACACTAGCAAATATTGCAACCAAGAAATGCGCGACTGTTCGTGTGAGGCGTGCATTTGTGGCGCCACATGCTGGTCATAAACATTGCGTCTACGATATTTTATATTGATGCGCAGAATTCTCTGCTTTTTTTCCACTATATAGTAGGTAGATACAAGAGTGCGAAAAACTAAAGGAACATTTTTTGAAATAATTGTTGTTGCTTAACTTAAAAATCTTTGGAATTAAAAAATATTTGCTATTTAGAAATGAAGCGCTAAGCGAGCGCTATAGACACTAATTTACGCTATAAATATATGTGTGCAATATTGGCGTTTGGATCACACACTGACACACACAAACAATTTTTTAAATAAAACTTGCCACAAGTGTTTGCAAAAACCACTGATTTCTTAAAAGAAAATAACAAAAATCCTTTTCATACTCACCACTTACAAATCATGCTTCTGCTACCCAGCCCTTGCTTAAAAATAACTAAATAACTAGAATAGAACTCCTTGCTGCACTTCATACACACAAATATCTCTTTACGACAAACTCACGCAAACATTCTCACATAAAGGAACACAACTTCACCACCACCACCAACACCAACAATGATATCAATCAATGTTGAATAAAAACAACAACACCAACAGAGCCACAACCGTGACATGCAATTGCAACGCAAGTCGCTAGTATTTTTAAACCTAGTCTATTGAGTTGGCAGGGGGTGGGGGAGCAGAGCCATGTTGTACTGGCGACAGACCGAATTGCCTCATAACCATTTTTGTAGCCATTCGAAAGCGCATAAAAAGGATCACAACAATCGCCGAAATGGGCCATAATGAGCTCGTAAAAATCTTGCTACCTAATAGACAGAAGCTGCAATCTCTTCAACCCTCTTTCTTGCTCTCACTCTTATTTTTATTCAAGTAACGAACCCAGTGACTACCAGAAGAAAAGTTACCTTTTTGAGTTTGTTTTGCTACGAAGAACTTATGTATGGTTGGCTTGGTTGGTGTTGTTGCTGCTGTTATTATATGGGGTGTGTTTGCGTCTCTGATGGGAGACACGTTGTTGTTGTTGTTGTTGTTGCTGTTGATATTTTTATTGTGATTATTGGTGCGGTAAAGAAAGTTGCCAGTTAAATAAAGTCGCTGATTTTTTTTTATCTTAGCTTTTTAACATATTTTTATTTAATGAACTAATTTGGAAGGTAATTTTTTCAAAATGTATTTTTTTTTTTTAACTTTTTTCAAAATGTTTAAGACTCTAGTGACAAAAAATGTGAACACTATAAATATATGGGGTTTTTTATTTTTTATTTAAAAAATAAAAAAAAAAATTTGTGGACTGCCATTTTCAATGTGTTTCTGTAAGATCCCACATGGGTACCATTCCGGGTAATCTCTTCTAAGCGAAAATGCTTTGAAATGTCCAGTGACGTGATATTTTGTGAAGACATCTGCTACACAGAACCAAAAACGTACTTAATAACAAAGAAAAAGTTCTTTGTCCCAATGTATTATACATTAAAATTGGTCCAAAGTACGAGTTCCTTGGTTTAATGAATCTTTGTTCTTACGTTTTTTCTTTGATATGTTATGAAGAAAAATGATTAATTAATGACACATACAACTGTTACAATAAGTTAGTCTGTCCTTAGAAATCTTAAAACAATATCAAGATATATTTTAAAAAATCATTTTCTTATTGAGATAAAATTCTCGAATGGTTTTTTAGATATTACAACACAAGAACTGGAACAAAATTTTAATGAACACGAACAATAAACTGTTCCTTAAAATTAAGAACAACGATTCATTGAACCAAAGAATTCGTTTTTTGGGGCAATGAATAGTTCTTAAAAATCAATGAATTTCGCTTAATGAACGAGATTCTTTGATTTTAAGAACAATATTTGGTTCAGTGTATATAAAAATAAGTTGCATTGTGTATGAAATTGATGTTCTTGGTAATTTCTTATGAAAGGTGACGTCAATACGAAGGTTTTTTTGTATAAATGGTCCTTGTATGTGTATTGGTTCGTGAATTATAAGCATTTTAGTGAACTTATCAACAATACAGGTGTGAAAAAATACAGCTGCGCACATATGGTGTATATGGGGAAATATTTGCAAGCGTAATTGGAAATAAATAGAATAATTTGGCAAGTCTCACTTTAGTTTGCATTTGCCCGAAAAATATAGGCATAGTCAAAATTTTCCATACTCCTTTTTTCCAAACCCCCTTTACCGCCTACAAATCAATAAAAATGCTATATTTAAGACTTTTTTGGTCGTATTAGACTAAAATTTGGTAAATAAGTTCGTATGGTTACTGTACTACGGCAACTATACTAAAGCTGGGTGTGGTCTAACTATATATATACGCCCACTTTTTAGTAATCATTATTATTCCTGAGTTGTACATGTTTTGATAGTGAAACTTGATATGTAGATGCTATGGGCCCAAGAGGCAGTTACTATATATTTGAGCGATTATTAGACACTGGGGAATTTGGCCACACAGGCCAAATTTATGATATCGAATTGCTTTGGAACTAAATGTCGTATAACAATGAAGGTCTTTTACTGAAAAACTGGCACGGGCATTCGTGGCTCCACCCATATAAGCCAAATTTACGATACAGAATAGCTATAGAAGTAAAAGTCACAGAACATTGAAATTCAGAATATAGATACCATTTGGTGATGTCCTTCTACTAGAAAAGGTGACATTCATTGGACAAGGGGGTGTGTCTCAACCCATACAAGCCAAATTTATGACTCAGAAAAGCTATGGAAGTGAAAGACAAAGAACATAGAAGTAAGAATGAAGTTACTACTTGGTAATATCCAGCTACTGGGAAATGAAAAATGCAAAAAAATTACAATAGAGAACGCTGCCATAGACTCCAAAACTACTAAGCCGATTGAGCTCAAATTTGCGCAGTAACTATGGGGTCATTCGTAAATTACGTTACTACGATAAGCAACGAATGAGGGGAGAAGGTCTCAGATACAGTAATGTGGCTATAAATAAAAAAACTCAAAAAAAATTGAAATTAATACAACCCAACATTTCAAACCATTTTCATCCTTACATCTTCATTTGATCGTCTAAATTGACTGCTAACTATTGGCAAGTGAAGTAAGGGCATAATTTTTTTTTGCTTGCTTTTCGACAGTTATATTTTCTTTTTTCGAATATTTTTTAATCAATTAATTTTTTTATTTCATATACTATGTTACTTTATGTGGGTGGAGGGGAGTGTTTTTGAAATGCACAAAATGCAAATGTGAAAAAAAAAATTGAAAATCGGTCACGTAATTTATGAACGACACCTATGTTTCGAGTACGAGATGGTTTAAAAATAAAAACGCTGAAGGCATTGCAACATTTTCCGGTACTTATCTAGATAAGGTGCAGCAAAGCGCACCGTGAAAAAGCTAGTTCTTTATAATATTGCAATGAATAAACTCGAAATGAAAGCTCAAAAAATATTTCAAATCGTTTCAATGAGCGTTACTTGGAAGGCTTAGGGCTCACTCAGGTTGTAGTGGTCGCAAATATGAAAGCAAAATTGCAAAATTTCAAAATGAAGGATAATAGATCAAAATCAAAGTCAAATTTTTAAATTCTCACTGCAGTTCGTATTAAATGATACAAAACTATGAAAACTAATATTCTTTTGAGGAATTTCATGCGCGTAAAAATAAATTCATTAACAAAAAAAGGTCCGTGTTTGCAAATGCGCGAGGGGGTCAAACTGGAATGTGCTATGATGTACTTCACGTGTGCTATTATGTGCCATGTTGGAAAAAGATTTTCTTATTGAGGTATAATTTATATGAAAAGGTTCCTTTTAAAAGTGGAGTTTGCTTCACCAATTTTTCGCAAATTCGAAAACTTTGCTGGGATGTGTTAAAAAAGTATTGCAATGCGCCACAGAAACATTTAAAACTTCAAATCCATGCGTATTTAAATAGAGTGCGTCAGTAGATATTTTTTTTTTAAGAAATTCCGAAATAGTATTGGTATTTGTTCAAGTTGCATTTGCCCTCGTACGTAGGGTTGCCTACAAATGGTTGATTAGTGAAAATTCCTCTATTGTTTTATTAAGTATTCTCCAAGATGATCAATACGCTGTTGCATTCGTTTGAACCAATTTTCAAAACAGTTTTACAACTCTGAAGTTGGTACATCCGAAACCAGGTTTTTTAAGGCCTCAACGGCTGGTTCGGGTGTAGAAAATAGCTCACCACGAATTTTTTTCTTAGTATGAGGACACAAGAAGAAGTCATTGTGTGCCAAGTCGAGACTGTATCAATTCCATGTTTTGAGTGCTCAGAAACGCTTTTTTTTAACTGATGTGTACGAACTCGCATTGTCATGATGGTTTGGGAGGATTATCATCCTTTGGTTTTTCCTGTATTGTCCAAAGACTTCCGGCAAACAAACGGGTTTGTACCATTCAGAATTAATAGTTTTCCATTGCTCAAGTAGTACAGTTGCGACATGACCGGTTTTTCTGAAAAAACTGACAATAATTTGCTTGGATGTTGCTGGCTTTTGCTCACTTTGAAAGACCTAAACAGTGGATTGGTGCTTGGTTACGGGCTCATAAGCATGGATTTAGGATGCTTCACCTGTGGTGATGTCGTAGACGTGTTCTGACTTCTGTATTTTTTCAGCATTTGCTTGAAACCAATTGCACCATTTTCTCCTTCGGAAAGTAAAGTTTAAGGAAATACAATAAAAATGCAGTGATAAATGATAAAATTTAATTCGTTATAAAGACTGCACTTTGTTATGTAAGATTGCACTTTACATGAAATGCAATTTGAAAAATATCATTCAAATATTCTCCACGGGAGTTTTCGCAAGACTCATTCCTATTGAGGTAATTTTCTATGATTTTTGTACACAACTCGAGTTCTAGTTCAACCATGACTTGATTAAAGTCGGTTTTCAACTGTACAAGAGTTTAAGGTTTATTCACGTATACACGATATTTAGAGCGTAGCTTGTGATCTCATCTTGTTGAAATCACATATCGTCCATATCCATATCTTCAATTTCAGGGAAAAAAAAAAAAAATCGGTTAACATACGGCCATAACACTCAGAATTGACTGTAATGGTTGCTCCTTGATAGCTTTAAAAAAAAACATTGGCCAATGACACCACAAGACTATAATACACACCAGACAGTCACTTCTTTAAGATGCAATGGCTTCTCGACAATAACTTGGGTATATTTAGAGCTCCATATACGGCAATTTTGATTATTTACGTATCCATCTAGCGCGAATGGGCCTCATCGCTGAAGAAAATTTGCTTCGAAAAAAACAGTATTTAATGCTTCTTTTCCAGTACGAAATCGGCGTATATTCTGCGCTGTCCAGGGTTGGCAGACTTCAATTCATGTGTGAGTTGGACTCAGTATAGATGAAAATGTAAATCCAAATGCAGAATATGCCATAACGAGCCGTAAGACAATCCCAATTGCTGATCGTGCCGAGGAATTGACTCATTTGGGTCTTCAGCCACACTTTCTCTAACATCACTGATGTTACATCAGTGATATTTTCGGTGGAGCGTACATTATACATAACACGCTTTACATATATCTGTGACCGATCCACTTTCTTCAATTTCTATATTGGAAATTGTTCTCTCGGTGGGATGATTATGACGACCATAATCTTTTCACAAAGCGCGATAAGTGGCCACTTTTGTAGAATAATTTTATAGCTAATTATAACGCGTTGCTCGTTGGTAAAACGTTCCACATTGATAAACCTTGAACTACACAAAAGCTAATTTGGATGACATCGGCATTTGACTACAACCAAATATGAGGGCTGCACTTTCTGTAACACAAAATGGATAACCCTTGATTATGTGCCATAGAGATATAAGCCTAATTTATACACATGCTTATTTTAAGCGTCTAAATTATAATCTTAAATTTGTAAGGCCCTACTGGAGAAGAATTTTCCCTTATTGAAAAAATAATGTTTGAACTATAACATTATTTGAATAAAATTACACTGTTCAACACGAAAAAAAAAAATAACAAGGTTCTGACAACGAATTCTGATAGAGGGGACGAAAAAAAATACACGTGTATCGGCGTTTTAAAACTTTACGTATGAGTCTTATTTTAGAGGGGATTTAAGTTTCCCCTTTTGTGAACATTCTTATGCTGAATCGGCATAAGAAATCATGTTATCCTTACATTTTGCGTATAGAATGTGTTCTGAGGATTTATGTAAAATACTACGAGAAATATTTTTGTGGAGCACTTTAACCCCTAAGTTCTCAATTTATGGGTCTATTTTGACCCTTTTATGATAAAAAGCAAAAAAACTTAAAACTCGTACTTGTTATAGCCGATTTTGAAAATATGGATTTTTCACAAAATGACCAAACGATTTTCGACCAAAAATTCGTCATTATTTTGCCTATAAAAAATGAACGAAGCTACGAAAAAAAAAAATCCTATGACAAGTACGAGATTATTATGAGTTAAATAAGCCTGCAAAAAAATTAGAAACGATCGGTTCACTGAGTTTCGAGAAATCTTGGTCACCGACTTTAAAAAAAAATGGTTTCGAGAAAAACGCGTTTGAAAATAAAGACCAGCACTGCGCGCTCTAAATAGAACGCGGTTCATTTACTAGGCTATAACTTTGTTATTTTTTCAGATATGGCCTTGAAATTTTCACCACATATTCTTGAGAAGCTTTAAAAAAGCTTTCTAAAGCTTTAAGAAAATACAAAAAAATTTTAAAAAAAAAGTTCTGGGTATATAACTCCCCTTAAACATGTAATAATTATCTCATTTAGTCTAATAAAATTTTTGTACACAGTACTATTAAATATCCCCTTTTATATTTATTTCAACCATAAGTGAAAAAATGAGAACACTAATTTTTAATTTTTGTTAGTTTATTAATTTTATTTTTTAAATAAATTTCAAATAATTTATGTGAAAACCACACTCAAGCTTATAATTCTGTCATTCTTTATTTTATTGAAATTTATTGCTGCTGCCTTATCTTGACGCAGCAAAATAAACTTTCGCTTAATGCTTCAATAATACAATTTTATGCATTTTAACTCTACTCATATTTTATGCAACTGTTTTTTTTTTCATGCAAATAAAATTAAATAAAATAATAAATTAACAGATACTGAAGTTTCGCTTGTGAATGTAGAGAGGGCAAAGAAGGCTGCAACAGTGAAAACTACTGAGCAGTGTCAAACAGCGCCAAACTATTTGTCATTTTTTGTCACTGGCAATGCGTGTTGAATGTGGACACTGATCAATGCTTTGAATTATGATGAGGATTTATGCACCACCGTGTAGTGCGCTACCCTGTTTCAGCCCCATCCTGCCACCTACTAGCATCGACTAATAACTTTGACACTGCGCTTAAATATGCCCAGTCAGCAACATTATTGCCCTGCCTAGCCCTGTGTGAGTGCATCCCTGATTTATTAAGTGTTAATAAAGAACTTAAATCCGGTGGATTGTGCATTTCGCGATTCGTTCATAAAGTTTCTGTTGTTGCTGTTATTATTATTGCTTTGTTGCTATTTTGTTGCTGCCATTTAATATTTTTCATTTTGCAAACGCACTACTATGAACTGAGTTAAAAGAGGACTGTGGGTGTTCGTAAAATCTCCGTGCATGTGTTGGTATTAACCTGACCGTTGTCGTAGCATGCTTACCTTATCTAGGCGTTCCACATATAGAATAAATCGATGTATATAACCAATTTTGTAATAAAATTTCCAGTGACTGCAAATTAAAATTGCATTGTAATTGGTTAATACATGCATACATTATGGCTGAGTGTGTAGAAGGGAGTCTACAGGGACAACAATGTCAAGTTTAAGCATTAATCAGAGAAGAGGAGTATATTTGAAGCAATTTTTTTTTTCTTTCATTACCTAGCGTCACAGTTAAGACAAAAATTATCTTAGTCTACTGTTTTTTATTCTTCCTTTAGTATCTGTTACCGATAAACTTTGATACATTGGTACCTTGGTTAATTTTTTAGATTTTTGCTGGCTTTGAATATCTGTAAAGTTTTTTGAAATTAAGTTATAATTTACAATTGGAATTGAAAGTTGACCTTTTTTTTAACTCACAATGGCTGATTAAACACCAATCTATGTTTAAGTTTATAAATTGAGAATCATTTTTTGTCGAAATGTACCCACAGAACTATAGCGAAGATTTTGCAAACAGTATGGGACAGAAATTTTTGTTTTTAATTTTTGAGTTTTTGGTTTCTTGCTTAAAAGTGCTTGTTATAGAAGATTAATTCGTGAAAACTTTTTCCATAAATAAAAACATTATTTATTTTTCGTAATTTATAAAAAACTTATTTAAAGTTAAAGTCGATAAAGAATAATTTTATTATCATTTAGAAGGTAAAAATGCCTCGTAAATGGACCAATTTTTTTCGTTTTATATTATATACAGTGACTCAAATAACTGACCACGTGTTCGATTACTCCGTATTCAAACGCCTACAACAACAAAACTACTTATCTGATCTTAGTCGTCAAACACTTATTTTTTTTTTTTTATTCTGTTTTGTTTAAATGAGTTTATTGTGAGAGCAATCTAAGAGACCGCTATCTATTTATACTCAAATAAGTTCAAGAAGTGCTTGTGGTCAACTTTTTGTGTTTATTTAAATCATAACAAATACAAATTTCTTAAATATTTAATTTACCATTTTGTGTATCCACAGTTGGAACTAAAACAGCCTTAATTTTTTGTGGCATACTTTCGACCAGGTTCTGGCACAAAAACTCGGTTAAACTGGGCGGCAAAACTCCCCAAGCTTTCACGACATCGCCCCACAATTCTTCCAAAGAACTTGGAACACCCATCACACTTATTTTCAGCTCACCCCAAAGATGTTCAATCGGATTGAGATAATCAGGTAACTGGGGTGGCCAGGACAGCACTTTATGTCCGTTATCGTTAAGCTACTTGTGAGTTATTTTAGCGGTGTGTTTGGGATCATTGTCATGTTGAAACACAACGTCTGAGTTCTGTACATTGAATTTTTGACAAGTAGCAAGGAGGTTCGATGACAAAATGTCGACGTAATAGTTGGCGGCCATCTTGCCAACTCCCCCCGCATCATACATCCCCACACCATAACACTACCGCCACCAAACTTTAAAGTGGGCTTAATGTGCCGTACCTCTAAAGTGCTACCTGGTTTTCGCCAAGTCCACTACTTTCCATCTGACCCCATCCGATTAATTTTGGTTTCATACGAAAATATGACCACCTTAAAGTCCACCACCGTCCAATGTGAGTGTGGTCGAGCGAAATCCAAGCTTAGTTTTTGATGACTGCAAGCTAGCAGAACGCAGTGTATTTCTGTGTTAACTTTCTCTACAGACAGGCGTAAATTGTCATATTTTAATAAATTTTCTTGGATTTGCACTACCGTTTCAACTTTCTGCTGGCGCAGATCTCGTAGAATCCGCCGCTATTGTTCTACACTCAAGATTTTCTTCCGTCCACTTGCGTAAATTGGAGGCAGTGTGGCGCCTAGTTTTGCTGCTACTGCACGACAGCTGTTACCTTCCATTAAAAACTGGTGAATACGCTACACAATATTTTTTGGCAACGGACGAACCATTTTTCGCCTTGAAAAATTATAAAAATTTATTAGAAATTAAAAACAAAATGTTAAAAATTTACCTACCAGCTTGAAAATATTCAAATACCAAAAATGTTTAAAAAAATTCTGCAATGTCTAAAATGTAGAATAATTAAACACAAAACTTTGACCACATGCACTTTTTGCACTTATTTCAGAATAAAATCATAACGGTTTCTTAGACTGCTCTCCCAATACATTCGTTTTAAAGAGAAAACACCCAGCAGTTATTTTGGAGTCAATTGAAAAAGTGAACTAGTTCATTTCTAGCGCAGTTCGCAGTAGCTCTGAAAAAGTTCAAAAGGCGTTCAGCGTAGAACAGTTATCTTTGCTTTATTTCTTTTATAATTCTTAAAAAACATATTTTTTAAGAATTATATTGTGAGCTTAATGCCAAATAATTCATGAAGCAACAGGTTGCTACAACAACAAGTTCTTTGCAGAACTTAAACCAAGCTGACTAGACCATGGTTTCGTCGGACGCTACTCCGACTCATCAGTAGTCTCAGTGGTTCTAGCAGTCCACTACTTTTGACAAGCTAATAGGCGCAAGATCAATAAAACCAAAGAGGAATTATAGAAGTGCTATACTTTGTCAAAGCAATGTTTTTCTACTCTTTTGCTAGTCGCAAAATTTCAAAAAGTTGACTGCATTGATTCTGCAAAGATTTTGTTGTTGCGCTTTTTTGTTTACTTCTTTATCACGTATCAATCTAGGTTCCAACATTTTGTTGGTATTAACCCATAGAAGGCGTGAAGAAGGTTTTTTTTTTTTTTTTTTTGAAAGCAGATGTTTATTATATGCGCAGACGTATAATATTACATCACAGAATCAATGCAGTCAACTTTTTGAAATTTTGCGACTAGCAAAAGAGTAGAAAAACATTGCTTTGACAAAGTATAGCGCTTCTATAATTCCTCTTTGGTTTTATTGATCTTGCGCCTATTAGCTTGTCAAAGGTAGTGGACTGCTAGAACCACTGAGACTACTGATGACTCGGAGTAGCGTCCGACGAAACCATGGTCTAGTCAGCTTGGTTTAAGTTCTGCAAAGAACTTGTTGTTGTAGCAACCTGTTGCTTCATGAATTATTTGGCATTAAGCTCACAATATAATTCTTAAAAAATATGTTTTTTAAGAATTATAAAAGAAATAAACTTATTAAAATATGCCACAATTTTATAACTCATCTTTGCTTTTGTTTTCAAAAGTATTGCTGATAAAAATAAACGCGTTCTGGTTACTTTTTAAAATTTTCTGCGCACAAGAAAAAATAATAAAAAAAAAAATGTTTATAGACAAAATGTTTTCTGGATTGTGGATGGAAAAGATGGTACAAATGAGATCTTTAGGACCTTTCCATTGTACTAAATTCTTACACTTTTGATATGTTCACTTTAAAACTAATTAAAAAAGAACCACTTTCAGGCTACTGCGAAAGCAACCAGTTCAAAAATGCTCCTAAAGCAACTAGTTCAAATATAGGGAAAAAGGAGTGTTTCTGGGGACAATTGTCTTTTCCTATGACATCAACCCACAAAAAGCGTCAATTCGTTCAATGTTAAAGGGTATTGTAGTGGAACTAGTACTGGTCCTTTTTGGAACTAGTTCAGAACTATTTCAAATCTGGTCCACTTTTCTGCTGGGCAATAACAAAAAAAAAAAAAAAAATGAGTGCTTGATGAGCAAGTTCGAATAAGTAGTTTTGTTGTTGTAAGCATTTCAATACAGAGTAATCAAACATGGTCTGTTGTTTGGGTCACTGTATATACTAATACTACACAAGTAAATCTAATATATAAAATTCTTCTGTCACGGGGTGCGTGATCGAACTCCTCCGAAACGGCTCGACCGATTTTCGTGATCCTTAGCGAGGATATTAGTCAGGGGTGAGAATCGAACAACATCTATTTTTCATCCCCCTAAAATAAGGGGGCGTGGCACCTCCCATACAACCCAAATCTACGGTAGCGAATAGCTCTGAAGTTATAGGTCGCATAGTATCGGAATTCGGTGTTCTATCTCAATTTACAAGAGCCGTTCCATACGTAAAATTTTATGGGCGTTGAATGTGGGGCGTGGCAATTTTTCAGCCAAATTTTCAGTATAACTTTCAAGCTATAAGTCACACATTAATGAAACTCGGTTAGAACGTTCTATTTAGTCGTGTCTTTCGACTTGCAAAATTGAGCCAGTATAGGCCAAAGGGGTGTGGCACCGCCCATACAATTAAAATTTATGATATCGAATAGCTTTGGAACTAAATGCCGTATAATAATGAAATTCAGTATGGAGTTGCCACTTGGTGATATATCTACTATAAAACTGGGATGGGTTTTGAAAAAAGGGGTGTGGCTCCGCCCATACACTTTAAATTTTTGATATCAGATAGCTTTGGAACTAAATGTCGTTTAACAACGAAATTCAGTATGGAATTAATATTGGGTGATATTCTTCTACTAGAAAACTGAGACGTCATTGAACAAGGAGGTGTGGCTCCGCCCATATAAGCCAAACTTGCGATATCGAATAACTTTGGAATTGTAAGTAGCACAGCCTCGAAATTTGGTTATCAATTTCCACGAGTCTTTCCAGTTAGAGATAGAGATACAGATAGAGATAGAGATAGAGATAGTGATAGAGATAGAGATAGAGATAGAGATAGAGATAGAGATAGAGATAGAGATAGAGATAGAGATAGAGATAGAGATAGAGATAGAGATAGAGATAGAGATAGAGATAGAGATAGAGATAGAGATAGAGATAGAGAAAGAGATAGAGATAGAGATAGAGATAGAGATAGAGATAGAGATAGAGATAGAGATAGAGATAGAGATAGAGATAGAGATAGAGATAGAGATAGAGATAGAGATAGAGATAGAGATAGAGATAGAGATAGAGATAGAGATAGAGATAGAGATAGAGATAGAGATAGAGATAGAGATAGAGATAGAGATAGAGATAGAGATAGAGATAGAGATAGAGATAGAGATAGAGATAGAGAAAGAGATAGAGATAGAGATAGAGATAGAGATAGAGATAGAGATAGAGATAGAGATAGAGATAGAGATAGAGATAGAGATAGAGATAGAGATAGAGATAGAGATAGAGATAGAGATAGAGATAGAGATAGAGATAGAGATAGAGATAGAGATAGAGATAGAGATAGAGATAGAGATAGAGATAGAGATAGAGATAGAGATAGAGATAGAGATAGAGATAGAGATAGAGATAGAGATAGAGATAGAGATAGAGATAGAGATAGAGATAGAGATAGAGATAGAGATAGAGATAGAGATAGAGATAGAGATAGAGATAGACATAGATATAGAGATAGAGATAGAGATAGAGATAGAAATAGAGATAGAGATAGAGATAGAGATAGAGATAGAGATAGAGATAGAGATAGAGATAGAGATAGAGATAGAGATAGAGATAGAGATAGAGATAGAGATAGAGATAGAGATAGAGATAGAGATAGAGATAGAGATAGAGATAGAGATAGAGATAGAGATAGAGATAGAGATAGAGATAGAGATAGAGATAGAGATAGAGATAGAGATAGAGATAGAGATAGAGATAGAGATAGAGATAGAGATAGAGATAGAGATAGAGATAGAGATAGAGATAGAGATAGAGATAGAGATAGAGATAGAGAAAGAGATAGAGATAGAGATAGAGATAGAGATAGAGATAGAGATAGAGATAGAGATAGAGATAGAGATAGAGATAGAGATAGAGATAGAGATAGAGATAGAGATAGAGATAGAGATAGAGATAGAGATAGAGATAGAGATAGAGATAGAGATAGAGATAGAGATAGAGATAGAGATAGAGATAGAGATAGAGATAGAGATAGAGATAGAGATAGAGATAGAGATAGAGATAGAGATAGAGATAGAGATAGACATAGATATAGAGATAGAGATAGAGATAGAGATAGAAATAGAGATAGAGATAGAGATAGAGATAGAGATAGAGATAGAGATAGAGATAGAGATAGAGATAGAGATAGAGATAGAGATAGAGATAGAGATAGAGATAGAGATAGAGATAGAGATAGAGATAGAGATAGAGATAGAGATAGAGATAGAGATAGAGATAGAGATAGAGATAGAGATAGAGATAGAGATAGAGATAGAGATAGAGATAGAGATAGAGATAGAGATAGAGGTAGAGATAGAGATAGAAATAGAGATAGAGATAGAGATAGAAATAGAGATAGAGATTGAAATTGAGGTTGAGGTTGAGGTTGAGGTTGAGATTGAGATTGAGATTGAGATTGAAATTGAGATTGAGACTGAGTTTGAGATTCAGATAGAGATAGAAATTATTTCCGCTACGACAGCAACGCGTCGGGTACCAGCTATTTACCTATAAAAATGTTTCCTAAAAATAACATACATGGCAAAACAACGTTTGCCGGGTCAGCTAGTCTATGTATATAATAAACTAGAATGGCATTCATGTTTTAATCATAATCATTTCTTTTTATGGAAATTATCGATATGATCAAAAGTATGTGTCAAGTATGTATCAAAAAGTTTAATTTTTTACTCATTTCTGAACAAAAAGAAAGGTTCGTTTTCGAAGGGCAATTCAGTCCAGCGATTGATTAAAAAAACTTCACTTCCGAGTGCTGAAAAATAACTTTTCTATGGTTCTTTTTTTAACTCATTTCCGAACAAAAACAGGTTCATTTTTGAGAGTCATTTTAGTTCGACGAATGATACAAAAAAGGTTCATTTATGAGTGCCGAAATTGAACGTTTCTACCCGAAATGGTTCATAAATGAATTCGAAAACGGTAGTTTTGGTTCACTGGGTAATTTCTTCAGGCGGTGAAAAAATCTGAAAAATACTAATTAAGAAGATTAATATATTTCTTATTTAAAATACTTCTTTATTACTAGAACACCGAAATTAAAGGGAGTCCGTACACTAAGAGAAATAACGCATATTAACATTATCCACGTCTGAGTATATATTTAATTTAAATATTTACGTGGATAAATCAAATATTTTCCTTAAAACTCGTTTTTTTTCCGTATTTGAATTTTATTTATGCCACACACTGACACACATATTCCATACAGCTGCCAAGCAGCCGCCAAGCAGCACTTTCTTCCTGTGCGATGCTGCTGCAGTTTCTTCGCACCAGCAGTTGCAGGTCTTATAGTTCTCATTTAGTTAATGTTTCAAGGGTAATATATCATGGATATTTGGCAAATATGATTTGTGAGTGCGGTGGTGAGTGCGATGCATGATGAATTCATGTAAGGTGGAGTGACAACTCGGTATTTTCTCAAGAATGTCACTCCACTCTACATGATTTCATCATGCATCGCACTCACCACCGGACTCACAAATCATATTTTCACAAAATAAAATATACCACTAAATGGCGTTTGATATGGACGCAGCTCATGAGAAATATTAAAATAAATTGTTTTTCAATTTCAATATTTTTATATAAATTTTCCTTAAATGCGATAGTTTTATTTTCAAATAGTAAATATTTGAAAGATATTTAAATATATTCGTGCATAATTTTAATATATGTTTTATTAATTCTGTTTAAATATTAAAATATTTAATTTAATTAAAAAAGTATTCAAATAAATTTTAAATATTTACGTAGTCGATTTATGCAAATGCGTTATTGGTGCAAAAATGACTCGCTGTTTGGATAAATTAAAAAAGTTTTTGGATAAATTTAATATTTTTCCCCCTTAGTGTATATATCAACATTTTTCTTTAAAAAAATCATTAATCAGTTATGCTTGTTTTAAATTTAGGCAAAAAGTTTGATTTGGGTAACAATCGGGATTTGGAGGAGGTAATGCGCATTCTTGCCGAAGAATCAGATGTGGAGAGCTTAGTGACTTAGATAGCGATATTTTTCTGCATTTATGGCACGAAGATTTCGTCATCCTCCGTTTATTGGACGGACAGATGTAGCATATTTTGCGCTTTTTTGCTGGTTCGTCTTCTTTTTGAACATTTGTCTCAGGATTACGCAAAATATTTTTAATATTTGCCTTTATTGAGGTTCGCAACGTCGGTGTCTCAAGTCTATTTATCAAGACCAAATAACGGAGTCACTAGCTGTTCATGAAGATCTTTCATACAATCACGCCGGTTTTTCGGTTTTTGCCCTTTTGAAAACATATTGTGCGTATATATCACGTAGCTGTTTACAAATGCGATGTTTAGAGTGCCGAAAAATGCACACAAAATGCAATTGGTTTTTCGAGAACTTGACATAATACTGCACATTTGGTCCAAAGTATCGACACCGCCTTTTGCTTGGTTGTAAAATTCTACCATATGGAGCTTACCCGTCTTTGGATTAACTGTTCCCTCTTCATCACAACTTAACAAAAGATAAACAAGTTTATTTGGTTTCGGCTTGTAGGATAATAAGGTCAGTTAGTTATCATAACAAAACATCGATGTTCCAGGTTTTCGTCCTTTAACATGGCCCATCTCCTTTGGAATTTCTTTTTTGTTTGATCGCAAAGTCCCAACAGTCAATTTGTAGGGCTCAATAAGCAATGATTTTGCAAGAGAAATTGACGTGAACCAGTTATCCATCCCAAATATGGATCAGCGTCTACCATATATTTCGTGCCGTTATCACACAACATTACTAACTTCAACCCATACTTAGCTGGTTTAATCGGTATATACATCCGAAACGGATATTTTCCCCGAAAAACCAAAAGCTGTCAATGGTTTAGTATAAACCGGGCATGTAGTTATTGCGGCATTTTTGGATAAATAGCTCCCAGACTTTTCTTATTGGAGCAAATTTGTCGTTAGTCATTGTCACTCTTACAGTTTCATTATAAAACGAAGGCACGACATTAAAAATTTAAACCTCATTTTTATCATACTGGACAAGTAGCTCGAGCCGCAGTACGTAGAATCAAAAAGCTCTTCTGCTGTCAGATGGTTGTTTTTCATTACAGCTGTAAGCACTAGAAGTCCAATAAGTGTATATATCTCATTCGAGCTAGTATTACACATTTACGCTTGTGTTGTTGGACTATATTTGTGGCGATTTCCGATCTCGACGTTTGTCCACTTCACAATTTAATCAATAATTTCGGGAGTGAATTTAAAGTATTCAAGCGGGTTGGGTCTCTAGCCTTGTGGACATAAGTTATAGCCCGGCGGTGCGATTTGACTATTTTAGAAGTCCATTTGTGATAATTTTTTCCACGCAGGCTAGTTTTTGAAAACGCAATAACATTTCCTTTTGATCACGGAATAATAAGTGGAATGTTGTCTTCATCTGAAAGCTCCTCCACTTCATATTCAAAATCTAAATCGTCTTCTGATGAACCTTCTTTTTCGACACTGAGCTGCTCTGCTCCTTCAACATTTTTCTCGTCATCTTCTTGACGGTCGTTATCGCCTACTTCGAAAAATTTACTTTCATCAAAGACACTGGAATCGTCTTCGTCGCAATAATGCAAAAATTTTTCAATGTCAGCTTCTGTCAGCTTACTCATTTTGCAATTCTAAAATAACAAAAATATATTTAAAATTTTCAATGAAAACAATCATATTATTGCTTAGCAATAATTATCAAAAATAATTGAAATAAAAATATAACGCCACTAAATAGATCAACATACCGTTATATGACCACATAAGCTTAAAAAGTCACAAAAAAGCTATACTTATACAAAAGGGATGGATTTTGATGAAATATGGGTTATCCAATAGGGCGTATCGAAAAATTTAGATCGTATTCTAAGAGGTCTCAAAAGTTGCATGGGGTTGTCTAGATCACCCTAAAAAAATTTTAAGGAAAAAAAAGGATGTCTTCCTGCCCCGCAAGGACAAAGTTGTTTTTTGAGGAAAACAGTAAAAAATAACGACCTTACAATGCTTTGACTTTTATAAAAAAACTACGTATGTCTTAAAGCAAAAGTAAGTATGGGCTTAAATTAACAATATATTGGTAAACACGATGCCTTTCACGATTCTTATCCACATTGTCCTGTGTGAAGGATATTCGAAGCAAAAGTTGAAATCGAGATAGCACAGAACTTTTGATTGTTACCCAATAGTCTAAATTTTGGTGGTATTGATTATACTGCTAACGTATTCCTTTAAGTTGCCGCATTAATAATTAGCATAATTTTTGCATATCCTTTTTCCTATTTTTGAGAAAGGTATACTTGAAAGCAATTTTTTAACTTTTTCAAAAAAATGAATATAAGATTTTATATCTCGGGTATCAGAAATGGTACCGACGGTAATTTTCTCAATTTAGATTCTTCAAATATTTCTAAACAACACCGTGTCTAAAAGTATAAATTTAAAACACCAGCTTAAAGCCACGAGTTTATTTACTACTTTGATATTTTTTGATGAAATTGTTACATTTCATGTTCAGAAGTATTTTTTTTTTTAAATATCAAAATAGAAAATAAAATCGTGGCATTAAGCTGGTATTTTAAATTAAAACTTTTAGACACGGTGTTGTTCAGGAATATTTGAAGAATCCAAACTGAGCAACGTTTCTTCGGAACCATTTCTGGTACCCGAGATATAAAATCTTATATTCATTGTTTTGAAAAAGTTAAAAAATTGCATTCAAGTATACATTTCTCAAAAATAGGAAAATGTATATGCAAAAGTTATGCTAGTTATTAGTTCGGCAACTTTAGGGAATACGTCAACAGTATAATCAATACCACCAAAATTTAGACTATTGGCTAACAATCAAAAGTTCTGTGTTATCTCGATTACGACTTTTGCTTCGAATATCCTTCACACAGGACACTGTGGATAAGAATCGTAAGTGGCAGCGTGTTTACCAATATATTGTTCGTTTAAGCCTTTACCTACTTTTGCTTTAAGACATGTGTAGTTTTTTTTATAAAAGTCAAAGCATTTTAAGGTCGTTATTTTTTACTATTTTCCTCAAAAAACAACTTTGTCCTTGCGGGGCAGGAAGACATCCTTTGTTTTCAATAACATTTTTTTTTGGTTGATCTTGACAACCCCATGCAAATGTTGAGACCTCTTGGTCTCAAATAATATGAAATTCGAAAAAAAATTGTAATTCGATACGCCCTATTATCCAATAAGAGGTGTTATTGTGAATCGCCCGCTATTGTCGCTCACTTTTAAAGATTTTATTCTTTGACAAGTAGAAACTACGCCATTACAAGAAATGGAACGATACACGCTTCAACAACGCATTGAAATTATTAAAATTCACTACAAAAATGGTGAAAATCTTGCAGTCACAGTTCGCAAAACTAAAGCCGTGAAGCACCTTGTCGGACCGCAATACAGAAATTGTTGAAAAAATTTTAGCTCCGACCTTGAAAAATACCTTGCGACTTCTTCCTTTGGGGCCACGTGAAAGATAAGGTCTACGCCAACAGCCTAGCATCGATTGAAGACCTCAAAGATGGAATTCGTGAGGCTATCGAGGACATAGGGCAGCCACTTTGCGATTTGGTTATGGAAAATTTCATGAAAAGGATATTGTCCTGTAAGCGTGGTCGTGGTGGCCATTTGGATGATGTTGTTTTCCATTATTAACGGCATATCTTCTTCTTTATTATGAAATAAACATCTGATCATTTATCTCAAAAAATGGCATTTTTCTTTGAATACCAAAATAACACCTCTTATTGGAAAACCCTGTATAAAAAAGTTATATTAGAATGTGGGAAGTGGCTTCGTCAATTTGATGAAGTATTACCATCCAGGGTTAAATAAAATTAATTTTTAGTATATTCTTTTTTTTTGTATAAGTTAAGGCGTAATTAACACAAATGTATATGACCTCTTTCCAAGGATGGAATAGTTGGAAGCATTATTTTTGACATTCAGAGACCTTAATTGGCTAGTATATTAAAAATCAATTCAATTCTCCAAAATGTAAGAACTCTGGGCCCGAAAGGGTTAAGTCGGCTACTTCTGGTAAAAAAGCTTAAATTTATGTCTCTTGTAGAAAAGTAATTACATTAAATAAACAATAAAAAGATAGGTCTTCAAAATCATTTTGGTTTGATACATTATTTATTATATAATTATTGATATTATTATTGAAACAAATGTATTTTGCAAATTTAACAAAAAATCCATTTTCCACTTTACTTGTGAATGTATTTTCGTTTTTAAAACATGAAAAATATACAATCTTGGAAATTTTTGTCATTACATCGTAATTTTGCTCCTAAAAAGAACAAAACTAAGAATTTTTTTTTTTTTTTTTTTGATATTTTAATATTATCTTTGCCATTTCATAATTATACAAAATATGCGTTTTCTTTTAAAATAGTAAAAACAAGTCTGAGTTACTTTAAAAATCTAACCTCAATAATAAACACAATTTAATATTCAGAACTTACAGCATTTTTTTTTCGTCCTACTGTGCTTCAATCAACAACCAAGCCTACGTACATTAGCGCCAGCCAACAACGCCACTTTCACATCATGATCTGCAAGCTGGAAGTCGTTAAAATTACCGTCCATACCGTTTCCAACTCATACATTCACAGGCAACACGTTCTGAAATGTAAAGCAGCAGAAAATCAACGCAAGCCACGATCTGCCATAGTTTACGCTGTGTGCACAATTCATAGCAGCCTCAGCTTACCACCTCCTGCCAATGACCAACACTAGAACACCACCCACTTCAGCTGCCAGCCTTAAGTCAGTGAACAACAGCGAGTATGTGGCGCACGTTTCCCGCACGCATTTTGTATATTTTTGGCGTTCGCCAACGTGTTATTTTGCACCTTGCGAGGCGTCGGCAATTTTTATGATGACCGCGCTTGGACGCGCTTTATGCACACCAATGTCGATGGTGATGATGATGAAGTTGTTGATGAAGTTGTTGGTGACTATGCCATCCGTGATGCACTTCGATGATAATGATTATCGTTAATTGCCGAATGGTTGCCGGTCAGGATTGCATATAAATTTATTAATTGAATTATAGTCAGTCCATCATCGACGTTGGTCACCACCATTTACCAGTGTGTCGAGTGCGTCGAATGCGTGCGCTGGTTGCAGTAGGTCGGGACGTATTTTATGCATTTGTTGGTTTTTATTGCTTATGCAGATAGGTGCATGTATCAGCTAGAAGTCGTGCATATATTTTATGTAAGCAAATATAAGCGCCATAATTATGTAGTTTCACGTTTCTGTGCGCACTCAAAGATTGTTATTGAGAAAATGCTAAAGAATATAGAAAAAAAAAAAAAATTAAGAAAGACATAGGTGTAAATTTGCTCTCTATATGTCAGACTATTAATATTGTCTATGTTAAGAATAAACGAATAATCAAAATTGATAACTTTTGGTAACCTTTATATTCCTCTTAATCTATTGAAATTGACAGTTACATCCATTTAGAAAAACTTTCCAGTTCTATGGACTGTATAATGATAATTTCCAACAAGTCACTCCATACAGTGGAACCACAAGCTAAAGAGACGATATTTTATATACATAGATAAAACGTGGTGATGATTCAGAATGTGAAGATGATGACAAATTCTTTTAAACTCAAACGTAAGAACTCCTACTCGAACATTGTCAACTAGGCAAATAGTTCAAATATAATTCCAATCAAAGACAGCCTTCAACAGATATTAATTTAAAAATATTTTACGATGTTAAAAGTGATGAGCTTTTTAATTGTCCCACCCACTGTTTAATTAGACATTATTATCGATCATAAAAAAAATCACTAAAATCCATCGATTGCCAAGTTCTTGAAAACACACAAAAAAGAAAAAAAATAATCCGAAAGAAATCAATGTTCACTTCCAATAAAAAAACTCTGCTTCTCTGCCAAGCTAATAAAGCAAGTATAACAATAACAAGAAAAACAAACAATGATGATGTTTTTTATTTGGCTTTCCCTGCTCTTGTTAACAAAAATAAACATCAAAGGCTTGCTTGTTATATCAGATACTTAGATATACGAAAGTTGTGTATCTTTACCGACATCTTTTAAGATCAAACACTTGGAAATCGAATAAGTTTTCGTAACTTTTGACTTTTTCCTATAACACCCACTTGATTTTTGGAAATGTGATTCACATGTTGTGTGGCGCTATGTGTGCACCACTTTCTATATAGTTAACAACAACAACAACAACAGAAAAAACACCTGTTAGATGGTATAGCTTTTTCTTACTTTAGGAATATTTTACATTCTTTACCCATTGTTTTTTGTTTATTTTGTTTTTGTTTTTTTATGTTATGGCAACATTGGTCCACATTGCTTTGAATTCATAACATTTGAAGGGCGCCTTCATTAGCGCCTATGAGATTTATTAGCCAAATTACTTTGATTATCAAAGTCAATTTATTTAATGGCTTATCTGTAGACGCTTTGTTGAGCAAAATGCCGCAGCTAATACGGCTGTTGCATTTTTCTTTTTTTTAATATTCGTGGGTCGATGAGGCGTTGATTTTTTTATGGATCCTACAATTGAAGTATATCAAATTGTTGCATTTGCACATCAACAATTGTTTTAGTATAAATCAATAATGTTTATGTCTGTTTACGAAAAAACATTTTTGTGTTTCGAGCATGGTTTTTCATGAAGTTATTAAAATTAAAAATTTTCTTGAGGTATTCTCGAAAGGAAATATGAAAAAGTTTTTTTTTTTATTAAATTCAGGATCGTTTATGATGTTATAATGTAAATTGAAAAGTTAAAATAGTTTTAATCGTTAAGAACTTATTTAAAATTCAGTTTATCTCTTGATTTTCTCTTAGTTAATATGTATGTGAATATGTTTTTAAGAATTATATTATTTTTGTTTTTAACAATTTAAAGAATAGTTCTGAGGCCAAAATTCGGTGGTAATTGACATATGTATATCTCAATCAGTTTTTGCATAAAAAGTAATGGTGTAGTGCAGGCCCGTAGCCAGAATTTACCTAAGGGGGGGAGGGGGATTTGGATTAAAAAAAATATCGATCTTTTTGATATCGCCAGATATATTTTTTTATAATTGCCAGAAAGATGGGAAAAATCAGTGGCTACCGATGGACAATACTCTGAAAAAAATATCCTTAAGAGGTAATATACATTTGGCAAAGCAATTTTGTCGCACTCCTAAAAAAGTAAAAAAAAAATACTGTAAAAAGTAAATCAAATTAAGTGGTAAAAATACATTTAAGACATCAATTGCGCTCCAACGCCTATCGTCTCACTTTTCCAATATTTGCTTCAGGATCCACTACCAAATTCTAATTTCACTTGTTTCAATTGTAGTATTATCATAACGAAGCAAAACTCTTACGTATTTTTTAATTAAAAATGTTGCTGCTTCCTCGTCTTCGGGTGTCGTCAAAATCACGTTGAACGATGACAAAAGCCTATGGTGCTTTGAAAATCGCGCACTTCCATATTGTTGATGGTTGCATCAAGAAAGGGTATATAAACAGTTCTTTTGTAGAATTGCTCGACGCTGTCAGAAATGGGACTTCTCTTAGAAATAATCACAGCAATTTCATGTTTTTTGCAAATTTCCTCCACTTTTTTATATATAACTTCAAATAAAGAGTCCACGCTTTCTCTTTTCTTTTTGATATCTTTGCTCACTATCAAGCATTAATTTAAGGCGTTTTTTATGTGTAGTTGGTTTTCTTGTAGGCTTTTAGAAAGTAGGCTTTTAGAAAGAGGGTGACTGAAAATACGTCAGCGACCACATAAATTGCTTTTTGAAAATCAAAGGTTTTTATTGTTTTTAAAAGTTGAAATGCGAGAGAAGATATTGCAGTATCGCAAAATTCGGTTGCGATGTCTAAGGCTTCAATTACGGCATACTGTAGCTCTTGATAAGAAATTATGGACTCATGTATTGCATGTCTTGTATATGTAACGATATACCCATCCATTTTTTTTTTTTAAATAGAGCAGGTATATCTTTCAACACATTGTGTCAGTATAAGATGTCGCTTGGGAGTATTGAAGAATTTATAAAGCTTTTTTAAGATCCCAAAAACGTTTCGAATACAGCTTATATCGCATGAGTTTGATATAGCCAGATTTAGTGAGTGAGACGCGCAATGAACGTACGTGGCAAGATCTTTTTTTTATACTTTTTGTACGATAAGGGGGTGAGGGTGTAGGGCCCTTGTCTACGGGCCTGGCGTAGTGAAAGAATCATATCAATTTCTCAATTCGTTTCTGAGTTATACTCTCAAATACCCCATTATACACTGCCACATCAACAATACGTCGTTGCGCATACAAAAAAGGCTATGTGTAAAATTTCGATTTTTTTTTTTATTTTACCATTTAATAGCCATATGTATCCCCCATCTATTCACCAAATGGTTTCTTGATATTCCAATTGGTTCGGAAGTAAGCAAATATGAAAGTTAGCCAGCTATGTGAAAATAGTATTGAAATTGTTAAAAAACAAAATTGTTTTTTTCGTCTCCTGAAAAATTGTTCAAAAACACATAACCTTTTTTGTATGCGCAACGACGAATAGCTCCACCTACCGGGTCAAAATTTAAGCCTAAGCCATCTACAGACCCAGCCGCATACACACACCAAATTTCCATCAAAATCGGTCCAGACGTTTAAGAGGAGTTCAGTGACAGAGCCATGTACAGAAAAGTTTTATATGTAAAATATATTAAATTTTCGGTAAAAAAGTAAGAAATCTTTTGTAGGCATTTATTTAAAAATTCGTTAAAAATAGCAATTGTTGGAATTCCGAGCTAAAATTTTGTACAAACCTTAAGAATTGGTGTATTATTACGGTACTATCTTGAAAAGGTGAAAAATTTACTGCGATCACTAAGAAAAATGTGACACAAAACTTCATACTAAAAAAATTAAAAAAAAAAATTCTTTATGAATTTTCCAAACAGAGTATACCACAAAAAAAAACTCAATTAAGGTCTTTAAGATATATCTCGGATTTTTTTCTGTACGACTTATGGTTTTGAAGTTACAGCTGTTTGAATACATGCACTTATTGTATTTTTTAAGTTATTTTCAAATTTTTTACAGTGTATAACTTAAAAAAGAAATTGTTTTCGCAAAAACAAAAAATGTGGTTTAAGTTATTTTCAGGAGCACTACTAACCTACAAAGTTAAAAAAAAATCTGAATCTTAGAGGTCAGATTTTGCTCAAAAAAAATATTTTCAAATTAAAGATTGTCATATCTTATTGAATTCCCCATTTTACCAAAAATAATGTAATGCTCTTTCTGTACATGAATAACTTAAGGGCAACCTTTACCTTGGCGACCCAAAATTTAATGATTCCTTTAAAATATATTGCTGAAAAATTTTAAAAGATATCGACCAATGGCTTTTTTATGGAATAGCTAAGAAATCAAAATTTGTTAAAAAAAATTGTTGTTGTTGTTTTTGTTGTTGTTGTTGTTGGTGTTTTTGTTGTTGTTGTTCTTATTGTTGTTTTGTATGTCATGTCAAAGTAGACCAAGAAAAAAAGTATGCAACTGGTTGTTATGAAAAAATGTTCGTGCATCATCTGGAAATAAAAATCAAAACGGAAATATGTTAGGAACTATTGCTGTTATCGTCGGTACTAGATCTAAGAGGGCCGTTGAAAAAACAACGGAACTGTAGCATCCATATATCAAAAGTTCGAAAAAGGTAACTTTTAAAACTTAAGATAGGTCCAGTTGCGTTTTTTTTTTTAAATCGGACAATTTTTTCGACAAGTTTTTATTGGAACCAAACGCGAAAAAGTGAATTCGAGATAAACGCATTTAGATTTATGGTAAGTGTTTTCGAAATAACAAAAGTTAATGATTGATTTGAGAAGTTGTGGGTGTTGACTATCACGAAAAAAATTTTATCCAAATCGGATTGGATAAAATTGGTTGCCGAGATTTTAGGGGAAAGTGCCCAAAGACGTAGTTTTCAAAAAAGTTCCAACTGTACATTTATTTGAAAAAAAAAAAACAAAAACACATTATGGAGGAGCAAAATAAATACAAAATTTCAATACTACCCAGTGAACCAAGACTACCGTTTTCGAATTCATTTATGAAACTTTTCAGGTAAAAACGTTAATTTTCGGCACTCATAAATGAACCCTTTTTGCATCATTTGTCGGACTAAAATGCCTTTCAAAAATGAACCTTATTTTGTTCGGAAATGAGGTGAATAAAGAACCATAAATTGTCTTTTTCTGTTCGGAAATGAGTTAAAAAAAGAACCATAGAAAAGTTATTTTTCGGCACTCGGATATAAACTCATTTAAGAATGCAAAAAAGAAACATTACGTGATTCATTTATGGACAAAAATATTTCATAAAATTTGATTGTGACCTTTCATTATTTATATTGAAATCAAATTTGACCTTTAGGCCAAGTATGTTGACAACAAGACAACATGAAGGTTAACCTTGACACAGGGTAACCTTGACACAAGAGATAAGAACTCAGTTACTAATGTAAAAAGAGTTCTCTGAGAGTTGTTGTTGTTGGTTGTTGCTTTTTTTGTCTTCATGTTGTCTTGTTGTCAACATACTTGGCCTAAAGCTCAAATTTGTTTTCAATACAAAAATATATCATTTACGAGGAATTTTTACCTACTAAAATGATAAAAAATTATTCTTTTTCGACTCAAAATAAGATTTTTTCTTTAATTTCTCAAAATAAGTACAGTTTTTATTTAGGGGAGGGGGGGGTGGTAGTTTTCACGCATTTAATCATTTAATCTTCTGTAGCAAGCACTTTTAAGCGATAAAATAAAAAATAAAAAATTAAAAAAAGTTCTACCCAAAAACCCTGAAAAAATGGTTCATAATCAATACACATATGAAAAGAAGGTAAGTATGTGCATATGGCATAATTTTGTGCCAGACTTGTCTACACAAAAAAATTCACAAAAAAAAAAACTACTCAGTGGATTTGCTAAAATATTTTTTAACAGTATGTTCCCCATGCTTTGTTAGTTGATATAAGCAAAAAAAAAAAACAAAACAAAACAAAAAAACCTTTCGCAAAAAAAATTAATAATAATTAATAATTCTTAAAAATTCCTTTTAGTATTTGAAAAAGTTGGATTACACCCTACGCATCACTTTAACAAATTAAATTATCTAAACACCAATATGAAATGAGAAATTGTGTTTTGCTAAGTTAAAATATGTTTTATTGTGTTGAAATATTTTCCAGTTATGAAAAAAGAACAATTATTTAAAATAACATCAATAGTATTAACCTTTACGTTAATCATACCTCATTACTTATACCCATACTTACCATACCAACAATATTCCAATATTCCAACACTATATCCGTATCACACGAATACTTTTACAATACTATGGGTATTCATACTCATGCATAATCATACCATACCTATGTTATACAATAGTCCTCAGGATTTTTTTAATCTTTTCCCACCCACACCATACCATTCTTATACCATACCCAAACTATACTTTTACCAAGCCCTTATTTTATCCAAATAATACCCATACCATACCCATGTCATACCCATGCCCCATGTATATACCATTACCAAACTCACACCCATACCATGCTTTTGAGCATGGGCAGACCCATGCATTAGTATGGAGTTATTTCTGGTAAACACCTTTGATTTAAAAACAAAAATACCACATTTCGTAAATAAAGCTACGGTTACAGTTAAGAATACTTTTTCCAAATAATATTTGTCTTTACTCCCTGACTCGCATATTTAATTATAATTTAAATTAAACTTAATTTTAAATTATTTGTTGCTTTTAAGTATCATTGCTGGATAATTTTCGATTCCCGGTATTTGATTTTTTGTCGATTTAAAGAAATCATGACCATTTTTTAGTCAGTGGATGTATTTAGCTCTTTATTGGAACATCTATTATTTAAAGACTAAGCATTTGTTTCAAATTTAATTTCACAAGTTCATCCAGAATTATCATTATCATTCAGAAAGTTAATTTTTAATATCATATAAAGCCCAATTTTACACTTTAATTGAAATTGACCTTTATTGAATTTGTCGTTTACTTCAAACAAGTTCATTCTCTTATGTAGTGTATATAAAACCGTAAAAATGGCTTTTTTTAATTTGAGGTTACTGCTACTGCTACTGCGCGTTACTACTTTATGCCAGATATTTTAAAATGACCTAACCTATTCCTGTACAAAATTTCATTCATCAGCAATGAAAGTTAAAATTCTTAATCACTCCAATATATTCAACTGCTCCATAAGCACTAATTATATATTTTTATGTTGATAGCTAACCATTGTATGTAAGTAATTGCAATTTAAAATTTTTAAAACACTCTTTGGCACTTTATGCCTTTCATTCGTCTAACAAATGCCTTTCACAAATCCCATGTCAGAAATCTTGCGATCCTCTTTCTCACAAGGCACAGCCAATTAAGTAAATTAAAAATATTCACTTACAACTATTTCCTTGCAATTTAAATCAATATAAAAAGCAGTTGCAACAAACCAATTAAGACGACTTTTGACTATTTTCCAAGACAAACATATAAATCGTGAGTTCGCCTTAATGATCGTTTTCCACTAGCGTAAAATTGTTGAGTGGCATGAAGACCAAAGTAGCCATAACCATCGTTATTTTTCGATGCCATTCGATTTACTTTTGACGATTTGATGAATCACTCGACGTGCCACTGATTGTCGTTAAACGTGCAACAATTGGGCGTACATTCATTACCTGGCCAAGTAGGAACGGCACTGTATTGGAGCCAAAAAGGTTTACAGTTGGTGCCACCAACCACACAATACGATCACAAATGCTGGCGATCAACAGCAAGCCTCAACTAGCGAGCCCCATTAAGTGATCCGCTATGGTATAGTAGAGGCAGCAACAACACTGACGATGATCAAGAATCCATAGTTTGGCTGACTGGCCTGGCCTGAGCTCAGTGCACTTTAAAATAATTGCCAACTTTGCGACCACCGCGTGGCAGCCGATAGAAAGCAGATAGTATGCCCGACTGCTCGCTGGGGAGCCCGGAGCTGAAAGGTATTGAATAGATTGTAGCAATAGCAACAACAACAACTATAGCAAATGCCATTCCTCAACTGCAGCAATTGCTGGGGAAAATGTTGCTGATTGTTGATATATGCAAGGCGAATGCCATTTAAAATATTTAAAATGCAAAGATTACCATCGTTAAATTGCACTGAAAGAGCAGGCGCAAGGATTGGGAGGGAGTGTTGCGGCCCGTTGGTCACAAGTCAACACGGTAATTTTTCTTCATCGTTGGCGTCTTCGTCTTCAGTAATGGCAACGTTTGTTTGTTTATTTAAGCAACGTAGCGTAATAGAAGAAGTCTTACGTTTATGCATTTGAAACGCCTGCTTTTAGCGCCAAATGAACACAACTTCTTTGCCTCTCTCCCAACCACCTACCATTGGAGTGTAGTCTTGCTACCTAAGGTGGCGTAGTATTGTCAGAGAAAAACAATCGATTTAAACTTCGTTAAGTCATCAATTTAAAATGCATAACGCCCTCACCTACGTTGTCAACATTGCAAGTACGGTACTGATTTACGATATCAGCTAATTGAAAGGCGTGGCTCATTAACACCCACAGTGGAGAAGGTAAGCAAATCATATAGAAAATAGAAATTACTGTTTTTTTGTTTGTTTGTATAAGGCAAATTCATTCAAGTTAACGTCGCTGATTGTGGTTTGTGTCTAAATAATTTGGTGATCTTGCCAGAGATTTTTCTTTTTTTTTCAACACCTTTCAACAGCAGACAAAAAAATGAACAATCAACATGGCTGGAAATTAATAGATACTTTCTAGGCATGCTTACCAACACAACAACAAGAGATCGTTCAAATTGGCCTAACATAGTCCACGAACTTTTAAAATTATCGTTAGTTTTTTAACATACCCCTAATATACAAGTTTTAACAAATAAATAAACAGGTACAACAATATTTCCAATTATTTATTTATTACATTTACAGGACGGTTTCTGCATTATCGTTTTGCATTGGCATGCAGCCATGTTTAGAAAATCATAGAGCAGCCAGCAGAGCACTATCTGCTGTCTTCAAGTTCTCAATGTTCAAAACTTCCTCCTCCAGTTGGATAAGAAAGTTATCATCATCGTTTGGATACCTTTTAAAATCAGTAACAAATTCGTAGGATAAGTTCTTCATGGATAAATCACATGAGTTGGATAATTGGTATGTTTCAGAACTAATCGATTAAGAGGATACCTTGTCAAAATTAAGCTGAAAACAACTAAATAGATTTGTATAGATTTTGTTTAAACCAGCAAAAGTGATGCATATGCGTCACATTAGGCAGTTCCCTGAGTGTCTTTGAAACGCCGTCAATTTTTTTTTTATTTTTGTCATATGCCCGAAGACCTCACCTTCGTTTTCGTTCCTTAAAATTTACCGTTGCCAGTATTCACCAGTATTCACAGAGTTAAAAATCCATGCAACGTTTTTTCATGGCTGTAGCATTTTTACTGCATTATGTGATTGCATCCCTGAAATCATGACAACAAGATTTTTTTTTTTTTTAATTTAGTTGTGACGCGTAATTACACAACCATGCTGTCGTAAAACATAATTTACCGTACCACTCCTCCTGAGTGAGTAATAATTACTTGCAACGATATTACATTTCTGTTACATAAGCTGCTATATTCACGACCTGATGACGCCGGAATTTTTTTTTATTTTTGTCGTAAAGCCATGTATAAAACCGTCATTTTCCTTTTTAATCTTTTATCGTAGCTTATTGCGTAAAAATTCAATGCAACGCCGCTGCATGTTGCGTTATCGATATTTGAGCGGCTCTCTCAGCGTCCCCATGATGTCAGAAATTTTTTGTCTAATTTTGTTGTGAGGGCTTACAGTAGGCCTGTATTGGCATATCGTATTTTTAATCCTAGCACTAATACTCAGCGAGTAATAATTCCATGTAATAAATTTTCAGTTGCGTTGCTTAAGCAGCTCCTACTTCGTCCCTATGCCGTATTAATTTTTTTTTTTTTTTTCATTAAGTCAAAGAATTAACCTTTACGATCATACCATTTTTTTTAATCATAGCTCTTATACTCAGCGAGCAACAATTCAATGCAACGCAGATGAATTTTTAAAAAATTTAATTTTTCAACTTTTTTGGAAACATGCTCGGTAAAACGTAACTTCGTCACGAAAAAATTGAAAACAATGCAAAAATATAACAAATAATAACTGTTTTGTAATGATAGCATTTATTTCTTATATTTTATTTTGTTGTTATTCTCAAAATATTGTCATCGCGAATTTGGCTTTCGATTTACATTAAGTCCCCAAGCATTGTATTGAACGTCACTTTTTTTTACACTCCGTTAGTTTTAATTTAGGAGAGGTATAGATGACAAGTAAGTTATATAAAGGAAGTGCAGAGATAAGTTCTCATGAAATTCTAAATATTAAGACGATTAAATAATATTAAAGTAAATTTTTTTGTGTTTTCTCAGTTCATCATGATAAGTATGTATGTGTAAAAATGTATTGAACGTCACGCGGAGTTTTATTAAAGCAAAACTAGTAAATCAAAACTAGTAAGAAATGATCTTCGACTGGGCTGAAGTTAAAATACCCCCACTGCCGAACCAAAGTATATTCAAATTCTTAAGCAATCAATAAAATGTTTTTCTGTAAAAACTTTTTCGTTATACACTAAGGGAAATAATGCATATTAACATTATCCACGCCTGAGTATCAATTTTATTTAAATATTTACGTGGATAAATCAAATATTTTCCTTACAACTCGTTTTTTTCCCGTATTTGAATTTTATTTATACCACACACGTACACACATATTTCATACAAGCAAGCAGCAACAGCATCGCACACTTACACACATACTCCGACAAGCAGCAACAGCATCGCACTTTGTTCCTGAGTTTATTTCTTGCATTTGCAGTTCTTACAGTTCTCATTAAGTTATTGTTGCAAGAGCAATATATTATGCATGTTTGGCAAAGAAATTAAATTAAGTAGGGTGGAGTGGCAACTCGGTATTTTCAAGAATATCTTGGACCGGTTGTCATTTACCTGCATAATTTGCTTCTGCCTAAACATATGTTGTACATTATTTTTTCGTTCTGTAATTTATACTATGTTTGACAGTTGGTGCAATATTAGTGCACCAACTGTCAAAAATAGTATAAATTAGAGAACGAAAAAGTGAAGCGATAATAAAGTATACAGGCAATGGCATTTGATGAACGCAATAAGAAGAAAATAATACCATAAAACCATTAATAACATATTCAATTTAAATACGTTTTTTTTTAAATTCAATATTTTTATTCAAAGTTTCTTTAAATGCGATAGTTTATTTTCAAATAGTAAATATTTGAAAGATATTTTAAAAAAATTCGTGCATAATTTTAATATATTTTTTATTAATTCTGTTTAAATATTTAAATATTTAATTAAATTAAAAAAGTATTCAAATAAATTTTAAATATTTACGTAGTCGATTTATTCAAATGCGTTATTGGTGCAAAAATGACTCGCTTTTTGGATAAATTTAAAAAGTTATTGGATAAATTTAATATTTTTTTCCCTTAGTGTAGTTTTAACAGAAAATATTCGCTTTTGTTTTTTGATAAAGACACTTTGTATGGGAGGTAGGTGTGGTTTTCACTCGATTTCGTTAAATTATACGTTAAATGTGTATAAATCATACACAGAGTGTATATTGAACATCGAAACTCATATCCAAAATTTCAAGTCTGTATATTAATTTTTGTGGAATTTATAGAGATTTTTACATTTTTGATTTTGATTTTAATTTTTGATAATTAAAACCAAGGAGGTAGGCGTGGTTTTAATCCGATTTGGCTCATTCTCGAACTTGACCTTTATTTTTTAGATAAAAGCTTAAATATCGAATTTCGTGATGATAGCTTGAAAATTACGGCTGTAATCGTGATCACAGACAGACAGACGGACAGACAGACGGACATGGCTAAATCGACTCGGGTGGTGATGCTGATCAAGAATATATATATTTTTCTATACCTGCCACGCCTCCTTATGGGCGTTACAAACGGAGTGACAAAGTTAATTTACCCCCATTTACGTTTTTTAAACGTGGGGGTATAAAAAAAATTGAATGAAAATTTTATGTATAGCTGAAATATATACTTTATATTTACTTTTTGTTTTTTTTTTTTTTGTAAAAGAAGAAACCTGGTTTTTGTTAAACTCGCAATTTTATTTATGAATTGTATTGAACGCAATCTATTGAACGTCATAAAATGTATTGATCGTCACCCTGTTATTTTTTCTGAAGTTGCTTATTATTTAACAATTTTTTAATATTATTATTTTTCAGTAAAAACTTATTATTTCTGTAAATGAAATTTCGATTTTTGCAAAAGCTTATTTAACTTATTAAATAACTTAACAAGCATCACAGTAAGCTTTAATTTACAACATTTTTCAAATTTTTAGTGATTTTTCCCGTATATCTGCTATGTGACGTTCAATACAAAAACCGTATAAAAACAATAGAAAAAATTATTTTTCGCAACTCCTAAAAACAACTTCGAACTCTCCATTATTTTTCACTTAATTTGACTACTCTAACGGGAAACTTTAAAAAACTTTAAAAACAAAACATGAAAACCTCTTTGTGTACGTTTTTTTTGCAATTGACCCGTATAGCTATATATTCTTGAATCAGCATCACAACCCAAGGCGATTTAGCCATGTCCATCTAGTTTCAAAATTAATATAGCCCTTGTAAGTTTTTTAAACTTTTTTAAATATGAATTGTGATTGACTTATAGTTCCTGAGTAGTACATTATAATTTTCAGTTCTAATTATTTTCTATACCAAAATACAAAATTGTTTCAAAACTTAAAATTAATTTTTCTGATTGGTGGTCACCTCTTTACAGACAATGACAAACCTCAGAGAGTAAATAATGCCATGTTAGGCTTCTTGAGAACATGTTTTCAGGAAATTGCGTTTATTAATTAAACATTATAAAGTAACAAAAAATCATATAATAAAAATAAAATATTAAATTAACTATTTTTTCGACAAAAAATTAAGAATAATATTTATTTGAACAGAAAGCATAAATACATGGTGCGATAAAATGATAGCACTTTTATGCTCAAAACTTTTAACGATCAAATTTTAGTTGCTAATAATAATACAAGACTAAAAATAGAATATTTAAATAATGAGTCAACCCTCAATTTTTCTGAATCACTTCAGAATCACCGTCATGCGGTTTGGCAATGTTTTAAATAGTTTTTCATGTCTTTTTGTTTCCCAATATAATATATGGGCCAATACTTTCTTTGAACTCCTGTATTGTTGCATGCTGGCGACTCTCCGCATACACTTCTCTAGCCAAATTACCTCAACAATTTTCAATTATATTGAGATCAGGAGAACAAGCTGGCCATGGTAAAATATCAATGTTCTTGTCGCGGAAGAACTCTTTCGGTGTATGAACAGCCGCGTTATCCTGATGGAAAATCAGACCACAGCTTGTATAATTATGACATCTAAAGGCTACTTCATTTCCAATTAAATTCAAGCAGTCCGCGCTTTTCACTTTCTGGGGTAAAAATTTTATTTCCGTCTTTCCCTGGTAGCCAATTCCAGCCCATATCATCACTCTACCTCCACCGTGTTGACGACAGCTTAAAAGTTCTTCTTCCTTCCCATTGTCCCATTGTAGCCGAATAAAGTAAAAAATTTTTTCAAAATATTAAAAACGCGCAAAAATAACAAAAAAATCCCGCAAGTGTTTTTCTTGCAACTGCACAAATTGTACTAAAATCAATTTAATCAAAAACTGCTATCGTTTTGTCGCACTTCATTCCGTTGTTCTTACAGCTAACGGTTTTCTATGTGGACGAAATTACGAAACAACTCCCGATTTCTAAGAGCATGCACTCATTCTTACAGTACCTTAAAAAAAGTACTTAAAAAGCTATAAAGTTTTTATAGTTTGAACAGAAAGTTAAAAAAATTAAAAGTGCTTTCGTTTTGTCGTGGTCTGTACATTAGCCGATCGGAGTCGACATAGAACTAGTAAGTCCAGTTCTCCATCAATTGTATACATTTAATAACACGCACAAAACAATTTGATCATAAGAAGTTCGGCCAAAGTCCTTTCAAGGACTGAAATGGCCAGTTTATTATTTTTACAACTATTTGCATCGAGCAACTTCTTCTCTTTCTAAGAAAATTCAAAATCAAAGCCTTCTAATATTGAGAAAATTGTTTATTTGGATGAAGCAAATTGTTCTGAAACCAAGCAAACTATTCTGGTTTTCAGCAATTTGTTTATTTGAATCAAGCAAATTTTTCTCAATTCAAGCAAATATTAGACTGGAATCTATAAAAATGTTCTTGAGTTTCAAGCAAATTTTTTTTTTTTTAATTAAATTTTTTTTTCTTAATATCATGTGCTTTAAATTTGCTCAATTCTAGAAAAGTAATGCTTGAATTGAGAAATTAACGCTGGAGTGTAAGCTGATAGCCTATTTGCTTAATTCAAGCATAGAATGCTTGATTTTTTTCTCTGCGTGTATATATGACCTTAAAAAAATATATGTTCATTTTGGTTCGAATTTTATTTCTTATATTTCCAATTTACACAATTTACGAAAGCATTAATCCCGAAATTATCAGTTCTTCACACTTTGTAACTCCATTGCATAAGATCTATAATTTTATTTCAAAAGTGTTTAATCAAATCACTTCGAAACTAACACGCCCAAGTTACTTCCATTTTCACAAATTAAGTGCTTGAATTTCCCATTCATTATTTACCATAACGTTTACCGAGTATTTCAAAAACACTCAAAACCACAACAAAGTAAACAAAACGACCTGTCCCCGTTCATATTTCTCAGCAAGCTTCACACAGCTATTTGAGCCGTTTTATGCCGTTTCCTTGGTTTTCACACTCTTCCAGTCCGCACCCACAAAACCGCAGCAGCAATTTATCAAACAATCGGCAGACATTTGCATACCGGATTTTAAAGTACCCACAATTGTGCACCGTCTTAAGGTAGGTACTTATTTTCGAACAAATCTTTACCACATCGCCACATTGAAAATAAGGCAATAAAAGGTCCTTTTCGTGCAGTTAAATAAACGTGTTGCGCTGAGGATAATAACGCTGCGCGGCATACAACTTTCGAGTGCTGACATACGATCCGTCACTGATCCGTCCGCTATTTTACTTATAATTGACCACTTTTAAAGGTGGAATTGTAAAGGTTCGCCTACTTGTTGGTCACGGCCTAGCTTTGTTGTAATGAATCCTTTTTTGATGCCTCTTTGGTTGGAACTTAATTTAATTGACTTTGGTTGCATTGTGTGTTTGTTTGTTTGCTAATAATAACATTTTTTGTTTGTTTGTTTGTTTGTGTGCTTGCACAAAAACGTGCAAAGTGGGTGTGAACAAATTGCATTGGAATAACGATGATGATGATGAGGAGGTTTGTTTATAGCGTTTGCTTTTATGGCCGCTTCGCATACAAATGCAAACAGAAGCTAGAGGTAAGGCTTATAGCAAAGGAACAGCAATAGCAACAACAACGATGGCATGCAACATGCTTAGATATGCAATATACACTGGTATTTCCAACAACTACAACAAAAATAAAAACAACTATCAGTTGGCTATTTCTAAAAAAACAACAAATCGATGATTATCCTGTTTGTGTTTCGAAAGAGTGTCATAAGCCGAACCGCCTTTCTTAATAGAGCAATTAAGCGATTATTTTAGAGGATAAAGCAAGGATATTTTAAATATTTCTTTTTAAAACTTTTAAAAGGCATCAAAATAAATACAAATTGAAGGATGTACAAGAGAGGGTGTCATTGATAATATATCACATTTGAGTATACTGAGATTGCACATAATGCTTTAGTTTTTTTTAATTGTCATTTTGTCAAAGAATTAATCAACATAATTTTAGTGAGGAACAAACAGTCCAAAGAACCAGCATTTGCGGGAAATTTTGCTGTTCTTCTTGAATTGAAAGAGAAGTACGAAAAAATTCAACGATTAAAATATGCGAATTCTGGTTTCTACGCTTTAAAAATGGTGATATTAACACAAAAGACAGAAGGAAAGTCCTGGGCTAGTAAAGAAGTTCGAAGATGAAAAATTGGAACTAAGCCCAAGGAACTCTTCACTTTAGTTGACTGTCTCAAAAATTGGCTTGATTCGTTCCTAACCTCAGTGAATTTGAATCGTTTTTTTGGCAAGGAGTCTTAAAGATACAAAGGATTGGAATATGGCCAACGGTCCCATGCTATGGAGCAACGTGGAATTAAGTCTATACGGCAGGTGTCCACGGAAAACACATTAGGAATTTCTGTCATAGCTACTAATGGGCAGAACTTTGAATAATGTATTAATTCAATAATAATTTGAACAATAAATATTTTCTTTAGAGCATGCGGTGCTCGGATGTACGATTTTGTCGTAAAATCGACGTAAGGTATGGAAAATTCACGAAATGAACCAGGATTTTTATTCATTATAGGAAAATTATAAAAAAATATTTATTAATTTACGCCTTTCTGACTTTCTGGCGTAATTCTATTCATTATAAAATGACACACCAAACTGAGCACAATGATCTGACCACCGTTTGACATTTATATCCTTTATATGTCATCTTACATGCTGATTGAGTTAATGTTATTTCTTACAAAATATATTGTTCAAAGCATAAAATTTGAAGACCTCTGAAATGTCCCTTCAAGTGAAAGTTGGTAGACTTTCAATAAGAAAAAATTTAACAGTGTATAAAGGCAATTTCACAATGCAATAATCAATAAGAATGCCTCATTAAAATGTAAGTATTCATAAAATGACTTTATGACTATTGTTGTTTCTGTTGTCACTATTGTTGTTTTTGTATGTAATTTTAAAATAGACTAAGAAAAAAGGTGTGCCACTGGTTATAATCAAAAAAATGTTTGTATATCATCTGAATATTAAAAGCGAAACGGAAATATTTTAAGAACCAATGCATTTATCGTGGGTATTAGAATTAAGAGGATCGTCAAGAAATAACGCAACTGTAGCAGTCAAATATCAAAATTTAAAAAATAGGTTTTTTAAAACTTAAGATAGGTCCAACTCCGTTGTTTTTATAGCTACCATTATGATTCTAGTACCGACGAGTATGACTGGTGTTTAAAGTATGTGGTGCACAAATTATTTAAATCGGACAATTTTTTCGATAAGTTTATATTACAACCAATCGCAAAAAACTGATTTCGATATAAACGTAATTAATATTATGGGAAGTGTTTTCCAAATAATGAAATTTAATAATGATTGATTTGAGAGGTTTTCCGATGCATTTCGGTGTTGACTATCATGAAAAATTTCATCCAAATCCGATGATTGGTTTTCGAGAAATTAGGTGGAAACTGTTTCAAGATGTATATTCCTAAAAATTCCTAATGTATATCTATTGAAACAAAAAAAAAATAAAATTTTGAGAAAAAATAAAGCAAAAAACACAAAATTTCGTTACTACTTTGCTTGCAAGAATACATAATAAATATACATATAAAAAGAAAGTAGATCACCAAATATGTGCATATGGTGTGATTTTGCCTTCACGAAATACTACTTATGTTAGTTCATATAACAAAAAAAAAAAAAGAAAAAAATTTCACAACAAAATAAAAATTTTTTAGGTTAATGGTGGCCGTAATAATTAAACTAAAGCTATTTGGCATGAAAGAAAAAACTGTCGCACCAAAACAAAAGTAAGATTAGACAAAGTGACAAGGTAACTAATACAACTCATATCGTTTTTATTATTAAAATTTTTAACTATTTACAAAAGAAGATGTCTGCTCGGTACACTAAGGGAAAAAAATATTAAAGTTATCCAAAAACTTTTTTAATTTATCCAAAAAGCGAGTCATTTTTGCACCAATAACGCATTTGCATAAATCGACTACGTAAATATTTAAAATTCATTTAAAAACTTTTTTAATTAAATAAAATATTAAAATATTTAAACAGAAATAATAAAAAAAATATATTAAAATTATGCACGAATTTTTTTAAATATCTTTCAAAAATTTACTATTTGAAAATAAAACTATCACATCTAAAGGAAATTTATATAAAAAATATTGAAATTAAAAAACAATATATTCAAATATTTCTCACAAGCTGCGTCCATTAATGCCATTAGCATGGTTACTTTATTTTCTTTTTTCGTTCCTTAATATTATATTATTTTTGACAGTCGGTGCAATATTATGACACCATATGTCAAAAATAGTATAAAACTAAAGAACGAAAAAAGAAAATAAAGTCACCATGCTAATGGCAATAATAAAGCAAACTAATAAAGCAAAATATGCAGGCAAATGACAATCGGTGCGACACATTCGTGGGAAAATGTCGAGTTGTCACTTCACCCTACATATAATTGCATTATTAGCACGCAATCGCTCATACCTACGGCCAAATATCCCTGTTATATTTACAACTCTTGCAACAAAAACGAAATGAGAATTATAAGAACTAAGGTTGCAACTGCAAGAGAACAGAGTGCGATGCTGTTGCTGCTTGTCGGAATATGTGTGTACGTGTGCGATGCTGTTGCTGCTTGCTTGTATGGAATATGTGTGTACGTGTGTGGTATAAATAAAATTCAAATACGGGAAAAAAACGAGTTGTAGGGAAAATATTTGATTTATCCACGTAAATATTTAAATAAAATTGATACTCAGGCGTGGATAATGTTAATATGCATTATTTCCCTTAGTGTATGGTTCTAAAGTATTTTTGAACATAAAAAAAAAAAATGTATGTAGATGTGTTTAGAAGTTTTTAACGTTTATGTAAGAAGAGTCCTGACATCCCCTATAATATTTATTATAGAGTATGAAATCTTCTTTTTTGACAACGAGCAAACATTAGTCAACGTATAGTGATTTAAAACGAAATTGTAGAAAACGAAAAATGGAGTTTAACGTATACCAGAACTTACTTTTATAATATATGGCAATTTAATGTTTGGGAATGGGATAAATAGTTACTATTTACTAACTTAAATCATGTGTCTGAAAGAAACATAACAGTATTAAGAATGTTTATACAAGATATATTATTTGACTAATAAACTATTTGGATATAAATCTAGACATACATTAAACTGCATAAAAATTTAACTAACAACAAACACAGCAAATAAAAAGCAATGTTTTTTGCCAGTTTGCCGCAAACGAATTTCGTTAATCGTGCTTGGGATCGTTATTTGCAAACGTTTCAACAGTTGTCATAATAATAGTCAGTTGCAAGAAACGCGTCATTTAGTTGCAGGTACTAATTTTGTTTGTCATATACGTGAATGATTTTTAGATTGCAGTAATTAAAAAATTTATTTTCCCCAACTGAAAACTTCCTTTGTTTTTCCATTCGTTGTATACACACAACGCTTATAATTCAAAGTAACTTTATGGACGAACTGTTCTATATAAGCAAATTGGTAATTTGCCTAATACGCGGACGGAGATATCAACAGAGGTGCGATGAGTACGGTCCATAAGAAGACCGTCGGACATAAGGCTTAACCAAAATAGACAGAACGAGACATAACGAGTAAGTTCGAACAAATAGAAGCCAATGATAAAACCCAAAATGCACACACGTAACTGAACGAAACGTTGCGACGAGACGTTCTGTTCCGTAACTACCGAACTTTTAGCGTCTCAACTCGTCAACAACAGCTGTGCAAAGCAGTCTTCTTCTTGTTTCAGACGATTGGAGGTACTCGTTTCATTTTGGGTTAAATGTCAAAACGGACATAACGATTGCAAACGTTCGGCAAGTTGCAATCGTCTCGTTTCGTCTATTTTGGTCAGGCCTATAGGGCGTAAGCACACACAGTGCTTCGTGTGTGTGTGTGTGTGTTGCATTCCATGAACTGACGTTTTGTTTTGTGTGTGTGTGTTGCATTTCTACCATTCACACACCGAAAAGCAACGCTGATCCGACAACCGCTCCTATTCTGGACGTGTTTTCAGCGGATTTCTCTGAGAGAGGACCGCCAACCGACATCCGGGCTCTAATCTGGCTAATGTTCGTCGCGAATCGAAGACCAACGATTTGATTTCGGACGTATTCATACATTTTCATGTATTCTATTGCTTGAAAATGTCGCCAATAGCTAATCGCTTTGATTCTGTTCAGGCTCTTATGCAGACGCTCATATGATCCCCGATCACATCCTTTTTTTTGCTCTTTTTTCGTTTGATGAGCTCTGTGATGAAAGTATGTTACACAGACGGTCATTTGATCCCTGAACACTAGTACACTTTTCGTTCATTTCAATACTTTATGCAAAAAAGTATCACGAGTATGAGCTATTAAGCAGGTTTGATTACTGCTTTCATGCATTTCGTACTAAAAGTGAACTATTTTCATGTAAAAACACAAATGTTGTGAATAATTGCACAGCGCAATACTGTTTTGATCTCGTGATTCCGTATTATTTTCGAATCATTTGGTGACCAATCTGGGCAAAATAAATTCCCTCGCTCACTCTCTCAAATTTTCCTTTTACATTGAAACAACAACAATGCGTGACCGTGATGAGCCCGTGAGCGTCTGCATAACAACGGCCTAACTTTTAAGCCCTGCTTCTTTTCAATAAACATTTCTATGCGATTATATTTTATATAGGGAAGTATAAATTGCTAGGGAAAACTATGCGGAAAGTATTTTAGTGGAAAATATTTGCGGCCTCAATAGTTGAGTAGCTTTGAGTCCCTATAGGCTTTAACCTATCTACCTATCATATCGTAATCCACTTACACACAGAGAATTAATACCACTATCGCAACCGAATTGGTGCCCTACCGAATTAGTGGATTGCTGACAACTTTTTAAAAAGTAATCACCACAACAACCTGGTTTCCAATAGCCTTGACTGTAGCATTCTATTGTAAGAACTGTGTTTATAATGTTAAAAACGAACTCTTCAATCCTTTCAACCTCCATTCAGTCAACTGAACGAATTTGTTAATCGTTTTGACCTATACTCAATTGTGTGAACGGAGAAGTTAGTAATTTTAACCTACATTCAATTGTGTTAATAGACCTGTTCAGTGGCGTTCCTAGGTGGGGGCGGGGGGGGGGGGGGCGGTCCGCCCCGGGTACCACCATTTTAGGGGTGACACCATTTAGATATTTTTTTAATATCTCAAACAGAAAGAAAAAGGTACAAATACATTACGTTAAAAAATGTATGTCGTATTGAAATTATTTCTAACAATTTGTGTATCAGTAGCTTCATGCGTAAGGAGTTTTTCAAAGCTAAAATTAATTAAGACTTATTTAAGGTCTTCCATGGGACAGGCAAGGCTTTCCGATCTTGCTATTTTATCCATTGAAAACGTGCTTGCAAGTAATATTGATTTCGATGAGGTTATTTCAATTTTTTCAGCTCTTAAAGGAAGAAAAATTAGATTTTAAGACAACGCCAATAATAAGATTTCTTTGTTTAACCTTATACCTACATATACAAATATGTACCTGAAAACGTAATGTTTTTGTTCCGTCAGTTTTTAAGACTGCGAAGTTAATAAGTTTTCTTTTTTACCTTATGCCTACATATCTAAATATGTAGACAAGAGTGGGTCGGTCTCCATAAAAAAAAGTTTGAAAAGTGCACCCCTTATTTTAAAGATGACGTCGAGACAACTCCAAAAACAAAAAATATTTTTTTTGACCCCCGGAAAAACCGCCAAAATGGTATTTTTTTCCATAACTTATGCATTTTGTATCCGATTTCAAAAAATTATATACCGCTATAAAGGGCTTAACTAGCACCACATTTTCTTCTCAGAGCTTTTGGACTTTTGAAGTCATATTCATCTGGTAAGCCCTGTTACCTCAATTTACCCCCCTTGAAATCAATTTTTTTATCATAAAATTAAACTTCTTAAAAATTTGTTCACATATCGCCCAAAAAGTACTTTATTGGGACTTGAAACAAAAATCTTATAGCAGTACCAAATTGTAGTATAGAACTTTCTTTATTAAATTTCTTAAAACTAACTGTTTTTTTATTATTGTTTCTTTTTGAAACTTGAAGAACTTTTTCAAGTATTGATATATAATTATTTAGTTTAAGGTTTTTGGGGACACTTGAATGACCGTTATGTTTCAAAAACAATAAATATTCAATAACATCGCGTTTAGCAGGCAATTTTGTTTTATTGGTTTCTTTTTTTCCGAAAAACATTTTTAACTAGCACCCAAGAGTTTGTAATACTATTGTGTTATTCAGTTGACATCTAATATTATACCGTTTTATTATAATTATCAGTTATTAAGTAAAGGAGAGAGTTACGAGCTACTGATCTAGAGAATTGTAACGCATATAACAACTATAAAGATTGATTTATATAATTTATTGACAACTTATGCCCTGGTAGCAAAGATCGATATTATTTAGTTTTAATTAATTATTGTTTTGGGAAACTTGAATATATTGTCATGATTCGTGGGCAACAATTTAGTTTGAATAATAATAGTTTTTATGCCTAAATATGTTACACAGAAAAAAAAGAGTAGAACTTTTACCTAAAAATGTAGTCAATTCAGCTAAAGTAATCCGGTGATTTTCAGTCAACGAATTTGATTAGGTGCGCTACCAATTTCTAAATGTTAATTATATGCAATTATATTGGGTAGTTTAACTGCGAGAGTAGCTAAAAAAACCTAAATATTTAGGTGTACCTTCAACCATAAAATAGATAAGACACATAATTTATTAGAAGAATTAGCTAATTTTTTTAAACTATGACCACTTCAGATTAGGCAAGCCACCTACTAAGTGTAGAAAAATCATCTAATTATTTAGATAGCATTCCCACTTAAGAGTGGGAATGCCGTGCAAAAAATATGCAAAAAATATGTGTTTTGTTTTGCAATTTCTATGAAACTTCCTTAGGTGACTTTACTTCATTTTGTCACATGATAGAGAAGAAAGATTTGTTTTATAGTAGATAGAATGAGAGAGATATATACATTGTATAAATTACTGAAAAATTTCTTTGCCACCGCTGAGATTCGAACCTGTGATCTCAAGATTTCAACAACCAACGCCTTATCTATTGAGCTAAATTTCCAATCCAGAAATTTATTCTACATACCAATTAATCAAATTGCTGTAGATACCCAGTGGAAACATAATTTCAGAGTTGTGGACCTCATATTTTTATATACATTTTATATAATGTATATAAAAATGCACGCCTCAGTATATAAAATTTATACTGAGGCGTGGATAATGCTAATATGCGTTATTTCCCTAGTGTACGAACAAATCGACAACTTGCATTAGGTAAAATAACTAGAAGAATTAGATGATTTAATAAGCAAAGTTTTAGTTGAATTAACTAATTTTAATTAGGTGATTTACCTAATGCATGATTGTTAAATTAACTGTGTAAGTAGAAAAGTTGTTGAAAAGATTAGGTGAAATAGAAACTTTCACATTAGCTAAACTAGATTAGGTAATAAATCAATTCTTTTATTTTCTGTGTAAGGAAAATATTTTATTTTAATTTCATTACTTAATTTTTAAAAATAATTCAGTGAATTTTCAATTTTGTTTGAATTAAAATAAAAGTAATTCATACATAATGAAAAAAGCATTGTACCAAATACTTGAACCATTATAACTTCTTTGTTTTTAAAGCTGTAAAATGTAAACAAATTCTTAGGACTTTAATTTTATGAGAAAAAATAAACAATGTTAGGGGGTAAATTGGACTAACGAGGTTTACTAGTCAAATATGACCTTGGAAGTAAAAATGTTCTGAGGACAAAATGTAGTACTCGTTAAACACTTTTAAACGACATATCGGATTTTTTTTCGACTTTTTAAGATCGGATATGTTATGCATAAGTTATGGAAAAAATACCATTTTGGCGGTTTTTCCGGGGGTCCAAAAAAATGTTTTTTCTTTTTGGAGTTGTCTTGAGGTCATCTTTAAAATAAGAGGTGCACTTTTCAAACTTTATTTTTCGACCCACTCTAATGTAGACACCTGAAAATGTAATATTTTTGTTCTGTTTTTTACAAATTCTTATTGTTTGTCATAGTTGTTTGTTTTTTTTTTCGGAAAATGTAGAGATAATAATAAAAACTTAATCTCATCGAATTGGTTCTTTTTTTGCATTTAGAAATTTTTGTATAGGGGTGACACCATGAGTATCCGCCTCGGGTATCACCAAGCCTAGGAAAGCCACTGGACCTGTTATCCGTTTCGACTTCCCTGTTATCCGTTTTGACTTATATTCGGTTCAATGAACGGAGCCATTGATCGTTTCGACCTACATACTTATTGGTTATTGGTTGAACAAAACCCATTGATGCCGTGTAAGGAACACCTGAGACATGTGCGCAGCTGTTGCTTCCGTTGGTCTATTAGAAAACTTACCTGATTATTCCAGAATTCGTTCCTCCCGTAAGACTTAGTTTATTGTTATTATATTGTTATTATTTAGTTATTATTTATCTTATTTATAATTGATAATTATAATGTTCGCACGACTAACAAAAAAACACGACCAAGCACGTTGCACAACTGTGAGAAATGAAATATAACGCCTTGTGTTTAAAGTCGGCTTACATAACTACATGTTCATAAACGTACTCGACAAGTCGGATGGTTTGACTAATTTCCAGTTGCCAAATTGACTATTGAGATTGACTCAACTAAAGGGTAGGATTGATTTAATTAAATCCGAAATTAGTTTGCATCGATAAAATAATGCTATTGCCGTAACTTACAATGTGGTTGTTACAATAACTTATTTTGTTCACTTGTCTGCAATGGCTTTAATTAGTTACTTCAGACAAATTATGTTTCTTATAATCGCAAGAGCAGTTAAAAAAAATAAAATTGCGCGGTTCAAGGAACTTACGTGTCATCTTTTCATTTCAACTGAGAAAACATTTTGAAATGAGGGGTCTGCAAAGGAACGATCATTCGCGTTAATTGAAAATCAATTGCACTTGTATCATTACAGTTACATTGACCAAATATCAGTTATAGCAATTATCTCCAGATCACGGCAAATAATATTCATTTTCCGCAACCTTACGCCTATAAATTAATTTTCTGAGTGTATTTTATGAAATATCTGAGAAAGCATTGGGATAGTAGAAAAACCCTGTAACTTTTAATACCTGCTTCTTTTCAATAAATATTTCTATTCTCATATTAAAATTTCTAGGAAAAAATTTATATGCGGTAGATATTTTAGTGAAAAAATTAAATTGTTAAACATTTCCTGTTTAACCCTAGTTCGGCCGACGTAATTTATACTCATTAAAGGCCGACGTAGTCACCCCGGTGACTGTGTTATAAAACATGAAAAATTCTTCATTATAGAAGAAATTTTGCAAATTGAGGCGTTGCAAGATGAAGATGACGATATTGAATTTGGAGATGGCGATGATGGTGAAGATGATGAATTGCTCCCAGATGGAGAGATTGCATCGGATGCCGAGATAGATAATGGACGAAGTGAATGAGAACGATAGCGATGAAGACATAGACGCATTATGCTAGACTATGGTTTGATCGAAAATGCGAAAAATATATTGAAGCCACAATTGTTGTATGATGCTCCCGATGGAACACAGTGGGACAAAGATCCACTTCCAATAGCACAAACTCGTATTCACAACATTCTTAGACAAGGAGGTTAGTCTTTAGTCTTCTTGTTACAGTTGGACCTGCTTGCAAAGAAATTATAAGCCGCTTCGATGCGTTCAATTTATTATTCTCCAACGTTATGGAGGATATAATGGTGCGCCACACAAAAAGAAAGGAGAGCAGCAGGCCCAAAACTGGAATGAGAAACATCTACAGTCGCCACCACGAATATGGGAAAAAGACTGATGCCATTGAATTGTTTTGAGTTGTGGTGTGCATAAGGCCATCGATGAGTTGTGGGCTTCGTATTCATTTCTACTCTACCGTGCAGCAATGAGTCGAAATAGATTCAAAGCTATCCTTCGCAATATTCATTTCGACGAACACACAAAACGTGAGGCTCGAAAAGCTACTGACAAAGCAGCTCCAATATCAGAAATTTGGATGCTTGTGAACTACAATTTGCGTAAGCAATATCGGCCGTACAGCAATATAACAATTGATGAGCATCTTTATCCATTTCGTGGCCGAGTATCATTTCGCCAATACATCCCATCAAAGCCAGCAAAATACAGCATCAAAATATTTTGGGCCTGCGATGCGAAAACCAGCTATCCGTTGCATGGTATATTATATTTGGGTTGACAGCCCCGTGTGGCAACTTCTTCTAATTTAGGTGAAAAAATCGTCGTTCAGTTGGTACAACCATGAAAAAATAGTGGCCGCAAAATTACAACGGACAATTTCTTCACTTCATTGCAACTTGCCAAAGTGCTAAAGGAAATTAATCTCAGTTTAGTTGGAACGGTGCGAAAAAATAAGTGCTTTATACCAAGGGAATTGCAATTTGAAAAGTCTTTGCCTCTGGGTGAGTCGAAGTTTGCATTCCATGACGATACTGTGCTCTTAAGTTGCTCATAACTTACAAGGCTAAGGCCAATAAAAATGTTTTTCTCCTTTCTACCTTGCACAATGATGCAGAAATTGATCCAGTCACAAACAAACCGGAAATAATTCTCGACTATAATCGTACAATAGGTGGTGTCGATACAATGGATCAAATGCTCGGAAATTATACGTATAAGCGGATGTGCTTTTTTCTTACAAAATTTCTTAGTTATATAAATGATATATAGCAAAAATCTTATAAAATATAATATTTATATCTGCTTTATATATTTTTATATAGTCATCCAGGTGACTGCATCGGTCGAAATAAGAATAAAATCTTTCAACACGTAACAGTTGGTAAAAACAAAAATGAAAAAACTTTATTTTGTTTTTTTTATACTTAAAATTCATTAGTTTAAAATGTCACGCAACATGGGTTAACATAATTCGTTAAAATCATTATTTTTTTTAATTAAAAATGGGAAAAGTCACCCCGGTGATTCGTCGGCCGAACTAGGGTTAACACTTAAACAGAGCAGAGTAATTATTAACTTCTCTTAGCTAATCTTTTGGAAGGGTCAGCTAAAATTTCCCTCTTGAGTTCACTTGTCAATCACCCTGTTATTATTCCATTATTCCTACCCACTCAATACTTAAGACCACCAAATTGAATGGTGTAGACAACCACAACATGCGACAAAAATCAAATTAAAAATCCATGAAACGACAATTTGACATTTTAAAGGCATTAAATTAAGTGAGCGAAATGGAGCTCGTGTTGTACCTCCTAAGCCACTGACAAAACAAATGAATGAAAATTGAATCGGTATTATTTGATAGTTTTTATTGCGATCATTTAGACTTTCGACGGTAATCGCGTAATAATCGTAAAAAAATCATAAAATTTGACTTTTATTAAGCCAGGTAGGTACATACAAGGTACACACAATGATGGCGCAACTTCAACCACCAGGTCGCTCTGTCACTCAGTTCAGCTTAGTGAAGTTGGTCTGGTTGACGCAACGTTTAAATATGTTAAGCGCTTTATTGCCTAAGCGTTGCGCCAAACTCGTTTGACTGTTGCTTGCTGTTCTTGCTGCCTCGCTCCGATTTGCCCGAATTAATTAAATAAAACAGTGATTGGATGACTGTGTTTTTTTTTTTTTTTTTGTCAACTTTTTATTATTTTGCTTATTGTGCAAGTTTGAGTGAGTTTTTTTTTTTGTAATATTCTAGATTAAAATTGATTTTTAATGCATAATATTTTGAAATAACAGCTTTATTGTTACGAATGTGACAATAATTTAGAAAGTATTATTTTAATGGTGTTAATGCTTGTTAAATTATTATAATTATTGTAAACAAATATTTTGAAAATTGAGTTTTATTTGTTTTTAATAAGTGGGGCTTCATAAGGGGTTTCTATATATAAATTGTTTTTTAAGCAATAAAAATTCAAGTTTTTTTTTTAACATCAAAACATGCCAATGCTAACCAAGTCATCAAATATTCACTGAATTTGTATGGTATATGTTATAACTTATTGTTTTGTTGATTAGGTTAATCAATGTTCAATTTGATGCCTTTCTTAGAATGATTAGATATAACCAATAACAATAAAATTTCGTTTCAACTGTTGGTGAAGTGTTTTTTGTTGGGAACTTTAACGCCCAATTTCTTCATCGAGTTCTAAATCAAATGAGAGTTCTGCTTAGAACCTGATTTCAAACTGATTTTCGGTTTAACAAAAAGTTTATACTTGGTCATTTCCTCATCTATTTGATACACTGATCATTTTGATAAGAGAGTATTAGGAACAAACGCTCGGATTGAGTTAAAACCCATCTTTATACTATACTTTATGGCGGCCACTTGTCTAAATTATTTGCTTAATTTATTTATACAGGGTTCGTCAATAGGAACTTCACAACTTTGAATTGAATTTCTGAAAGCACCCTTTCACTATTCATCGAACTGTCACTGTTCACAATTTATTTGGTAAACTCAACATTTTCATCATGGTAGAGTACACGAACGAACAACGTCTGCAAATTGATAATGCGCCATGATGATGAATTTCATCGCAAAATCATCTTCAGTGACGAAGATCACTTCATCCACAAAAAATAACTGTTTGGTGCAGTTTGCATACCGGCGGCGTCATTGGACCATATTTTTTCGTCCACGATAACGATCGTAACGTTACTGTAAATGGCCATCGTTACCGCGCCATGATTACCGATTATTATTATCCCGAATTGGAAGATATGGACTTGAACGACATGTTTCAACAGGACGGTGCCACAAACCACACAGCACACATTACAATCGATTTATTGAAGAGTAAGTTTGATGAGCGTATTATCTCAAGAAATGGGCCAGTCGAATGGCCGCCTCGTTCGAACGATTTAACTCTTCTAAACTATTTTCTTTGGGGCTACGTCACGTCATTGGTCTATGCCAACAAGCCGACGACGTTGGAAGAGCTCAGAGCCAACATTGAACGCTAAATAGCGGCCGCTTCGGCCGAAATGTGTGGCCGAGTCATCGACAATTGGGTCCAACGAATCGACCGCTACATATGTGTCCGCGGTGGCCATATGGACAAAATCGAGTTCTATTCATAAATTTTGTACTTCATTGTACTCGGATTGTACTTCAAGCCGATAATAAAGTTTCTGAAATATCTCAAATGGTTTGCGTTTTATTTAAGAAAAAATTTGTCAATTCCTTAATGGAAAATCCTTTATTTGTTATCTGTAATAACCATTACATTTTTTTTTTTTTTAAATATAAGAAAAAAATTGTTTCCTTAAAATAATGAGTACATCTTTCCATATATTCTCAATTAAAAAAAAAAAAACCAAAATTAAATCACTTAACCATACAAACCACTTGTTGCGATTGTTCCAAGTAACCCTCTGAAGGAAAATACAAACAAACACTTTATATGTCGTTAAATTAAATTTATTAACTGCAACCTTAACATTTTTATTTGATGGTCGTAAAGTACAACCAACAGATTCTTCAACATGCTCGACAATTAAATGCTGAATGGGATATTATTTTGATAGCTAAATAAACAGTTTTGTCAAATGTGAAGATTTTTATGAGATTTTTACGACTTAACGCCACTTAAAAGTGCCAAACAAGCCATTGCCTGCTGCTACTGCTTCTGCTTCTGCTTAACGCTGTACTCATTTGCTCACAACAAGACTCACTCAAGACTCACTTGAGTTGAGTGCATGTTAACGATCATCCTGCATATCCTGTTGGCTTATCATATCCTGAAAGCAACAAACTCGAGTCATAAAATTCCATTCATTCGCAGATTCATTTTTACAGCTACGAGCGAGTGAGTGAGTGAGTGAGTAAGAGATCTGCGTTGGAGCTCAATAAGATGTTAACATTATTCTACCAAGTAGCTATGAGTGAATGGTTTTTCTTGTTGTTGTTGTTGTTGTTGTTATCTACTCGTTTGCGTTTGCTGTGCGTTCTTGCTCTGCCCAGATTTTTACGACTTTTTTACGATCTGTCACTGTGACATGATGATGACAACCAATATAAAAGATATAAAAATGCTAGCTCCATGACGTATTTTGACGCACGATTATTTCGACTTGAGTATCTATTAGATACTATTATTTTTATGAGGTGCTGCTGCTGTTGCTGTACGTTTGTTGTTGTTTTTGTTCTTCTTCTTCTTCTCGCACTGTCTATCAGCCATAAGTATTTGTGTATCATTTTGGGCGAAATGATAGTAAAATTATTTTTTACTGCATTTCTAGAGTACTTTGGTTGTTTTTATGGACTTTTAACGATTTGTTTTGACTGTTGTGGTGGTTATTGTGGTTTTTTGATATTGTTGTTGTGGATGTTGTTGAGGTTGAGGTTGTTGTTATAAAGATATCTCTATAAATTATTCCATAAATTGTCGGCATTTTTATATGATATGTGCTCGTAAAACATATTTAGTTTGACAAAATGTATGTTTTAATAATTTGATCGACTTGATAGCTGGGCAGAAGGTATTTTGGCGCATATTATTAAGTTGATTACCATTGGTTTAAGCAGATGACATATAAAGTTTGACCGCTGTAATGATTTTATGGATGTAATTTCAAACATATTGTAATATCCAGTACCTCCAGTACTTCATAAAGAAGTTTGGCAAGATTTGTAAGTTTGACTATTTCTTTTTTTTTTTTTTTTTAATTTTTTGTGATCAACCAGTTGAAATTTTACTTTTTATAAGTAGAGATACTTTCAATATTGCCTCTTGTATGAAAACCATAGAAACTTCAGAACCATCACTCTGCGTAGAACCATCACGAATAGGCAAATCTATTCAAACAAGCGCACACCAATTTCGAAGGCATTACCACAAAACTCATTTAATACGCATCATCTTAAGAGGATTTCGTTATATCTGGCTTTGGTTGTGTAATTTCTCAAGAATTGTCAACTCTTGCTGCATTAAGTTATAAACTATGAGTTCCTATTTCTACACAAAAAATAAAAAAAAAACAAAAAATGCTCTCGAGCAGACAAGCACCATATCTAGATATTCACTATACTGCCAACAGCCATGACATTCCTATTGCTATTGAACGGTACTGAATTTCGAGTGTTTAGCTAGCAAGATGGCGGCTGCTTAACTTCTTCAACTTCAACATGATTGTTTTTTTTTTATTTTTAGTTTCATAGAAAATGCATTGAAGTGCATCGCAGACAACATAATCCGTGGCGTTCTTTTGTGCGTCCAGTTCTTGTCATGCGGAAATCGTAACATATGGTTTGTAGCTGTATATTCGGTGCTTAAGTACATCCCTCCGCTTACAATGTGGTTGCCCTAAATCATGTCAGTATCTTACATCCAACAACAACATCAACAAGAACAGAGACAAGCGGCATGACATTACATTCATTCATTGTAAAGTAACGAAAGACATCATTATCATTATCATAAGCATCATAATTATTGCAATCATCTGTAATGAAATAATTATTTTTGTTATGATTATTATTGGTTGTGATTGTTATTGATTCAATTATTCTAATATTTTAGTTTTGAGGAAGCTCAGTTAGTATTGTATTAAGCATTGTCAATTATTTTCAAATATGTTGTTTTATACACAATACAGCTTAGAATGTTAATACAAAAGAGTTATGTCTATAATTTCAAAGGAGAGTACATTTTTGGGGAAATTTATTAAGTGAAGAAATTTATTAGAGTATTTATTCAAATAAATACTTTCCATTGAACAACAAGTAAAGTGAGAGTGAGAAGTGGGGGAAAAGTGAGTATTGAGAAAGTTTTGGGGTTGTTGTTTTTTCGGTCAAAATTTTTTATTTTGAATCTTGGAATTTCTTAGCTTTGTGTCAAAAAGATAAAATTCCGCAAATAATAAATATATATATGAAGTTTTATGACCAACTTTTTCAGAAATCAATCATTTAAAATATTTCTTTAAAATGACGTTGTAAACTATTTTTAACCCTCTATCACTCACCTTGGGATGAAATCCACTCAGCCACAGTTTCTATGCAAGATATCTAATGCAATGCATATGTGATGACCCTTAAAGTCAAATTCTAATCTATATTCAATATTTTTACTTTAATAATTTTTTGTTTTTAGTGGTCTTCAAAATATAAGCGTGTCGATGCGATTAAAATAAGAAGTGCTTTGGGTGTTTGCACCCAGGTTAATTATTAAAAAAAATTTTGGGTGCATTTTTGGAAATATCTACTAAGCCTAATTCAGTCTCACATTGATATACGCTAAATTAAATAGACTGAACTCAAATCTAAAATTTGGTTTCCAAAAGTTTGCCACAAAACAAACCGAACAGGATCAATCTGATCAAAAAAGGAGAGATAAGAAAACGCAATGTCGTTTTCAACTATGCAGTTGCAGAACAGATCACAAAATTAAGACTACATTCTCTAACTGTAATAAATAAATTTGCCAAGGACACTTAATTCCAATTTCTCCTAATACAGTTAGTTCTTCAATTCAACGCTTTCTCAAACATTGGAAACTTCAGGCCATAAATCCTCTGAGACGATAAATTTTTTTTTTTTTTTTTTCAATAAAACATGAACTAATTTTTATTCTTTTGGTTTACATTAGAAACTGTGGAGATCTGGCAATTCGGATTGAGTTTGAGAGTTGTCGTTCTGTCTGGTGAAATCTGGCAACGCTGATTGAGTTTGACGGATGAGTAAGAAGAAGCGTGAATGTGAGGGCGGTAAGCTAGAAGATGAATAATTTTGTAATTGAATAGTTTTGAATAATTAGCATTGTAATTTGTGATTTAATAAAAAGTCAAAGTAACTTAGTTCAATTGGATCTTGTTTATTCGGGGACAAGGCTGGTTACGGGTTGATACAGAAACCATTTTAGAATGGTAAAAATAGTCTGGAATTGATTTTAAACCAACAATTTCTTAGGTTTAAGCGATTACACCCTTATTTCATGAGAATTATTTCATGCAAGAATTATTCATGAATTATACTCTGATTTATTTCAACAATTGAAATGGTTTATTGGTTGTTCAAGCGGGCTTGTATCAAAAAGGACGCAAGTTCAATTCCCAGCAACACCATTTTTACTTTAAAGCCTTATACCAATATATTGATATATATATTTTAATAAATGTTCGAGATTTTTAGGGGTTTCAGGATAAGGATTGGGATAAAGGCAACAAAAAATGAGAAAAATTTGGATAACAAACTAAGGTGAAGATTTTCACACACCTAAGTCAGTATTTAGGACAAGATTGGTATAAGGATATGGCATCCGTGGCGTAGTTGGTTAAAGTGCGTGGCCGCTATGTCAACGAACTTTGGAGACCCAGGTTCGAACCCCAGCAGCGACAGAAAATTATTTGAATTAAAATAACTTTTCTGTGCGGCCGCCACCTCTCTGCAGACAATGGCAAACCTCAGAGACTAATCAAAATGCCATGTAAAGCTTCTTGAGAACGAGAACATTCCGTTCATCGCCGTTCGGAGTCGGCGTAAAGCATGTAGGTCCGGTTCTCGGTCAATTGTGTACAAACTTAATAACACGCACAACACAATTATCATAAGAAGCTAGGTCGAAGTCCTTTAAAGGGCTGAAATGGCCAGTTATTTATTTATTTTTTTTTATTGGTATCAAGATAAGGACAAGAAACGAGACAAGGAATAGAAAAAGGATTTGGAGACATTAAGGACAAGATTTAGGACATTGATGGGGAAAAGAAGTGGAACACGTATTAGGAAAGGGACTCAAACAAGGATAAGGTCAGGAATTTTGAAATTATTTAAATCAAGAGTTTGAAAAAGAAGAAACACATTTGTTATGACAAATTTAAGAGTAAGTATAAAGAAGAGGATAAGTTTGCTAACAAAGAAAAGAATACGGACGAAAATATGGCAAGAATACGGCCCTCTGGTGTTCAAGATGGGTCAAAAAAGATAACAGCAAAACATTTAGCTCACAACTATATACTAATTTTCATTTTAATCGCATGAGCGGTTTGTGAGTTTTAGGCAGTTTTGCAAAAAATTTGTACTACAGCGCCCATTGGTGTTCAAGGTGGTTCAAAATTGATAGCTCCAAAACATGCACCGTACCAAAAAACTTCTATACACAAATTTTTATGCTAATCGGATGAGTAGTTTAGGAGTCTATTGCATAGTTACACACAAATACACATTTTTATATATACGAGAGGTACTATTTATATTTCGGGAACTGGCAACACTTATGTCAATAGCTAAAATCTAGCATCACCATAATACATTTTGACATTTGTGAGCATAATTGTTCAACGTTTTGATGTACAAGTGTTGTTTTGTTTTATTTACAGTGAGTTAAAGAAATCAATTTGTTAAAAAAATGGAAATTTCAAGAGAAGTCTTTCGTTGGATTATTTTTCACAACTTTCGACGTGGATTATCTCAACAAGAATGTGTCGATGAGCTCAGTTTTTTGTATTACGATAAAGCACCATCAAAAACCACAGTATATCGCTGGTATAGTGAACTCAATCGTGGTCGTAGTTCGGTGAAGGTCGTCCAAAATCGGTTGTTGTGCCACAAAACTAACAATGCAAGATCTTCATGTGACATATCGTGAGATAGAGGCATCCTTCCACATTAGTTTCAATTCAATATATTCGATTTTGTATGAACACTTATCTGATAAAAAATTTGCTCTCGTTGGATACGAGTACTCCATAATTTATCAATCGCTCAAAAAAGTCTCGCGTCGATTTGTGCAAGGAAATTATTAAAAAGTTCAATCGTAGTGCTTCAAAAGACGTGTATAAAATCGTGACAGGTGACGAATCATAGATATACGCGTATGAGCCCAAAACAAAACAGCAATCGACCGTGTAGGTATTCTAAGATGAGGCAAATCCGACAAAAGTTGTTCGCGCACGAAGCACTGCGACGCAAATAGTCGCCTGTCCCTTCCACCGAATGAGTCATGTGGCCACTGTTCCGCTTGAGCAACGTAGGACGGTCAATTCCGAATGGTTCACGACTATTTGTTTGCCGGAAGTCTTTGGAGGCTTCTTGCTCCCAAATATCAAAGGTAAAATGCGTGGTCAACTATTTACGAGCGCCGCAGACGCAGCTGAAGCGTTCAAAAACCATGTTTTGGGGGTGTCTCAAGAGGAATGGAAAAACTGCTATGAAAAATGGTTTGAACGAATGGAAAAGTGTATTGATCATCAAGGGGAATATTTTGAAAAACAATTAAGCCATTTTCGTTAAAAAATATTTGTTATTATTTGCTATTCCCGAAATATAAATAGTACCCCTCGTATAGATAGATACAGCAAGCTTCTCCTGCTGGTCGAGAAAGTTTTTAAAGAAGAATATTATAATGTAGAAACATTTGAAAATATTATTGCGGTGTATTCAAAGTAACGAAAAACGGCGCATGTGCCGTAAAGATTTTATTATGAATTTTTTTAATTTCACAAAATCTAGAGCGCATTATATTCACAAAGCGCTGTGTGCTACTTTATGACGTCAATTTATCATGTTGCGGATGCCGTCCATACACACTCAAAAAGAGACATTGTTCGGCTGATTGCGGTATTTCTCACCGAATAATATTCTTTTATGTGTACTCGTATATATTATCATCCTTTTTCTTCAAAATCAGCAAGCAGTTAGTTTTTTTCTTAATTTATTATAAAAATTAATAAATTTGAATCTAAACCAAAAAATTATGGAAATAGATTCATTTCTATAACTTGACATTTAAATTTGACAAAGACATCATCAGATTTTCAATAAGCAGTTAATTAGAAAAAATATTTAACTGAAACAGTTACTTTGAATTAAATTGTTTATAAAAATTAACATTTCTTAATAAAATTTTACGAGATTTTTTTTTAATTCATCTTCTCTTTAATTTTATATGTAGAGCAATTAAAAATAACGACTTTTAGTCTTAAAAGCTAATTTCAAAAAATTTCATTCTAAATTAATTTTATCGCTGAGAAAGAGATAAAATAATAAAACTTGAATTTATGAATAAATGATTCTAGTCCTCGAATAAAAACATTAAAATCATAAAATTATCATTATTTTTTGCGTTTGTTGATTACCGTTTCGGGTCATAATGATTAAGGTCAGAGCAAAAATGTCACAGATTGAAGACTATGGAGGTAACGTTGTTATGAACAAGATTACCCTTAAGTACTGTTGTGAAAAAATTTCGTTAATACTGTTGTTGGTCTGTGGGACCACGAACATTTTGTTGTTTAATAAAACTTTATATAATTATTCATGCATATGTAGTATTAAAGATGCATTGGTTTCTGTATTTACTATTCAAATTTTGTTTTATTTCGAATTTTATAATTTTTTTACAATATTTTATTTTTTCAAAGTACAACATTTGTTTTCGACAAATTTTCAAAAGTAAATTTATTTTATACATTTTTGTTCACAAATATTTTGGGGTTTTATTAACAACATTGATCATAAATTTGTTCGATAGATACAGTACATTTCAATAAAGTATTTCATAAAGTAGTAAGTAAGTAATTTCCCTTTCATTCAGCGTTAGTATTGACGTCCACTCCTTGTCTTCCGTCCATGTCCGTCTGACTCCCTTCCCACACATATATGTTTTCAAAAGTTTAAACTAGTCATTTAGTTTTACAAAAAAAAAAAAAAAAGAAACACAATTTTTCATGCCGGAATTAACTAATTTTATTTAATTTTTCAATCGAATAGACAAAAAATATATTTTATATATTTGCATGTATTGCCACAGACCAATAACAGTACTTAAGGGTTAAGTTAGGGATCAATTTGTTATATAAATATAACAAATACTCCTGCGGACTCCAAAGTACTGCAGAGCATTTTTGAAGAAATTTACAAATTTTTAAGAAATACCTTGCTTTGCAGGAGGATAATGGCAGCATAGACGTCATCATAATCCTGATAACTTTTTGAAAAATTTTCAACTGTCTGAACATCTCAAATATTTTGAGATAGTTCACTTCCAAGATATATTAAATTTTTCTTAGATGATAAGTTTATTGTTTTAACTCCAGAATCACAAAATTCTCTTGATAACATACCAAGTTAAAGGTATTTAGCTTTGAACCACGGATTTCAGGTATAATATCTATTCAGTCAAGTCTGCCTTGGTCTAAAAATGGGGCGATAGATTAGTGGTAATAAAGGGGCAATCAAGTGAAACATCATTAATATCTTCTTAGCGTGTTGGAATACCGTAGACAGATGTGAATTTGAATCTGAGGCAAGTGTTTTTTTTTCTTTTTTTGACTAAACCAACTCTCAGGGGATGCAACCTATGAATGCAAAAGCATTGTGTTTATTCGGAGGACGGGTGATAGTTAGTTGGAGGGTGGAAAGATAGAGTAGTGTCGATGAAGATTTGTTTTAAATTTACACAGCTCAATACTGCCGGGGAACACGCTCGCAGGGAGATTGTTCCACAATTTTGCTGTACGACTAAAGAACGAATTATCCCGGTAAAGCGAGGTTCTATTGGGCATCAAGGCAATAGTAAAGGGATGAGCTTGGTGAGCTGCCCGAGTAGACCGGAAAAACACACGACTTGATGGCGTCAAGTCATGTATCTCCCTTGAACACTTCCCATGGTAGTACCTGTACATAAGGCTTAGGCAACCAACAATGCTTCGATGCTCAAGAGAGTTGAGAGAAGATGAAATGTTTTCGCACGTCGTTGAATTCGGTCCAGAAGCTCCAAATAAGGTCTTGAAGCTCCAGCCCAAATGTGCAAATTGTACTCCATTTTTGGCCTAATATATGATGTATAGATCACGCGTACATCAGTTGGATTAAAGTATTTCTTACACCGTTTTAGAAAACCTAGGCGCTTGGCCGCTTCTCAACACATCGAAAATGTGATCATTCTAGCGAAGATCAGATTTGATCGATATGCCCAGAACGTCAAGAGCATCTGACTCCGCAAGATCTACACCGTTCATATTGAGGGGAGCTAAGGGGCAATTGGAGGACGATCCTCACAAGGCAACGCGTGAGGGTCAAGGGGGCGATCTTCACATGGCAACGTGTCTGACTGCCTCAACCTGGTGAGGCCAGCATTATCCATGTCGAACTCGTCTCAAGTCGACTCAAACCTCTGCGTGGTGTCCTCTAGAAACGGCAAACTGGCAACCGTTAGTTTGACGGCTAATCTGAGCGGCGGGCTCCCCCTGCCTTTAAAGGGTTGTGCGTTGGGTTTGATGCCCACCACGTAAAAACAAATTTCAATGAAACGACAAAGAAATAAGAATAAGATAAAAATGATCCCCAAATCTGATGACGACTACCGCAAACGAAAAACTGACAATGATTTACGGATATGCACCTGGAACGTCCGAACCCTTAATTGGGATGGTGCCTCCATCCAACTGATAGATATCTTAGAAAGATACAAAGCTGATATCACTGCAATCCAAGAAATGCGATGGAAGGGACAGGGTTGCTCACGGCAAGCATCCTGTGATATCTACTACAGCGGCCATGCGGAGAAGCACGAATTTGGATGCGGATTCGTGGTTGGCAAGCGACTACGACATCATGTTCTGCGATTCACACCTGTGAACGAACGACTTGCCATAATCCGTGTCAAGGCAAGATTTTTCAACATAAGCCTGATTTGTGCGCACGCTCCGACAGAAGATAAGGACGATGAGACCAAAGACAGCTTCTACGAGCGCCTTGAAGAGGCCTATGAGCGCAGCCCCCGCCACGACATAAAAATCGTGCTTGGTGACTTCAACGCCAAGGTGGGAAAAGAAAATATCTTTGGTCCAACAGTCGGAAAGTTCAGCCTCCACGACAATACCTCCGATAACGGAATGAGGCTGATTGACTTTGCCGCAGCGCGAAACATGGTCGTTAGTAGCACTAGATTCAAGCATCTCAATATTCATAAAGCAACTTGGCTGTCTCCTGATCAAAAGACGCGCAACCAAATTGATCACGTTTTGATTGACGGAAGGCACTCTTCTAGTGTTTTAGATGTACGCACGATCCGTGGTGCCAATATAGACTCGGATCATTATCTTGTCGCAGCCAAGATCCGTACACGCCTGTGCGCAACCAAGAATGCGCGCAATCCAGCACAAAGAAAGCTAGACGTCGAAAAGCTGCAATCAAAGCAAACAGCCGAAGACTTCGCTACTCGACTCTCACTCCTGCTTCAAGAAAGCACTCCTCCGATCGACGATATATGCGCGCAGTGGAATCACATTTCCCACTCTATGCGTACGGCTGCCGAAGAGGTGATTGGCTATCACCGCCCTCGCCGAAACCAGTGGCACGACCAAGAGTGTCGCGACGCCACTGCAGAAAAAGATGCCGCCTACAAAACCACCCTGCAGTCGGTTGTAACGCGTGCTGCTAAGGAGCGATACAAAGAGAAGAGGAGGGAAGAGAGACGCATTTTCAGGCGAAAGAAAAGGGAAGCGGAAATGCGTGAGTGCGAGAAAATTGAGATGCATGGTGACAGGAATGAGGTCCGAAAATTTTTCGAAAAAATAAGACGCCTGGCCGATGGTTTCAAGACCGGGGCCTCTTCCTGCAAGGATGAAAATGGGAATCTAGTGACAGATATCCAGAGTGCACTGATGATGTGGAGGGAACACTTCTCTACGCTTCTGAATGGCGACGACGACAACAATCCCGCCAATAGAGATGATATTCCGGAATCCCCAATTTTGGACGACAGCGTTGAAGTTCCGCTGCCCGACCATAGTGAAGTCTTGAAAGCTATAGCTCGGCTTAAAAACAACAAAGCCGCAGGAGCCGATGGCTTACCTGCTGAGCTCTTCAAGAATGGAGGCGAAGCTCTATTTAAATGCATTCATGAGCTTCTATGCAGAATATGGTCGGAAGAATGCATTCCAAACGATTGGAACCTCAGTGTGCTCTGCCCAATCCACAAGAAAGGCGATCCCACAATTTGCGCCAACTGCCGTGGGATAAGCCTTCTGAATATCGCATATAAGGTCCTGTCGAGCGTACTATGTGAAAGACTGAAGCCCATCGTAAACCAGCTGATTGGACCTTATCAGTGTGGCTTCAGACCTGGTAAATCCACCATAGACCAGATATTTACGCTACGACAAATCTTGGAGAAGACCCTAGAAAAACAAATCGACACACACCATCTTTTTGTCGATTACAAAGCCGCCTTCGACAGTCCAATAAGGAATCATCTATATTCCACCATGTCTGAATTTGGTATTCCTGCAAAGCTCATCCGCCTTTGCAGAATGACACTGAGCAACACCAGCAGCACAGTTAAAATTGGAAAGGACCTCACTCCTCCATTCGATACCAAACGAGGTTTCAGACAAGGTGATTCCTTATCGTGCGACTTTTTCAACCTGATGATGGAGAAGATCATCCGAGCTGCTGATTTGAGACGCAGCGGCACGATATTCTACAAAAGTATTATGCTGCTGGCGTATGCTGATGATATCGATATCATTGGCCATAATACGCGCGAAGTCAGCGCAGCATTCTCCAGGTTAGCGAAAGAGTCGAGTCGAATGGGTCTTGTAGTGAACGCAGATAAGACGAAATACCTAGTGTCAACAAATAAACAGTCCCAGCGTCTTGGAAACCACGTCACTGTTGACAACATCTCCTTCGAGGTTGTTAAGGACTTCGTCTACCTGGGATCCAGCGTAAACTCTTTCAACGATGTCAGTATTGAGATAAAGCGAAGGATAACTCTTGCCAACAGGTGTTACTTTGGGCTGAGTAGGCAATTGAGAAGCAGAGCCCTCTCTCGACGAACAAAACTCACGCTCTATAAGTCACTAATCATGCCCGTCCTATTATATGCAGCACAAACCTGGACGTTGAGCAGTTCTGATGAAAAGACTTTGGGAGCCTTCGAGAGAAAGATCCTTCGTAAGATCTTCGGTCCAATCTGCGTCAATGGCGAGTACCGAATTCGATGGAACCACGAGCTGTATGAGCTGTACGCTGACATCGACATAGTTAAGCGTATCAAAATCGAGCGGCTCCGCTGGCTAGGTCATGTTGAGCGAATGGAAAACGACGCTCCAGCGAAAAAAATATTCGATTCGGTGCCCGGTGGTGGTCAACGCAGAAGAGGACGCCCACATCTTCGTTGGAAGGATCAGGTGTTGGATAACCTGACTACACTTGGTGTTTCCAACTGGCGTCAGCAAGCGCAGAACAGAAATGGCTGGCGCAATTTCTTATACGAGGCCAAAACCGACTTACGGTTGTAAGCGCCAGATAAGTAAGTAAGTAAGTAAGGGGCAATTCATTCGTTTGTGGGTTAACAGGCAACAATGAGTCTTGCTAGCATTAAACTCAACTCTATTCGCTAGCCCCCACTCAGAGATTTTTTCCAAGTCATTAAGCAGTGTGTCACGCATATTTTGCCTCTTTATCTCAATCTTCAAACAGCTCGGGCGTATTTTGAAAGAATGTGAATGACAAATGCTGCTGTCGTCGGCGAACGAATGAATTGGGTTATGAGAAGGTCGTTGATAAAAACCAGAAACAAAGTTGGCGATAGGACTGAACCCTGCGGTACTCTAGCACTGATGGCGTGCATACTGGACGAAATTCCATCGACTACGACACGAATCGACCTGTCCTTAAGAAAACACGTGATCCATACATATCAAAGTTACCACTAACACCATATGCAATTAGTTTCAACACCAGAGCTTTATGCCACTCTCAGTCAAACGCCTTAGAAATATCCAGAGCAACAACCCCGCTTTCGCCGAAGAAGTGAACACATTGGTTCCATTTCTCCGCGAGGAACGCCATGAGGTAACCAGTAAAACGAGCCCTACGGAAGCCGTATTGACGGTCACTAAGCAATTCGTTGCGCTCCAGATAATTCATTAGGTGGAAGTTTATTACACTCTCCATGACTTTGGAGAGCGTAGAACTTATCGCAATGGGTCGGTAGTTCTCAGGGTTCGTGGCATCGCTCTTCTTAGGTACCGGCTGAACGTTCGCGACCTTCCAGCAAGATGTAAATACTCCTGTCCTGTAGGAGATGTTGAAAAGGTTACGCAAAGATCAAGCCAGTATAGAAGCACACATTTTTAGCACAATTGGTGGTATACCATAAGGGCCAGAAGATTTGTTTATCTTAAGGTTTGCAAGGACTCTTTTAGCTACCCTCGTTTGAAAATATATCTCCTACATCGAAGATAATTTAGTTTCTACAGAGGGCGGTGGCTGATTGCTAGCCGGGATTGTCGAATTTTGTGCAAACCATCCAGCCAATAGGTTCGCTTTATCAGCCGAGTCAGTGAAGTCTTGACCATCCTATAAAAGAGTAGGAATCGACGAAGATGTCTGATTTTTAACTCTTGTAACAGTATAAAGGATAGGAAATACAGAAAGGTAAAAGCCTGACTGGGATTCGAACCCCGGACCCTGGGGTGACCGTCGAGCCCGCTACCTACTCGACTACCGAGGCCACCACAGTCGAATATGTGACTCTGAACTATCTGTAGTATTATTCTAAATACTTCAAGAGTACTGTGAGTACAAATTTCACATTTCGGTGTGGGAGCTAAGGTTTACATATTTTAATATCTGACAGCTGAGGCTTCTATTGGAGCTCTATGGCGACTTGCGACTTGGAAACTAGTTCAGGTGTTGGATCCCTATGTTTTATTGTGAATTTATTTAAAGCTTGTAATAGAAAAATTCGCTTATGAAAGTTATGAGAGGCGTTTACTTCAAACAAGATTCAGCTTGTGTCACTCTGTACAGCATTACAGAATTATATAAATCGAAGTTTTCCAAAGTTCAAGCAGGCATAATAATTTTATTATCAAAGCCTTAGAAAGCTATTTTGTTTAAAGAACATTAATCAACATTTTGAGTTCGGGCAAAAGATCATCACAATTAAATAGTGTTAATTTCTTTTTAATGTTAACATTTCTTCATCTTAGATGGTTTATTGAATAATAATTTTTTTTTTTTAATTACAATTTTCATCAAGCTCCACCTAAAGCTCTTCTATGAACGTAATACAAGCTAATGTTTCAAACTTAGCTCAAACTGAAGCACCTTTGAAGCAGTGTGTATCGAAAAGAAGCTATAGTCAAGCACTAAGTTCGAGATTGTACCCTTCCGTTCGAATCTAAAAAGTATAATATGTACCAAATTGAAGATGTTATCGAGCACTATGAATGAAATAGCAGCTTAAACCTACTTTCCAAGCTTCAGTTGAAGGCAAAGCCTCTCGTATATACCGAATGGAAGCTGTTGCTTCACATAATGTTCGCAATGGCAGCTTTAACCTCCATTATATTTTATCTGACATTTGTTATAAATGCCAAGGTTTTTATATTCAATCATTTGATTAAATAGATTGTGGGTTTGAGTCCGCTGAAAGTCTGAGTACAATTTTACGAAATTTTATTTATTTGTGGCGGCCCACAGTGGTTTCAAAGTGGAATTAAATCATTTTTTTCATGTTGTAATTTTTGTTCATTTTTTATTTAATTTAAGCTTAGAAATGTTTCAATAACATATTTAAAAAAAAAAAATTAAGATAAGTCTTCTCAATTTTTGTGGACGAGCAGTGAATGTCGGCAAAATTTTTCTTCTCAAAAACAGCCATGATTTTAAGCCGGATTCCGGTAGGAACTGCTCCGACATAATTGCTTGTATTCCCTTATATCTTTTTATATACAATATTGTGATGTATCTAAAATAAATTTTTTAATGACATATATATTTTTTTTTTATTATTGTGTTTTCTTTTTTTAATAATTTTATTAAGACCATGTTTTTTTACCAGATTCCAAAGTTTGGTTATCGACACTTATCGACGGTTTCTAACTATAAAAATCTTAAACTGTAGGTTTTTAGTAAGCATTTAAAAAAAAATTGTCTACTAATAGCTGCTAACCTGGGCTTAACGAACAAAAGAGTAAATCCATATTTATCCCCATGCGTACTGCACACATTGTCATAAAGAATATGTAATATTTCTGTTTTCTTCTTTTTTTTTCTTATTTTAATTATAAAGGAAATTCCTAAATGTTATATAATGAGAAAAAACTGTATTTCTTTAATTAAAAAAATTTAAAAAATAAATCGTGTACTCGCCAGGTATTGAACCAGGTATTTTAATATGGCTCTAATAGGGCTAATTGCAACTTAGATACAAAATTTAATCGATCTACGACGAGTTTCTGAGTTCCTGAGTTTTAGATGCTATGCTAATTTTGTGTGGGAGGTGGGCGTGGCGATTTTTTTAAATATACTTATATATTTTATATTCTTCTAAAGTTTTAATATAGCTTCAATAAAAAGAAAAATATCGTTTTAAATTTTTGTGTTACATGGGAGGTAGGTGTGTTTGTAGGCGGATTTGCAAAATTTTTTGTAAGTACTCTGATATAGTTCATTTCAACTTATGTATATACCAAATTTTAATGGTATACAACTACTCCAATTTAATGCTATGCAAATATCGTATAAAAAGTATGGGAGGTGGGCGTGGCAATTTTGTTTTTAATCTACATATATATTTCAGATTCTTGAATGAGTTGTTTTGATATAACTTCAATACGAAAAAAATATATAACTTTTTAAAATTTTGTGTTATATCAGAGGTAGGCGTTTTTGTGGGCGGATTTCAAAAATTTTTTTAACAACTTCTAATAGAGGTAATTCTAACTTATGAACCAAATTTATTGCTCTACGACGACTCTTTCTATTTTTTTCCAAACTTTGTATGGGATTAAACCACTGTGCGGCCTTGGCCGAGTGCGTTAAACAGTGCTTTGGCGACTCGGTGCCAATGTGAACACAGGTTCGAACCCCAGCTGAAACGGACAGTTTTTTTTCAATTGAAATTAAATTTTCTGATCGGTCGTCACCTCTCTATATAAAATGGAAAACCTCAGAGAGTAAATAATGCCATGTAAAGCTTTTTGTTCACGTTAGCCTTTCGGGGTCGACATAAAACTATTAGGTCCCATTCTCGATCTTTTGTGTACAAACACTTAATAACACTCACAATACAATTTGATCATAATAAGCTCGGTGAAATTCCTTTCAAGAACTGAAATGGCCACATTTTTTCTTAGTTTTAATTTAATTTATTTGTTTAATTTTTTTTTTTATTTTTAATTTAATTTATTTTTTTTAATAAAAAAAAATATGCCACATACAAAAAATCAGCAGAACACAATTTTGAATGTTTTTTAGATGATTTTTTTAAGTAAGGTTACCGTCAATCAATTTGGAATAGTCTTAAACAAGTTGCAATCCCCAGCTTTATAGAAGCTGCAATCCCCAGCTTTATAAAGGAGTTGCTTTCCCAAGCTTAAAATAAGTGGAAGAAGGTACATAAGATAATAAATATTTCGCCTTTTGCTCATGTGAGACTGAGTACTCGTTTTAGGTTTTAACGAAATAGATTTTGGAAGTTTAGTAAGAATCCAGAGCTACTTGGATTCATGGATTCATGGATTCCAGAGATCATAACTTGTGAGAGATAGGTAATTCCATACGAAGATAAATGTTCCTCGCAATAGATTCTTGAAATTCAACTGTCTCCTTTTTGGAACATTAATTTATATATGGCCTTAACCTAACCTTGGCCAAAATTGTAATTTACGCTAGCAAAATTATTTTATTTAGTACTAACTATTCTTCGTTTTTGATCACATAAAAAAATACGTTTACTTCTTTTCGTCAACTTGAAGCATCCTAATTGATCGTGGAACCTGAAGTAAAGCCCTCCATTATTCATCCATTATGCATTATTCAATTAAAAAACATTAAGAAGAATAACAAAACAAGTACAAATACATAAAATTACAAGGACCAACCCATTTCACTCATTCTACGAACACAAAAGGCAATAAAATAATTAATCTACAAAATGTCATATCAAAGACACATTTTTTTATTATCTTTAAAAATATTTTACTGATTTCAACAGAGACTTAAGTCAAGTCAAGGCTGATGCTGATCTTTTGACAAAGAAGCACATTAAAAAACGTTAATGTGAACGTTACGCTCAACGCATTAATGGCCGTGAGATGAGCATAAAGCATGTTTGTAACCAAAATAATTCATAAATCATAAAAATTACACACAAAAAGAAAAAAAAAACGACATAAAAATATTACCACTCATAACGACACACATATTCACAAAAATGATTCTACCTAACAGAACATTTCAACAACTACTTCAAGTTCAAAGTTAAAGTACAAAAACCTTGTTACAGCTGAAAAAATCCGGCTGAGCTGCTCGTGGCGCACATCTTTAAGTTATATTTAAGCTGTGAGTGTGGCTTGTTATCTATTTGTATTTTAGAATTATTAAAAAATTTCTCTATCACGGCGACAGACAACTAGCTAAATCAAAACTAGAGCCAGTCAAAGGACTTGCACACAAAGGACCTTCATTGAAAGTGCCCAAGAAGAAAACTATGCGTTCTTAGGCTGTGCGTCTGCGCATTGTTGTCCCAGTCGATTATTGAATGCGATAATAAATCATAAAAATATGTTTTGAGATTTATTGCTTTGCTGTAATGCTCTATATCTCTCTCCCTCTTCATCAGCATTTCTCTTTTTATCCCTCTCCAGCGTAGATATACACCTAGAATTATAAGCAGCATCGAACATTGCATCGTTACACGGTGAATTGGTAAAAATTCAATTTTGTCCTATTTATCGGAGATTTCTTTCTGGACAGACAAAGCACTAAATCGGGGCCAAACTATTTACTGGCAACATAGTCGGCTTGCCATGTTATGCTTGTTAGTAGTTTGTGTGATTGTGTTGCTGTTTGTGTACCGATCGCGCCCTCATAGATCTGATAACAAAACCACCGGTGAAGAGGGTTCCAGCAAGGCTGGAAACTTTCTCTTTTTCATTTTCAAACGAGTATTTTTGATGTTTTTGCATGAATTTGCAATATGATTTATTGAGTCGGTCTCATCATGCTTGGCGCTTAACATATTGTTGTTTTTATTGTTACATTGATATCTTTTGTCCCTATGGAAGTGAGTCTGGCAATAGTTGGATAATTTTGGCAATAGTACGCTCATTTTCTTTTATTTAGTGCTTGCAATTGATATAACGTGAAAACAACTTCATTTAGGACGAAATTACTATAGGGCTGAAAAACATGTTAAGCTGAGGGAACATTCACATGACAACGTTGAGTTTTACAGCGCAGGTTTCCAAAAAAGTTGAAAAAAGAATTTTTCCAAAATGCTTCGGCATTGTTACTCGCTGAAAAAAGGGCCTAAGTAAAAAATTGAAGTGCGACAGAAACGATTAATTCTTTAAGTTTATGACAAATACAACAAAAAAAATAAAAATAATTACTTCATCGGGACGAGGAGGGAGGTGCTTAAGCAACTAACTATACTGAAGATGTATTACATAGAATTATTCCGCACAAAGTTTGTCGCTCACCATAAGAATAGGCAATAAATTTATAACTACTCAAGCTCTAAGATTGAAAATGCAACAATCCTGCAACGGCGTTGCATGGAATTAGGAGAGCGTTCAGTTTGAAATTCGTTTTCATTTAAATCGGTCCTGTTTTCATTGAAAAATAAGCAAAAATAAAAAATATAAAATAAAAAATATTCTAAAAATTTCCAAAAAAAATTTTCAAATTTTTCAGAAATTAAATTTCTAAAAGATATTACAAATATTGTGATAAAAAAATGAATGCTGAACAATATGATGTCCTTTTAGAAAGAAACAAGTCCTTAGAAAAGGAAAATGTCGATTTGAAGCATCAATTGAGCACAATAATTAATCAAAATATAAATTTGTCCAATGCTGTTGCCATCCTTACCGCTCGTTTGGGTGAATCAAATTGATAGCACAAAAAACAAAAAGCGGAAAATTGTTAAAACATGCATTCAATTGGACGTATCTGGAAAGCAATCAGATGCTATGAGCCTAAACTCTGTTAACAGTTTCCAAATGGATATGCAAAACCTCACTTCAACTGATGTAGAATTAAATCAAAATGCTACCTTCAGTGTTTCAAAGGATGGACATGCAGGTTGCAGTGCTTCAGTAAATGGTATTGAAGGTGGTGATAACAGTAATGCGAAAAATTCCGACAGTTCCATTTGGAAAAAAGTTCTTTCCAAAAAACAGTACAAACAAAGTAAGAAACAAAATTTGACTAGTTCTTCTGAAATCGCTACAACACCAATCCAATTAAGTAAAATGAGCCCTAGTACTTGCTCATCCTTAATTAAGTCACTTTTTGTGAAATTCCACGGCAATATTTTCCAGCAAATTAAATACCGAAGTAACCCTAGGACTCTCACGGACAATGAAAAAATCAAGACTGACATCATAAATTTCCTCATTACTCATAGCTATGAATTCAACTCCTATAACAAGAAGTCACAAAAGAAAAAAACATTTATTTTGTTGAGATGACTCAAATTTGGATAACTCCGGTCATACATCTAACGATCTGAAAAATTGTGCATTTTTTTAAAACAAAATTGTTCCAATCACCGAAAAAGCTACAAATAAAATTTCAAACAAGAATGTTGTAAGCAGAGAGTTTTCTAGTTTTAAGCCTAAAGTAAAAAATCCCGTAAGTTCTACCTTTAAAAGTTATGCTTCGGTGTTCGGTAATTTTAGTCCTTCTGTAAACGTTGATTTTGCGCAATTGTTCATTCGCAATGTTTTCACAAATTGCTGAACCACTTTCAAAGATATTTGAAATTTTCAAAAATGATTCTTAAGATTATCTCTTTCAATGTCTTTGATTAGATACGAAATAAGATACTTACTCAAAAATTTCCTTTCTAATTTTTCTGGTGGTGTTTATTTAATACAAGAAACAAAATTTAATAAAAATTATTCTTTTCAGTATGATGGTTATAATTTCTTCAAATTGGATAATAGAATCGGTTCTGGTGGTGTGGCTATATCAGAAACCAGTTTAGGATTAAGAATTTCAAAACATTTAAAAATGGCAGTATAGAAATGAATTCAGTTGATGTTCTGATCGGTAATGATTGGATTACTATTGCGTCTGTTGACGTACATCCTTCACATACTGAATTTATTACTTTTCTACAAATTTTCCAATAGAATAATCATTTCGTTATTAGCGGTGATTTTAACTCCAGACATTTTTCCTTTGGCGACATATCAAACAATATATTTGGACAGCATCTTAAAAATATTCAAGACATAACGAATATTATTATTTCATCACCTATCGCTCCTACTTGTTTTTAACACTCCCTCTGGATCCTACATTGATAAATATATTTTCAACAGTGAATTTCCCATGACCTTCTCTAACATTTGTAATCTTCCATGATTTCTGATCATAATGCTATACAAATTTCAATAAGTGACAATTTATCGATTAATCTTATTTCTAATAACTTTTTCATTGAAAAATACAATTACACAAATCAAATCGTTTTAATAAATTCATTGAAAAACAAATTAACCAAATTAATATTCCAACTAATGCCAATCTATCCCAAGTGGAACTAGAACAAATTTCTGAAATATTTGGATATATTTTGAATGAAGCTATTGAGAAGTTTGTATCCACTAAAGTCATAAGAGCAAATGGTGTTATTCTGTCGTATTCCACGATTTAGATACTCAAACATCATCATTCATTGCAACGAAAATTTAATAGAAACATAAAAAGAGGTACCAATTTGTACTCAATTGCTAACATTAAACGATACATTTCTTTAACGCGTTCTATGCTTCATAACGCTATTTCATTTGATCTAAACAACTATTATCAAAATGTTTCAGTCAACACAAATACCACCAGAGATGCCTTTACTACTGTAAAATTTTAAACAGGCTGGAAGAAGAGATCAAAACTACCAAATATTATTTTTGAAAATGATGACAAAAATACTGAACACATTGGTACTGAAAACATAGCCACTGCATTTTCAAACCATTTTTCAATTAATCATAATTTGTCTACGAATTCAGATTCAGTTTTGACGCATTCGGTTCAGCTTTTTAATGATTCTCTTTCAAATTCTCAGTCTATTATGTAATTTCATAGAACTATTTCATCAGCCATCAAAGACGAAAGCGAGCTTTATCGCTCTTTTCGAAATGGTACACTATTTACGGACCAAAAGCTACTTTTATTTCACAGCTTTTTCTAATAGCAACAATATAGTTTATAATACTATACAACTTTAAATTATGTAGATAATAATTTTTTTCCCTTTTCCTTATTCTTTAGCTTAATATTACTTATCAGTAAGGTTTTTGTTATTTTTCCTTTTAATGTCTATGTTTTATATAACCGTTTGTTTTATTAGGTTTTTTGAAACTTTCTTTTAAATTAGGTTTTTTGAAAAAAGCCCCCACTGTGCTTACAAAACAATATGTAAAACAATGTAATATTTTATCGTTTTGTTAAATAAATGATTCAGATTTAAATAAAAAAAAAAAAAAAATACAAGAGAGCGTTTTTTTACTTTTCTGTGCTTTAGCCTGCAATATCAAAACCAAATTTTGCATGTAAACTCGATATTTTTCCTGTTATGATGCGCTGTAGGGTGTAGAACAAATTTGCATGAATCTCGAAAAAATGGCACATATTATAATTTCGCGCAAAGGGGTCGATATGCTATATGGTAATTGCAATAAAGAAAAAAAATTTTAAAAATTAAGGATTTATAAGTTTCCTTAGGACAAAAACTAAATAAATTTCAAAAAATTAAATTAGACATCACCAGGTCATGAAACTTATTATGGAGGTTACTTATGCAGCAAAAATGCAACACTGCTTTTTTTACGACTGTGAAGTTTGGTTATTTGATCTCATAATGAAAATATAATAAAAATTGTTGACGCCATGACATAACGAAGGTAAGCTTTTGCCTCCGCGATGTCATTGCGCATGTAGTGAAAATTCAAAACCTATGTGTAAAACCTATGAAAATGCTATAGAACAGCATATACCTATATTCGTAAAAAATGTTGTGTATAATTATTTTCATTGTTATAGAAATTCTATGCAAAATATGCTACACCGAGAAAAAAAGCAATAGCAAAATCACCTAAGCCGCCTTGGGTAAAGAAAATTGTATGGAAATAAAAAACTAATGGTTATTCACAGAGTTATATATTGTTTTATATATTGTTTTGAAAGCATATACTTCGATACCCTGCCAATAAAAAATGTTTGATTCACCCAAGCCAAGTTTATAACATTTTAACCAATAGTGTAGGTAATCCAGCGAAAACTTTGACACTTTATCAAAATGGTATAAGCAAAATTTATCGCTGAATACTCTCAGTTTGTTATAGTTCTCGTTTAGTTTTTGTAATGAAAATTATATATCCTAGATGTTTAGCCAAAGTGCAATGCTTCGTGAGTGCATTTTTTTGTGAAAAACTTTGTAAATGTATATTTATTTATGTTAAATAAAACAGTTTTTCCTTAAAAATAAAATTAAAAGTTTTGTTTCATTTTATTAAAAAGTTCCATCTAAGTGCTTGGGTAATTTTGCACAACAGCAATATACAAAATTTACCTAAGTATATGTACATTTCATACTTTTCTTTGGATATTTTTGTACAAAAACAACATACAGTAATTAACCTAAGTAGATGCATATTTTATACTTCTCCCTGTATTTTTATTAATATATTTAACTTTGATAGTTCAACAAAGTTTTTTTTTTGTTCGGCAGAATAAGCAAGCACGCTTCATATAAATTGTCGAAGTTAATGTGTAAATTACAAAATACTTCTCTAATTTATCATTCAAACCAAAATCGGTAAGTTAACATGTAAAACTAAGGTGTTTTGACCAAAACCTTAGGAGGCTGAAAACTCCCAAAGCCATCGTATAAATTATACTAAGTTTTTTATTAATTTTGCATAAGTTTTTTTCTCGGTGTAGTAAGAAATGATCTTCGACTGGGCCGAAGTTAAAATACCCCCACGGCCAAACCAAAGTATATTTAAAGTCTTAAGCAGTCAATAAAATGTTTATTTGTAAAAACATTTACGTTAAAGTTTTAACAGAAAATCTTCCCTTTTGTTTTTTGATAGAGTCACTTTTAATGGGTTACACATTTACATTGGTTACATGGGTTACACATATCAAAGTTCATATGAAAAATTACAAGTCCATATATTAATTTTTGTGGAATTTAAATAGATTTTACCTTTTTAATAAAGTCACTTTGTATGAGAGGTAGGCGTAGTTTCCATCCGATTGGGCTCATTTTCGAACTTGACCTTTAGTTTTTAGATAAAAGCTTAAACATCGAATTTCGTGATGATAACTTGAAAATTACGGCTGTAATCGTGACCACAGACAGACGGACAGACAGACAGACAGACGGACATGGCTAAATCAACTCGGGTGGTGATGCTGATTAAGAGTATATATACTTTTCTATACCTGCCACGCTTCCTTATGGGCGTTACAAACGGAGTTACAAAATCAATATACCCCTTTTACTTTTTTTAAACGAGGGGGTATAAAAAGTTAAGTTAGACAACGCCGGTGGAGCTTATTATGGAGGTTACTTATGCAGCAAAAATGTAACACTGTTTTTTTACGACACTGAAGTTTGGTTCTTTGACCTCATTGTGAAAATAAAATAAAAGTTGCTGGTGACATGTTATAACGAAGGTAAGTGGCTGCCTCCGCGGTGTCATGGTGTATGTAGTGAAAATTCAAAGGCTATAAAAAACTATGAAAATGCTATGGAATTGCATATTCCATCAAAAATTTTTTTCATATAATTATTTTCATTGTAATAGAAATTCTATGCAAGATATGCTAAAAGGTGAAAAAACTGTTTAATTTTTTTGAGAAAAATGTTAAATAGTAAAAATGAAATGTTTTACTATTCAACCGAACAACGAGTAAAAATTGTTAAATTGTTCTACAAAAGAAAATTTCGTTTTTTCAAAGCAGATTTTCTTCAGCGATGAGATTTATTTCGCGCTAGGTGGATACGTGATTAAGCAAAATTGCCGTATATGGATAAAATCCCCAAGTGATTGTGGAGAAGTCAATGCGTCCTCAAAAGTGACTGTATGGTGTGCATTATGTGAGCAACCCTTACAGTAAATTCTAAGTGCTAAAGCAGTGTGCCAGGGCGTTCACAGGTTGGAGCAGGGGGAGGGGGGTACGTGCTGGAAAAGTTGATATATTTTTATTTCCTATGTGTATATGTTACATTTTCATATCATCACTTTCATGTAAGTGCACACCAATGCATACATTTGCTCCCCCTCGAAAAAATCCTGCGGACGCCTATGGCCGTGTGTTAACCGATCTTTTTTTTTGCCTGAAATTAAAGATATGTATCTGGACGATATTTGGTTTCAACAAGATGGGCCCAAAAACCACAGAACAGCATCAATTAGGGCTTTGTTACAACATAAACTTCTAGGACGACTTATTCGAGATTTTGGCAATATCAATTGGACTTCGAAATCGTGCGATTGGATGCCTCTGGACATTTTTTTTTTTGTGGTTTCGTGAATCTCAAACTTCAAAATCTTGAGCAATCAAAAGCCGACATTAATCAAGTTATGGCAGAGCTAGTGCCCGAGTTAGACACAAAATTCATCGAAAATTACATGAAAAGCCCTGCAAAACTCTTGTGGATTACATTGAATGATATTGTATTCCACATATAATGACAAAGTACAAAAATTATTGTATAAATTATATTAATGCCATTATAACGATAAAAGTGGTATTCACTTCAATGCTGAAATTTAAAAAAACGGACATTTTCGAAGAGTTGAAGTAAGCGACCCTTTTTTTAATTTTGTTTTATTCAAATGCACCATTCCAAGCTAAAATCGCCATTGCTGATTTTTATTTAAATGATAACAAAACAAATAATTTTGTTAATATTCTGTAAAGGCATTTGTGCTTCTTGTTTTTTTTTTTTATAAAAAATCAATACCAAAAAAAGATTGCTCCATCTTAAACATTTCATCAGCTTTTTAGGCAGAATTTGACAATATGTTCTGCTCCTTATCGAAATTTTCATGTACACAATGACTCACACTCATTAAAACACATATTTTCTTCACAAATTTCCGACGATTACTTGTCATCAACTCAATAGATGATTAAATTTAAGCAAATTTTAGAAAACCAAAACTTCCAAAATTTCAGAAGTTTTCTTAAATTTAAACACTTTTGAAATTTCTGCGTTTAAATGAATCCCTAATAATTACAAAAAAACATACATTTTTTTCGAAATTCGCATTTTCAATGCGTTTTTTTAAACTTTACTTTCTTACTTTAGAATGGAACCCTTTATTTAAATAAGTTCTCAAACTCAGCCTTTCATAAAATGTTTTCCCTTAACCTCAAAGCAAATAGTTCATCCATATAGGATGCTCGTATCGCTATAAAAAACAATATATTTCATTCAAGATTATTATAACGTCAACAAAAGAAAACTGCACGACTACTCAAATAAAAGTCATCATTAAAATAACAACTCAGATATACATGTAATACTCATTCCAAAATAGCACTAACATAGCCAAACATTGAACTTCATAGAGCTTAAAAAGAATTTCAGCATCTTATTATAATCAAAATAATCGAACACATAATAATAAAGGACTCAGAACAACCAGATTCACTTGAACAGCAACCAGTTGCACTGCCATTGTGGAAACTTCCGACAATAACAACAACAACAACAACAACAACAACAACAAACATTGCAAAAACAATAGAAACCATTGTATATGGTACATAACCAACGTCTTGAAGGTAATAAGAACGTTTAAGAGAATCACCCATAAAAGCCAAACAAATGCAGTGCAGTCAGTTTTCAGGATGGAATCAAACAACGAGTAGAACCAAAGCACCAAGAATGAACAAAAACAAAACAAACAAAACTTCAAAATTTCGAAACTTAAATGAATGCAGTAACCAAATCGTCGATGAACTCACTTGAGACTCGCATCAAAAACACGCCAAGAACCTAAGAAGAAAACCCAAGAAAACAACAACTATAAGAATAAAAAAAAACAACACAGAACTTATTAACAAGTGCAGAACAAGTCACGTGAGGGACACAGACAGCAACATGAAGGGGGTGGCGCATAGTAGGGTTGCCACGAAGAGCTGCTCCTGCTGCTACAGATGCACTGGGGTAAGAATTCAAGCCAAACTAAATGAACACTTTCGGTCGCAATAACTACGACATTTACGATTATTTTACGGGCAGTAAAAATCAAAAGACTAATTTACGGGATTGTGTATGAGCTGAGAAAAGCAACAACAACAACAACAACTACAACAACATCAATTTCAATAAGAATATCAAAAATTGGCGAAACATGCCATGAGCCAGGGAAACAAGTTATGGCAGGGTGGAGGAAGAGTAAAAAAAAAATGATATGCCAAAAACCCGTTCGAAGTTTGGCTGAACTGAACTTAGCTACGCTTTTTTAGGTTTGGGTTTCTTTAGCCAACAACAGCGCCATGTTGGTATGTCTCTGTCTGATGGAGCTCAAAGGTGCACTTGCTCTGTTTTGGCCAGTTTATCGTTTTGCCGCTGCACTTGTTTTCTTTATATTTTTTTATATAAGTAAGTATTTAAGATTTTTCGGTATTCTTTCTTCTTTTCTTTTTGCATGCTGTTCTTTTGAAATCAGCAAAGAAGACATTGGAGTTTATTTTGTAGTTGCCTGTCAGGCACCACCCCACCGAGCGAGCTGCTTTTAAGCTGTTCTTGTTTAGAATGGAGTACATTTTGATTTTATTAAGTTGATGATTTTTATACTTTTTTATTTAAAAATCTCAATCAGATAAGCAATTTAATATAACTTATGAAATTGTATAATGGTTATGCTTTTAGTGAAAATGTTCCCCTTTCTGATGAGAGCATAGGCTATCAGTTTACTCTCAAGTGGAAATTTCTCAATTTAAGCATTATTTTGCTAGAACTGAGCAAATTTAAAACACTTGAAATTAAGAAAAATATGTTTAATTCAAGAAGCATTTGTTTAAGATTCAAGAATATTTTTTCTAGATTCAAGTCCAATATTTGCTTGAAGTGAGAAAAATTTGCTTAATTTAAGTAAAGAATTTACTGAAAACAAGAATAATTTGCTTCATCCAAGCAAACAATTTGCTTTCCTAAAGGGTGTCCCAACAAGAACGCAATTTTTAAATGTGGCAACACTGGAAGTGTCATTGTTTGACATATGAACAATTGTTACTGTTTGCTAGTAGAAGGGACGAGGTTAGTAAAAATGGAGCGCTACACGAATGAACAACGCATTCTCATTGTGAAATTGTTTTTCCAAAATGGTGAAAGTTTTGCGGCTACAGTTCGCAAATTGCGATCAATTTGGGGTCACAATAATGCTCCAAAAGAGTCAACTGTAAAGAGATTAATGGATAAATTTGCCGAAACTGGGTCTGTTAGTGATGTAAAGACAACAACGCGCCTTCGACCAGGTCGATCGACCGAAAATGTCGCAGCTGTACGTGATGATGTCGCTCAAACTCCATCCACCTCAATTCGACACCGAGCTCAACAAATTGGTGTCTCCAAATCCACTATGCAGCGAATTTTGACGAAAGATTTGCATCTTCATGCATACAAAGTTCAATTGACTCAGGAACTGAAGCCAGCTGACCATGGACAGCGAAGGGAGTTCGTTAATTGGGTATTGGAGAGACAACATGAAAATGCCGATTTTGCCGCTAAAATCATCTTCAGTGACGAGGCCCATTTCCATCTTGATGGCTTCGTCAATAGGCAGAATAGTCGCATTTGGGGTGAGGAAAATCCTCGAGTGATTCACGAGAAGCAAATGCATCCTCAACGTGTCACTGTGTGGTGTGGTGTTTGGGCTGGAGGAATCATTGGACCTTTTTTTTATGAAAAAGAGGCAGGTCAAGCGCAAACAGTCAATGGTGTTCGGTATCGTGAAATGATAACCAGTTTTTTCTTGCCTAGAACTGAAGAAATGAATGTGGAGGGCATGTGGTTCCAACAAGACGGCGTCACATGTCATACAGCCAGAGAAACAATTCAATTGCTGCATCAGTCATTTCCCGGTCTTGTTATTTCGCGTTTTGGAAATCAGAATTGGCCGCCTAGATCGTGCGATTTAACACCATTAGATTTTTTTCTTTGGGGTTTTTTGAAGTCGATGGTTTACGCGAATAAGCCGACGACGACTCGAGCCTTAAAAGAGGAAATTGGACGCTGCATTAATGAAATGCCGCAGCATTTATGCAAAACGGTCATTGAAAATTTCATTAAAAGATCGCGTGCATGCCATCAAAGCCGCGGCGGCCATCTGCACGATATATTGTTCCATACATAACCTCATTCTGTCTACTTTACGATATAATAAAGTTTCACGATTTTTTTTTTAAATATCTGTGTTTTATATAAAATTTAAAAATTGCGTTCTTGTTGGGACACCCTTTAGAATTTTTCTAGAAATTTGTTTTCCTAGAATTAAGGGCCTCCGGGAGAATTTCAAAAAAAGAAATGATACTTTTTGAAATTGTTTTTCGAAGCCGTATTTTATTTTAGACCAATATTTTTTAAATTATTAAAGTATAACTATTAAAGATTTATCCCTGACATTTTGGTCCAAAAATATTCGTCAATAAGATAGAAAAGTGCAATGCAACGAAAGAATTTGAATTTGACCATTAAATTTTTGACACTTACTTAAGGACTCGTTAAGGAGCGTTTAATCGTTCGGTTTTTTTTAGTATTCGTATTTTTTGATTTATAACCTAAAACGACCTCAATTTTGTGCACAAGAAATGAAAATTTTCTTTTTACGCCCGCCAATTTGTCAAAAACTAATATTTTTCAAAAATCAACGATTAAACGCCCAAGAACTCTTTACTAAAATGGAATTTTTTTTTTTTATATTTTAAAATGAACCAGCTTTTAGGCGGCATTGTATTTTTCTGCGTTTTCGCCGATTATATTTGGACCAAAATATCAAGGATAAATCTTGAATAGTTAAACCTTAATAATGTAAGAAAATTTGGTCTAAAATAAAACACAGCTTCACAAAAAAAAATTTTTAAAAAAGTGTAATTTCTTTTTTTGAAATACTCCCGGAGGCCCTTAAGAAGAATTTGCTTCATCCAAATAAAGGATTTTCTCAATATTAGAATGCTTTAATTTTTCTTTTTCTTACGAAGAGAAGAATTTGTTTGATCCAACTAAAAAATTGTCAGAAATTAGAAAGTTTTGCTTGATATATAAGATAGTTATTAGATATATTTGAAAATTATAAAAAGAATCTTCCAAGTGTCTTAAAATTATTTAATTTTTACTATAACCATTTCTACTGATACACTTTCAAGGAGCTATATAGCAATTTCTCATTTAAAATTGGAAAAATCTTTTGACTAGTTTTGAGAGTTTATCTTTACACAAGCTAAGATAAAAGAGGTCAACTTAACGTTTATATAGTTATACTTATTATATTATTTTTCAACACCAAAACTCCTGCAAAAATCTAATTGAGAATTTCCATATCTAAAGAGCACGCGTTATGTAACATAGGAATTTCTCTCAATAATTATTTTGTTGAAAAAGGAAAGATAGGAAAAAACTATGAGATAGACAATCATAATCGTAGATAGACAATAAAAATCGTAGAACTAAAAACCAAACTTATGATGGTAATTGCTACTTACAATTGACTTTTGTCGATTTTTATTGAACGCATTGATAGAGCTCTCCTTTATTAATTAAGCTTTTATTGGAAGAAAACTTTTGCATTTGAAAAAAGTAAAGAACAAATTATAGGTTTATTATACTTCTTGCAACTGATTAGAAAATGTTATTTATGTTCTTTTTTATACCTTTAAATTTATTTCCTTATAAATTAAGAAAAGTTATACCCCGTGTTTTTAATATTAGTTTTTTTTTTTTTTTGTATGGTAGAAAACAGAATTATAACGTAGCTACCTTATGGTTTAAAAGTCATAAGCAATATTGGCAGCGATTTAAGGGTAATTCAAGTACACTGAGAAAAAAACCCATATCTTTTCTCCATAAAATATCTCTATTTTTGATAATAGCAACTTTCTCTTTTTCAAATAAAATTTCCTACAATTAGAATAAATGTTCACATATTCGAAGAAATATTATTTCACTTGTCGGAAATGAAAATATTTCAAGCTTCTAATAATGATAAGTATTTTTCTCCACTAAAAAATTATCATTTACAGATAAAAAATTCTCATTTATAGATAAAAATTTTAAGAAAATGAAAAGTTTTCTCTATTATAGATAAAGAATTCACCACGCGAAATATTTTCTTCAATAAAAACAAATAATTTCTTAAAAATAAAAATTTTTTCTCTAAAAACGATATATTTTTCTTATATTTCTCTTTTTCATGGAAGTTTTTGCCATTTTTAGGGAATTTTTGGTATCACAATTAGAGAAAATTATTTTCTGGAGCAAACTCTATACCATTTTCCTCTTAATATGATGCCTTTTTTATCATATTCCGAGAGACTTTTTCTGAGTGTACCACTACTTATTTCATATAACATAATCATTTTAAATAAAAAGTTTTTGAGATATGAGCTCTTATGAGGTGAAGTTTTTCTTTTAAAATAATCCATTTTTATAAGAAAAACTATGTAAATTTGAAAACTACCGGCCACCTTTCAATTAAATTTTCACTAATTGACATTTCATTCTATCTGATCGAACATAGGCTGTATTATATTGAGGTTATATTTGAAACATTATACAAAACTTTATAATACTAGGGATAAAAAGTCTATAGTCTAGATACATACAAACAAGGTACTAGGCAAAGAAAGTAGAACAATAGATAAATACGACAAATTGTAGTAAGAATATTAATAGAAATTCTTAAAATAGAGACGCAAGAACGAAACAATACTGTTTTATTTTTGGAAATTATGATAAAAATTCTTCTATACTTTAATGCGAAACTTATATCGAAGAAGTCAGGGAGTTTGTAATAATAGACACATTTAAATCAATAAATATGTTTACCTTCCAGGGCCGGCTCTTTTTCAAACAAATAAAAATCAAAACAAAAACAACATCAATTGTCGAAAAAGAGTTTAGAGAGGCAATGTTATATTGACAATAAGCCTTTTTTTTTTTAATTGCTTAGATACTATTAAGAAGGCCTTTTCAATAAGCCTTATTTTGATCCCATCGGATTATTGCGTCATTTACAAATTTTTGTTTGAAATTTGTAAACGACGCTCTTCATACAACTTTTAGAAACATGTACGTAGAAAAAAGCATGTCGAAAACTAAAAATGAAAAAAATATAGAAATATATATAATAAATTGGCAATTTCAGACCTTGAAAGGAAGGACTTTGACCAAGCTTCTTATGATCAAATTGTGTTGTGCGTGTTTTTAAATAATTGAACACAAATGATCGAGAAAGGGACCTGCTAGTTTTATGCCGACTCCCAATGACTAATCCACAAAAAATGAGAACATTTGAACATAAAAATGTTGCTAGAAGTATATTCTATGTAATTTTAGTCTTTTTGAATATATACTAGTAATACAGGGTGTGCCAAAAGTAATCATGGGAGTTTAAAAATTTAATAACTTTTTCGTTTATATATTTTTTAAGTTGTTCTTTCAGATTATATAAATAACGCCTGGAGAATAAATAATGGAGAGATTCACAACTGAACAGAGAACCAGAATAATATAATTTTATTATTTAAATTAGCGATCATTTATTTTAACACAAATAGTATATTGTCGAAATTTTAACTTCAGAATAACGCCCTCTGAAGCAATGATTCGTTGCTAAGTTCATCATCACCACCACCATGGCACCGTAAGAGATTTGCCTCGAACCTATTTGTTATTCCCATATAAGGTGCAATTGGTGCAAGAATTAAAACCCGCAGATCATCGGCAACGTCTAAATTTTGCAGTTAAATTTCAACAGTTGGCCAGAAATGAGATCAACTTTATGGAAAATCTGATTATGAGTGATGAAGCTCATTTTCATTTGAATGGTTTTGTTAATAAGCAGAACCGTGGGTCCTGAGGTTCTGAAAATCTAAGAGCCATTCATCACAGCCAATTACACCCCATTTATTGTGCACTGTACAGTATGGTGTGGCACTACATCTGAAAATTGGGCCTTACTTCTTCGAAAAAGTGATATTATTTTTCGTATTTAGTGCAAACAAAAAAAAAAAAAATTAATGTCATCCGAGAGACAAATTTTACCGCTGATTAGCCTCAATTTTGAAAAAAGTATTAATTATTTATTTTGTGGTGTCGGCAGATACAGATATTATTGTCTGTAAAAAATTGTAACAATTTTTTTTAATAAAAATTATCCTTCAAAAAATATTTATCATATAAAAGTTAATTTAGATCGGTGCATTACTTTTTGAGTTATGGTACAAACCGACTTCAAAAAAGTAGTTTTCATACTTTTCAAAAAGTTTCATCTATTCCAAGGCCATATGACAGGATATTCCTGAGATGTCGTGCTTTCATAAAAAAATTATTGAAAAACATTTTGTTTTTTCAAACTGCAAACCATCCTGCTCCCTTAATTAAAAAACCGAAACATTTTGATTCCTTAAATATATGCCGGAACATTTTGATTCCTAAAAAAAAAATTCTTAAAAATATGCTAAATGCAAAAACTATCAGCCCAAAAGCTATCATTTAACATAAATATAACAAAATCGATTTTATTTTCGAAAACAGTGTGTTTAACCCTAGTTCGGCCATCGTAATTTTTTCTCATTAAAGGCAGACGTAGTCACCCCGGTGACTGTGTTATAAAAGATGAAAAGTTCTTCATTATAGAAGAATTAATTACTTAAAATTCATAAGTTTAAGTTATCACGGAGGATGGGTTAACAGAGTTGGTTGAAAACATATTTCTTTTGTGTGAAAAAGGTGAAATAACCACCCCGACTAATAGTGACTCGTCGGCCGAATTAGAGTTAAGTTTAAAAAAATTCTTCGGCTATAGTTAAAACAAAAATGGGCATTTATTTATCCATGAGTGGATCGAATAAAAAAGTTTGAAAAGTCCGTCCTATATTTGAAAGCTTACCTAGAGAGAGTTTCTTCGCCTTAAAAGTAAACAACAGTCCCTCTTTGACTTAAAAAAACCGTGTATACAAAAAATTTTAAAATATTTCTTACAATTAAGACTTCTATAACGATACAGATTAAGGTAAGAACACTTCTTGGAGTAGTTTTATACTCTTGGTATTTAAGTCCCTAGTGGAGCATATAAATGCATTTTTACTATGAAATTTTTACGAATTTTTTAAAAATAAAGGAAAATTATTGTGACAGAAAAACAGTGAATACAAATTAATACGTTTTTCTGAAAACAGACACATACTTAGACACACATTTTTCTCTAAGCTGTTAAAAAATAGCTGTTACCAATAAGTACAATAGAAGGTTTCTTTGCTTAATCGAAACAAAAACATATTCCAATCAGTTTTAATTGCATCCTATCTTATTAGTATGTACCTAAATAGCATGCAGAGTAAGCGCAGCTACAAACCATAGCAATGCTGCGAACCCTTTTCGCGCAGCATAGCTTTCGAACATGTTTGGCTTGCATGTTACAGTTGTTCTCAAACCTCGTACGTACTTCACTTCGAAGTTTGAAGTTTAAATTTTCTTATCTCTGCTTGCATAGCTCGTAAAAGTAACTATGCTGCGAACATGAATTTCGTTATTTGTTGTGTTGTTATTGTTTTCTGAGTAGCTTAGTGCGTGCATTGATTGTGGTTTTTTGTGGTTTCGAAATTGGATTGTACATGCAGAGGCGTCATCTTGTTGTTGCAGCAGCAAGCAAGAATATCCTAGTTTTAAGGAAATTTGAAGAGAATGAAAAAGTCGGCTTTTGTGAAAATTGGGAAAATCAATAATTTTTAATTTGTACGGATTACGTAACATTGGACTAATTACGTAACATCGGATAATATATCTATTTAATTTATCACAGCCATAATTCCAAATGTAATAAAACCATTTGAAAAAATAATGAAATTTTACTTTCAGATTTGAAGTTAAACAACACGTTTAAAATTATTCATGTCTTGAATTTCAGTTAAAAGTTATTTGAAGTTAATTTAAGTGAACTCTTCAGTAAAATAGTATCTATTGTTTACAAAAATGTTTTTAAAAAATTCATTGATTTTAAAACAAGCCAGCCATCAGCACAAAATTTAAATTCATAAGTTTCACTTATCACAAGCACACAAACAACAAACACAGCAACAACTCTTTTGCCAACAATACTGCAAATATTTAATGTGTATCTTTAGGATATGAATACAAATTCAACTTTTTTTTTCAAATGCTGCGCAAGCAACGTGTGCGCGACTCTGGTGTTCGACTGCAAATGGAGTAGCTTTTGAATCGAGTGCCCAACCAGAGAATAAGAACAACTACCACCATCAGCAGCAACAACCATAACAACAATGAGGCAACTCAGCATTTCATCAAAATGAAAGATACTATGAAAAGAAAACAACAAAAAAGTGTATTCAAGGGATACATCAAAATCCAATTTCAACTCTTGTGCTGCGTAGTTTTAATATCGTTGCTGCGCTGTTGTTTATTTTTTTTTTTTTTCAATACTTGCTGCTCTGGCTGAGTAGTTTTTTTTTTATATTACTTGCTCACTGCTGCCTGGTCTTGACTCACAGCGAAATCTTTGGGTTTGAGTATCTTTTATAAGTTTGAGTTATTATGAATATCAGCCGAATTTGTTAGAAGGTTTTGGTTCATTTGCTATGTTTTTTGTTGTATTTATTCTTTGTTAAATCTTTTCCTTTTTTTTTAACATACGTACATTTTATATAAAACATTGTTTTATATCGATTATATTTTCTGTATTTAAGTTGTGCCAGTTTGTTAAATATTCTAAATTTTGACGGTAAATAAAATATACTCATTAGAGGAGTTGAAAAAATAACAACAGAACTTATAAGAAATGATTTACCACTGGGCCGAAGTTAAAATACATCCACGGCTGAACCAAAGTATATTCGAAGTCTTAAACAGCCAATAAAATGATTATCTGTAAAAACGTTTTCGTCAACGGAAAATATTCGCTTTTGGTTTTTGATAAAGTCACTTTGTATGGGAGGTAGGATACTCAAACTGCATATTTAATATCAGAGCTCATTTGAAAGATTTCATAGATTTTTAAATTTGATAAAGTCACTTTGTATGGGAGATATGCGTGGTTTTCATTCGATTTGATTGAAATTCATATTCAGACTGCATATTAGATATCAAAGCACATATTTCAAGTCCATACATTAATTTTCTAAGAGGAATTTGAAGAGATTTTACCGTTTTGATAAAGCCACTTTGTATGGGAGGTAGGCGTAGTTTTCATCCGATTTTAGATTTAAGCTTAAATATAGAATTTCGTGATGATAGCTAAAAAATTACGGCTGTAATTCTGATTAGAGACAGACGGGTAGACGGACAGACGGACGGACATGGCTAAATCGACTCGGGTGGTGATGCTGATCAAGAATAAATATACTTTTCTATAACTACCACGCCTCCTTATGGACTTTGTAAAGGGAGAGACCAAATTTATACACCCCTTTTACGTTTTTTAAAAAAATATCACAGTGAAACGGTTAAATACCATCCAACAGTCGAGTTTTTCAAATTAACAGTATGAACTGTTGATAAAACAACTATTTTACTTAATCATTCCACTGTTAATTTAACATTTCAGATTGTTAAATTAAACAAACTCGTCTGTTGGATGAAATTTAACGGTGTTCTCTGTTAGTCGAGCTACTTTTTTTCTGAATGTGTAGAGGCCATAGCGCTTAAAGATAATTTTATTCAATACCATTTCTAGCCAACAGATGAAAGCCCCTATTCAAAGCTAGGCCGCTTAATATAAGATTGAGCCCAAACCGATGAATTCAAAATTCGTTCTTGTAATTCCTTTCGTTAAAAATTAGAGCGGATACAATAGTAGATATTCATAAGAATATATCAGCTATATGCGATATTTTGGTTTGTCGTAAACTTTGGCTGAAATGAATTTGAATATTTGTTCACAAGTCAAACTTTGCTCCTAAGTTCTATAAAATCCCAAAATTTCCCAGTATTTTTGTTAGGAGAGTAAATTGATTTTAAAAGGTTATCGGTATGATCCAGTGTTGCCAGATTGAGGTAAATTTCCCAAATTGAGGTAATTTTTGAGTAAGTTTTTGGGCATTGGTAAAAAAGGTAATTTTTGACCAAAAGGGGTAAATTTTGAGAAAACAATAATTTTTTAAGACTTGTTAATTTTTTGAGTTAATGGCAGCACTGTTACCTCTCTTAACATACTCACAAGCAGTTTAAGAGCCCGAACAGAACTAAAGTTGCCGATCCTGTCGGTTGGCGATCCTCTCTCGGAGAAATCCGCTGAGAACACGCCCAGAATAGGAGCGGTTGTCGGATCAGCGTTGCTTCTCCGTGTGTGAATGGTATAAATGTTATTTTTTCATGTTTTTGTTGTTTCTTTATAAATATATGAATACTAACAAAAAAATTATAACGGTTGTTAATCATATAAAAATTGAGTAAATTTTCTCCGTAAGTGGTACATTTTTTCCCTAATAGTGGTAAATTTCAGTTCGTCTCTCTGGCAACACTTGTATGAACTGTTTCTCATTATGAATAATTTTTCTAATGTAATTGAAGGTTTAAGGTTTATTTTCAACGTTTCTTTCCTGAGCCCAAATATTTTATTAGTGCAGAACTTGTTTAAAATATTATTTACAAAAAGGTTTGAATTCTAATATATGTTTCAGTGCTCAGTGGATCGATTAATATTTGACATTTAAATCAGTTATCCTTTCCTTCTGATAACGTCGGGAGGTCACCAAATTGTAATTTGGTAAGGCGATCGAAAGAAATTAAAACACCTTGTTTTTTTGTCTTAATTCTAACACATAATAACATCAACATAGATAAATTAATTTATTGGAGATTTGTAAGGGCCACAGGAAAAAAGCTATCTTTTGACATAATTCTTTCTTACTTTTTGTTTTTATTTTAGAATGGTTATGGATTCTGGAAGCTGTCAAAGTCAATATTAATATTGCATGAGTAGAACCGGAAAATGGCATTTCGAGAAAAACGTGTTTACCTATTCGCGTTTAGTTTTATCTTGTTATTTAACTATAAAATGGTTGAAAGCTCGGAAACCAGGGGTTTGAAGGCCTCAACGGCCTGTTTTGGTTTAGAAAAACGCTCGCCACGAACTTTTTTCTTAATATGAGGGAACAAGAAGAAGTCATTGGGTGCCAAGTCGGTACTGTTAGGCGGATGACCGTTCAGTTTCACGTTTTGAGTACTCAAAAAATCTTTTGTTTGAGCTGATGTGTGGGAACTCACATAGCCGTGATGGGGGATGATCTTTCTTCGGTGGTTTGTTTTCCTAAATTCTCCGACAACTTCAGACAAACAAGTGGTTGTTTACTATTCAGCATTAATAGTTCTTTGTTGTTCAAGTGGTACAGTTATGGCATAATCAGTTTTTCTGAAAAGATTGGCAACCATTTGCTGGTATGTGGTCCGTCCGCAGACAAATTTTGTCTGGTGTTGCTTACTTTGAAAACTTTCAACTTCAAACCCGTTCCAGGACAACGGGGGTATAGTGGCCTTATTGAACACCGTTTTAACTTACGCGAAAAATTCTATCTATTTAGTTCCAAACATCTTTTTCAAATCTAATCAGTTGTATTTAACTGGATGTGTGTCAAAGGGACTTCCCCTTCCTTTTTTTTTTAGCTTTGAACCAAGAATTTCAGGTGGAATACCTATTCAGTCAAGCCTGCCTTGATTCGAAATGGAGTGATAGATTATTGGGAAGGAAAGGTCAATCAATTGAAATACGTGTAGAATGTTCTAAGCGTGGTGGGAAGCCAAAGAAAACCATTTTGAATCAGGGGCAAGTGTTATGCCTTTACCTCAGACAATTCAAGTTATAAGGCAACTCTTCTACAAACTTATTTACCACCAACTATGACTTCAAGCCGTAAATATTGTTGAGTTGTCAATTTCAGTTGATTAGAAATGAGGATAGAAAATTACAAATGCAAAAGGTTAAAGCGAAGGACTATGGGAATCGAATCCGGGACCTCTGGGGTAGCAGTCGAGCACGCTACCTACTCGACTACCAAGGTTTTTTAAGTTTGTGTTATTTCATTTCAATGGATTTTAGAAGAAACAAACATTATTTTTGTTAATATAAATCGAAATCGTGAACCTTCTCTACAAGATTTATCCAAATTAGGTGAAAGCTATGAAAAGACAGAGGCATTTAAGGACAGCGTAAAATTTTGCACAAATAATTCAAGTAAAAGTTTGTAAAATTTTTTAGAATTTATAACAGGAGTTATAGGACGAGAAGAATTTAATACTGCTTATGGAAGGCAATTAAATATGAAATAATATAATATAATAATCTTCAATAAAATTTTTCAATTGTATTTAAAAAAAATTTGGTCAAAATAATTTGAAATTCCCATTGAAATTAATATCAAATTCGATAAAAAGAAGGAACTAAAGAAAACTAGGCATATAGTATGAAGCAAATCTGCCTGAGGTCAAATATTGAAGTTAAAATTTTTCATTTCCAAGAGACCCAAAAGAGACCCATACGATAAGTCATCCCAATAAACAATTATGTAAAAAAAATAAAAATAAATAACTGGCCATTTCAGCCCTTGAAAGGACTTTGACCTAGCTTCCTATGATCAATTGTGTTGTGCGTGTTATTAAGTTTGTACACAATTAACCCAGAACCGGACCTACAGGCTTAACGCCAACTCCGAACGGCGATGAACGGATGGCATTTTTGATTACTCTCTGAGGTTTGCAATTATCTGCAGAGAGGTGACGGCCGTACAGAGAAATTATTTAAATTCAAATAATTTTCTGTCACTGCTGGGGTTCGAACCTGGGTCTCCAGGTTCGTTGACATAGAGGTCACGCACTTTAGCCAACTACGCCACGGACGCCACAAACAATTGTGTAATTTAGTTGATTAATCAATACTTTTCAAACATTTTTTTCAGCTGTTTCGAAATTAGCTTGTGAAAATCACTTGTTCCAACATTTCGCAAAGCTTTCGGAAGCAGGCTTGTAAAAACTTATCTGTCGCCATGTTTTCGTAAGTAGCGAGAGCAGAAACAATTTTTTACAGTTAGTTTTTGAAGAAAAATATGTTCTATTTATGTCTTACATAAATACATATCTTTCTACATATCTAATCTATATGTTCATTTAAAATTTTCTCATGTTATTTCACATGTCATGTTAAACATTTAAACATAACATGTGAACATTTTTAAGCGTGAAAAGGTAATATGAATACAAAAAAAAAAAAATATATTATAAAACGTAAACACAAAAAATGTTTTTAAGATTTTATTTTAAAGAAAGCACTAAATATTAGTGCTGACTATAAAACGTACATGCAGAGAAAAAAACTTTTATCGCCACTTTGCTGCAAGCAAATTTCGTTTGTCCTGCTTAAAATCGTTATTTACAAACGTTTCAACAGTTGTCAAAATAATAGTCAGTTGCGAAAAACGCATCATTTAGTTGCAGGAAATTAATTTCATTTGTCATAAACGCGAGTGATTTTTCAATTGCAGCAATTGAAAAATTTGTTTTTATATAAACACAACGCTTATAGTTCAGAGTTACTTATTAGACAAATTGTTACTATAAAAGCAAATTGTTATTTGCTCAATACGCGGACGAAGATAGCAACAAAGGTGCGATGAGTACAATCCATGAGAAGATGAGAACGGACACAGGGGGAAAGAAAATTAATATAATAAATTATAATGATCGAAGTAGCTTGCGGTATATATATATATATATGAGATACGTTTTTAAGTTGACAACTGAATATTTGTTTGTGGAAAATACAACTCGCAAACGAAGAGTACTTGCTACTATCAAACGTGAACTCAACGACGGGCGTTTGGCGGAAGAGTCGAAAACATTCTTCCAGTTTTCCAGAAATAAAAAAAAACAACGAGAAGAATATGAAAGCAAGGCATCGAAGCACTGTGGCGACTAGTAGAATGAACTAGTGTTCATTTATTAACACTTTATTTGTTATTCAATAATTTTTTTATTATAATATTATAAACATATATAAAAAAAAAACACATCCAATTACAAATTTAATACAAACTTCTGATTTTCTTTATTATGCAATACATTACAATATTTATTGTATAATTCTGATTCATATTTGCAATTGTAAATTTATAACAAATTGCATGACCATATTTATTTCCAAACATGAATCACAGTTATACAATCAGGGATCCGTTTTGTTTATTCGAAATTTGGAAGTAAATGTGTTACAATGCTCGCTGTGAGGATTTTCCAAATGTTATGTTTACTGATGTAAGTTTGTAGTAAATTTAAAATGAACTTATTTTGTTTGTTGGGATATCATTGACTGTTTTTTTTTTGTTTTTGTAATTTTTGTAAACGAGAGCAATATTCTTTATTGATACGAATTTATTTTCCTTTTTCAATAATTTTGCGGAAGTTTTTAACTGCCTTCACGGAGCACCAGTATTCCGCAGAGCACGGTTTGAAAATCCAAGGGACTTCTCGTACCGTCTCGTTAAGAAATATTTTTCAAACTTAATCAAACTTGTTTTATTCAGAATAATTTGGCAACTTATTACTTTCTTAAGAATTTTGTTGATCGTTTGTGTTAAAATATGCGTAAAACACGTCAATAAGAAGTGTAAGTGGTATTCTTTCGTGCCAACTCTTTGCAATTTCATATTCCGAAAAAAATCTAGCAATAAATTTAATTTGAAATGTGCTGAAAAACAAATTCAGATTATGCTTCACAACAGTAGAAAAAATCAAAAAATATGTGTGTCACATTTACATTTTCAAACATGCAAAACAAAATTCAGCACCGTAGCAGCAGCTCACGCTTATCTCTTTGCGACCATATTTTCAACCCTATTGATTTTAGAGCCCCTTCGCCACAAAATAAATGACTTAATCATAAATGAACGAAATAATGAAAAATCCGACGCACATATACAAAGCGTAACAAATTATTAGACATTGACATGAAAATCCTTGAAAAGGGTGCAAAAGATTTTGAACAAAGAAATATTTACAAAGAGGAAAGGAAAAAAATTGAATACATAAGGGACACCCTTTCAAAACAGCTGAAGAAATAGCACTGAATTAAAGCTGATAAAGAACTTTGCAGAGAAACAGAGGTATGCTAAGAAATACTTTGAAGCGACTGTTCTAAGGAACTTGGTCAGTAATGAAAGAATTAGTCTCTGGGGAGATATTTTTACAAAGGCTGTGCAAACTTTTATAATGAAGTGTTGAGTAACAACAACTCAGAATTGAGTGTTCAAGAGAAGATAAAATAAAATCGACTGTATATTCTTGAAAGCGTACAAAATCGCTTACGACTCAATTCCAAAGCAGCAAGAACGACTACGTCGTGAGAACTTGGTCAACAATAGCGGCAGAACTTAAAAGTCTGGTTAAAAACTATACATTTCTTAAAGTATCTGTGCAGCTGTTCTTGTATCTGCTAATTTTTTTTCAATGCTGCAAGTGCTGTTTATTTAGTTTTTTTTTTTTGTTTTTTTTTTTCATTTTGTAGTTTAAAAATTTATCGATGTGGCATTTTAATGCGTTAATTCAAGAGATTTACTTCTGTCAACAGCACCATTTTGCTTATTGCTTGTTTTTTGGTTCGCTTCATCTTTTTGTGCTGGCTGCTGCCTGTGAGTCTCCTGCTTTGTTATTACCAAAGGGTGGTTATCATGGTCCTTTGACCTTTTTTTTTTTTTTCTTCTTGCTGTTGCTGCTGCAGTTCTATTTATATTTAAAATGGCAGAACTCGTAACTCATTTTTATGTGTTTTTCTCATTTCTTTGTGAACTTGTTTTCTTTTCTATGACTAGCCTGCTGCTGTTACATTCCGTGAATTCTATCTTCGTGCACCAAGGGGTGGTTTTGATTTATCATTTCTATGGATTATACAGCTCGATCTCTTACTTCTTTTCTTCTACTTCTTCTTCTTCTAATGCCTCATGTATCTATTCTATTTTTTTTTTTCGAAGCTAGCTGGCCTAGTCATACAAATAATTATTATGTTTTATAGTTTTGTTTGTAGTGCGCTCTTGGGGTTCATTATATTGGTTTTGGAAAAAATTAAAAAATAAATCTTAGTGACAGTTGACTGAATTTATGTTTATTCCATGCTTAAAATGTTACTTACATCATTTTGTTAGGGTTCAAAGATAAACTGTAGTTTATAAATAAAGCCTTACGTTGTTGGTGGCATCTTTTTCCATTTGCTGAGAAGTTTCTCAAAAATACATAACATAGTTCTATATTGAATGGCTCAGTAGCAGTCGCTATTGAAAATTGATTGATCGGACTCATTCGAGTTTTTAGGCAGGAAATTCGAGTTTAAAGTCAAAAGATCTCTCTCATATATGAAGTATTCTATGCGTAGAAGTACTCAAACCAACCCCGAATTTTATTTTGTTTTGACTGAACTCGGTTCATTATCTACTCTAAAGGCGTTCCACTTCAGCCATTTGATGAATCGCTTTCATACGGCTTATCATATAGCGTGAAATTAAATTAATCCATGGTGCAATTTCGACTGAAGACTTCATTAATTTCTTTCATTTACATTTAATTTTCTTTTGTAGCTTCGCACACATTCTATAGCTTCAAATATTCCAAAGTAAAAATAGAAATGGCGCACGCAAAAAACAGAAAAAGCAACAACTATACAACACCGACAACAATAAAAGAAAAGAGAAGCAAAGCGAAGAAACAACCTCATCCAATTTGAAACACTTGGAATTAAAATCACATAAAATTTTCGTGAACCGTTTTTTTGAGTTGTACGAGTATCTATTGTATAAGTTAATGTTCGTGTAGTTCTTTCTTTTAATCTGAAAATATTCCCACGTGTAAGCTTAATAGTTTTTTAACTATTTTTTCTAAACGGTTAAAATTGAACGATTTAAATTGATGCTTTCATATGGAGAAAGTATCAAGATGACGAATTAAACAGAATGAACCATATTAATTTAATTCTTGTAAAAATTTATGAAAATATATCATATTTCTGAACTTATTTTTCCATTTCTCATCAAAACAAGTAAAACTGAAGTTTAGTTTTAAGAGACACTTACATAATAACTAAAGAATCCATTTGATTTTAACTTGCTGTTAAAATGCATTTCATTGCTTGCTTTTAAACTTTTTCACTATTTTCTTACATCTTCCTTCGGCTGTGTTATTTTATGCATGAATTATAAATTTGTTCTTTTTATAAATTGTTGTTGTTGTTGTTGCTGGCACGCAGTCGAGGCCTCTTAACTCGACGTCGCCATCTATGTGATCATAACAAGTTTGCTTTATATTTTATCTATCAATTTCATTGAATTTTATTGGATATCGCATTTAATTTCTTGTTTTCTCTGTCTTCTTTTTTCTATTCCTTCTCTTCTGTTCTTGTGTTTGGTACTTGAAAATTATACGAGTATGTGGCAGGTTAATGACTTCTGCCACTTTTGCTTTCGCTTCGGTTCTGTTTTTTTTTTTCATTTCGTCTTGGTTAAAGTTCATCAAGCAGTATCATTAAAATTAATTTTTATCTGAGTTCTTATTGCTCACTGGCTATTAAGTAGAAATTATAGCATCGTTTGGAAATGAACTCAATATGATTGATCAGTTTTAAATAAGTTTGAACAGTTTTGTAGCGAGAGATACAGAGATGCAAGCAGAGTGGAAAATATAGACATGTTATCAAATAATTATTTCGAATTTGAAATTGATAAGCTCAAGCATTGATGAGCAAATTGATGAACATAAGATTTTATTTGCTGTGGTTTTTTAGGCTTATGAACTGATACGTACTAGGACTTGTTGTTGATTATGCTTCCAACATAGTAATCAAAGCAAGTGTCAAATAAATCAAATTTTTAGTCGTCTACCATTCTGAAATATATATGAATTATTTTAATTATTAATAAAAAATAGATTTAAATTCAAATACTTACATCTCGCTTTAATAATGAAAGACAAATAAACGCAAAAACGAAAAAAATTATTCAAAAATCTAAATGTGGACAAAAAGCACCTTGTATGCTAAAATATCAGTCGATGTAACATACACCCAAAGAAATGTTTCGTTTACCACAACTGAAAAATTCACCAACTATACTTCGTTTGCGAGCTGTATTTGCCGCAAACGAATATTCAGTTGCCACAACTTAAAAATATATCTTATATATATATATATATATATATATATACCGCAAGCTATTTCGGTCATTATTATTTATTATATTAATAATCTTTCTCATTATGTCCGTCCGTCTTCTTATGGATTGCACCTCCTTTGCTATCTCCGTCCGCGTATTAAGCAAACTACCAATTTCCTTATATAGTAACAATTTGTCCAAAAAGTAACTCTAAACTATAAGCGTTATGTTTATACAACGAAGGGAAAAATAAACAAAATTTTCAGCTGGGAAAAACGAAGTTTTCAATTGCTGCAATTTAAAAATCATTCACGTTTATGACAAACGAAATTATATTCCTGCAACTATATGACGCGTTTCTTCCAACTGAACTGTTATTATGACAACTTTTGAAACGTTTGTAAATAACGATTTCAAGCACGACAAACGAAGTTGGTTTGCGGCAAACTGGCGATAAACGTTTTTTTTTCTTTGCGTGTAGAAATCGAAATTCAAAAGACTTCACGTCACGTTTCGGCTAATTAGATACACACAAAACGCGTTCGGTAGATTTGTATGTGACAAAAGAAACGGCTGTATTGTGTTAAACTTTGTTTGACTAATTAGGCTATTACTACGGCATAAGTCTGTACATATATAGGTCAAGAAGAAAAACAATTTTTTGTAGTTCTCTACTGTTTTTGACGAGACCTTTTATATTTTCAAACCTTGCTTTGCATACATTTCTGCTTTGCGTACTTTTTATAGAACAAAAAAGCAAGCAAATAAAACAATTTTCTAGCATTTATTCCACAAATAATGAATTCATAGTCATAACATAAAATAAAAAACAAATTAACGACTGTATTCATGAAAAGGTCTAAAGAAATTTTGAACATTTTATAAGAAATATTATTTAAATAGAAAAAAAAAAATTTTGAACATGTTCCCGGAATCACATTTATTTATGTCGATGGCGAAGAAATACGAAACACGGAAGCCGATTTAGGACAAAGGTTCATGGACGCTCGAACGGTTCCAAAAACCAGACAAAAACATAGCTTTATACCAGTCAGAACATCAACAATTCAGACTAGATTCATATCAGGTTCAAATATATGGGAAGTAGAATCTTTTTTAAGCCGGCCTAGCAAAAAAGGAATATCATAAAATAAACTAAAATGATGGAAAACGAATATAAACAACTTCTAAGGAAAAACTTATAAGCATGCATTTTCTTAAAATTATTTTTTATTTCATTTAAAACAGAGTTTATATAAACGTATTTTTCCTGAAAAGAAACTAGAACACCCTCTCGAAATTAGTAAAATGATTACAACAATACATCTATACAATATTTGTGTTGATTTTCATTACTTTTAAATGTGAATTTTTTAAGATACGGGGTCAACAATGGAAGACATTTTCTTCAATTTAAATTTAAACCCAATTTTTAAAACTTCATAAGTCCAACAAATATTAAAGCAGTCTCTCCAAATTGGAGGACTATTTTAAATGTGAGTTCAACAATATCTACGTTGATTTATAAAACTTTTGCTTGTGTACTATTTGATATGGAGGCACATAAACATGTTGATTTTTTCAATTATTTGAGTTATGCCATAATTTTCAAAAGATAATTTTTCAAAAACAAGGCAAAACACCCTCCAAATTTTTTTTCAGTGTGTTGTCAATACATGAAATTAAAATAGAAAAAAAAAAATTTGAATTTTAAAATGTGCACTTTTGCCGATACAGGGTCCCGAAGTTATGCCATTTCTCATAAATTAATACTTTCAAAGCAGTAAAACTAAAAATATTTACACATTTTCATTTATTTTTTCAACTTACCTTGTTAAAAGGTAATAGAAGAAGAAACTGTAAGAAAATGTTAGGTCTGGCAACCCTGTAAGTTGTTGAAACAGGGTGATGAAAATCGAAAAAAAGCCAATTTTTAGCATATGTTTGGTGAATTTTATTATTTATTAAAAATAAGTTTACGAACTTCAATTTTATATTTAAAGTTGCGTCAATTTGTTATCTGTCAAACAGTTTTTAAATTAAGTCAATACTAATTATAGGAGCGGAGATATAAATGAAACCGTAAACTATTAAATCGTGATTTTTGCGCCCGCCAAAAATTTTTCGAGCGCCACCACTGGTTAACGGTTAAAAATAAAAAATTAAAAAAATGTTTTTTGTTACGTACTTTAACACAAAAACAACATATAATTTTGTCAATTTTTTTCTAGAACATGTTGCAACTTTTTTTTTTAAATTGGGCGAAAACTGGTGGAATGAGCCTATTGTGTTCAGAGCAATAAGTTCTACTTAGGTTTCTGAATGCTTTAATTTTAATGTATCGAAGTTTTCAAGACTGACGAAAAACTTTTGTTGAAAATTTTCCTATCTATGTCTATTTATGATGAGTTATTGCGATATGAGAAGTTAGCGATTGAAAATTGTGATATGTTAGTGAACCAAGTTAACCAAGGTATAATACACTCCTGTGGTGACTCAATACCACCACATATAAACACCGACATCACAACATACAAAACAACATACAACTTTAATAATATTCACTTACACATTTATTTTAAAAAATTATTATTTAAGATTTCAAAATTGTCAATTTTTATTTATCAAAAATTTTGTATTTTAAATTAGTTATAAAATTGTGTTTGTTGAACATAGAACAAAAAAATAAATTGTAAAAATAAAATTAATAAAAAGTGTTTAAATAAAATAAAAGTTTATTTTTGTGCTCACCACAACTGGCGATCCTACCATCACGAACTCAAATATAAGCTTAAATATAAAAAGAATTAATGAGATTGTGCAATTATGTAGCTGCCTTCACGCACAAAACGTTCACAGGGCCGCCAACAATCTCTGCAACAAACACAACAAGATCAGCAAAACACCGAACAACAACAGCAGCAGCAGCTACAAAAACTAACGCCACATCAAAAACAATTGCAAGAACAGCAGCGTTTATTGCAAGAGCAGAAGCAAACTTGCACTCAATCCAATAAGCAAATGGGAATAGATACACGTGGCAACAAGTACGTAATAATAAAGACGCCACCCAGTGATTTGATAGTTCAGGCACAGCAGCAACAGCATCTAGAACAACAGCAATTACAGCAACTGAAACGCTCGCCACTACCATCGTCAGCATCAACAACATCATCGTCCAACAACAAACAAGACCCTATATCTGCCGGTAAGATAACGGAACAACAACAACATCAACAACAACGTCATAACAACAACAACATCAACAACAACATCAACAACAACATCAACAACAACGTCATAACAACGACAACAAGCAAGACCCTACACCTGCCGGTAAGGTGGAACAGGCAACAACAACAACATTAACAATAACAACAACATCAGCAAAATTAACAACAAAAACAACAACAACAACAACAGAAAAATATCAGCAGCAGCAACAACAATTACAACAGCATCAGGATAATTTACAACAACAACAACAAGAACAACAAAAACAACAATAACAACAGCAGAAGCAAAGTTAACAACAACAAAAACAACAATAACAACAGCAACAATAACAAAATTGGCATATTAATTTTTTTATTATTATTTCAAAAATTGTATCAAATTTTGTAATTTTTTTTTTTTTGACATGTTATAAAATTTTTTTTACAGGTTGCCTTTTTAATTTAGGTTCTCACGAGGCACACAACGTAGATTCTATAACGTATTTAAGAATATAGGGTCGGAAGAAACCTATATTCTCACTTACGTAGGCACTCCACTGCACTAGGAAACACATTTTAGGAAACACATTTTGAGGTACACGATGAGTCTTTCACACACACCACCACCCCACCCCAGACAACCCCCCACTCCCTTACATACTTCTAACCCTCTCTCACATCTCTCTCATTTCGGCGAAGGTGACCATCGCCCTCTCATACAATTCCAACCGAATCTAGCCAATCCATTTGATGCACCAATGCATCCAGAAGTACAAGCAACGTCAGTTAAACTGCCACAATTTTGGACCACTTGTCCCGACGCATGGTTCGCCCATGCAGAAATACAATTTCAGGCAAAAGGAATTACTACTGACAAGACAAAGTATGAGTACCTCGTAACCGCTCTACCTCAAGAGGTAATTATAACAGTGCTAGATTTCATACAGAAACCTCCTTCCTCAAATTTGTATGAAGGCTTAAAGAGAACTTTGATTGACCGACACTCTTTAAGTGAAGCCAAGAGGTTCGACAAAATTTTGTCTGGCACCGAGATGGGTGACCAAAAGCCATCTCAATTTTATAGGTCACTAATTATGTTAGCCGGTACTACAGTCGATAGCGACTTAGTTTATAAAATTTGGCTTCGCAAGCTCCCCAAATCAATACCACCACATATAAACACCGACATCACAACATACAAAACAACATACAACTTTAATAATATTAACTTACACATTTATTTTAAAAATTATTATTTAAGATTTCAAAATTGTCAATTTTTATTTATCAAAAATTTTGTATTTTAAATTAGTTATAAAATTGTGTTTGTTGAACATAGAACAAAAAAATAAATTGTAAAAATAAAATTAATAAAAAATGTTTAAATAAAATAAAAGTTTATTTTTGTGCTCACCACACTCCTATCTACTATCTTCTATATAATGCGCACTTCGCTTTTAGGAGATATAAAAGACCCACTCTAAGAGAAATTATTTTACACTTTTTAGTTTGTTTTATAAGCGAGGTATATCAATTTTTTTATTTTTTTTTTTTATTTAAATAATTATTTTTTTCTTTTATATCTTGTTTACAATTTTTTTAATCGGTTTTGAAGGATTTATATTTTTATTAGTACAATTGTAATAATACTGAGAATGTGAAATAATTTCAACACTCTTATGCCGAATCTTCATTGGAAGCATTAAGTATGGATTCTAATTATCTTCGTTTAATAAATTGTGATTACAACAAATGGGGAATTAAAATAAATATAGTACAATCCGAAGCTATTTGTCTCAGAAATGCAGCAGGGAAATGTGTCCACTTTGTTGTACCAGAAAGTAACTTATTGAGACTATTTTGGATGGGGTCGAAATATCATTTAAAAACAGTATCAAATATCTCGATGTTACTTTAAATAAATTGGTCGAATTCAATGTTGAGCATGTTCTCGTTTAATTATCTAAAAGTAAACAGAATAAAAATTCATTTCTCAAAATTTCTTCGTAATAAATTCTCAAGTCAAAAAACAAAACTTCTTATCAATAAGGTATGCGCTCGGTCTTTGTCTATACTTTTCCTATTTGGTATTCCATATTCAGAGCAGTGACAAAAAAATTAGAAATTGCTAAGAGAAAAATCTCAAGACTTTGTGTTGATCGTATTTACAAATCCCATTCAAAAACACAGTCTAATTTTTTCATTTATAGGGAAGCCTTAATCCAACCGTTTTGTTTGTATTTTATTTCTTTACATAAAAAAATTTGTCTTAAATTTACAAGTCCATAAAAACTGCCCCTTCTTGTTGATTTTTATAATTATCAAATTTTCTTTAACTGGTCTACCAGTGTCTATCTCTCACCTATTGGTATTCTAAATGAAGACATTTCCTCAGAATTAGGGCCCCCAAACGATACTACATGTCGGATGGACCTGTCATGTCGTCGCACATGTAGTATCTTTCGTGTGCTAAAAATGAAGTTGGATGGACACGGTGCTGCCAGGTTTCAGCGCAAAAAAATCCCTATTTTTGCATACAAATGAATATTTTTCCCCGTTTTTAGCTTCGAGTTTCCCCGTTTTTTTCCCCGATTTTTAAATTTTTTAATAAATAGTAATATAAAGAAATAACAAGTTTATTAATTCTCTTTACTATAACTAAAATAAATACAAACAGGAAAAACGTACGTATCTATAAGAAAAATATAAATAATAATGAAAATTTTAAGCGATATTGTATTTTGACTCGAACGTTACGTTTTTGAGATTATAAAAAATTGTAAGAAATTATTTGAAATGTACATATTGTATACATACATATGTATTATCAAACCAAGTAAACAGTATTATTTCTATATAAAAAAATCAAAAATTCTGAATTTATTTCAATTGCAAAGCAATTTTTTTATTTCATTAAAGATTTACTGTGGAGAATTCCGCATTGAGTGGTATTGTCAAAAAAGTTTCTTATTTTTGTTTTATTTACATTAATAGCTGAAAAACCACTTTCAGCACTTGCCCCGCTATAGGGAAAGCAAAAAATAAACGACACTTTTTTTTTTTTTTGTTTTTAAATATCATCTGAATCAATGAAATATATAACTTCTTTCCAGAATTCCTGGATAATTTCTGATGATATATTTGAAAAATTTATATATATTATATATATATATTTATATATATACGATTTATATTCTTGGTCGAAATCATTCCACTCGGATTGATCTGAAATAACGTGTGAAAATGTTTTTAAGCTTAAAGTTTTATTTTTCATTTTTACTATCTATGAATGGCCCTTTATATAGCTCCTTAAAAAATATCGAAATCGTATAAGTCTACATCAAAAATACTATTATGACTATTTATGTATTCCTTTCGCATGAAACAATCAACAAGTCTTCAAAGTTAGTTCTATTTTTCCATATATTACACATTCAGATTTGTAAAAAAAAGCAAACAAAAAATTGATGTAATTAAAATAAAAAAATTGTAGTTGGATTTTCTAATAACCGATATATTTTTTCACTCGCTATTTTATTTTTAATTTTCCCCGTTTTTATCAATGTTTTCCCCGCCTCCCCGTTTTGTGCAAAAAATCCCGAAAAAGGGGAAAAATCCCGCCACCTGGCAGCTCTGGATGGACATGTCCGATGAAAGACGAAAATTTTTGACTTTTTGCTCGGTCGATCCGACATGCGTACGACATGTGCGATCGTTTGGGTGCGTGTCCATCCAACTTAGTGCATTTTCTCATTCGATAAAAGTTTTGGAGTGAGAAACAGCGCGGCAAATTGGCGAATATAATAAATGGAGATTTTTAGAAGGAATTTTTGAGCTGTGTAGAAGTCTCCTAGAGAGTTGGAAAATGAAAAGTGAAATTCATAAAACAAAAATTTGTAAATATATCGAGCACTGCAAAATTACTCGATGTTTACTTGCTGGCAACTTTAAAATAATGAAGTCCATCCAACATGTGCGACCGTTTGAGACCAAAGAAAAATAGTGCCGTTATTTTGTCGAACTACATGTCCATCCGACATGTAGTATCGTTTGGGGTGCCCTAATCTGACTTTTCGCTCATACCTGAATTCTACAAAAGAATAGTTGTAGGCTCTCACAGAGGCTAATAAAAAATTGTGTTTAACAGTATTTCTTATGTAAAATAAGCAATGTAAGCCTATATTTCGATTTTCACATATTTAGTTTTAAGTTTATTTTTAGGTTAGTTTAACTAGATAATACATCTAATGATTTATGTAATGATTTATGTGCCGAGCGCAAGCACACTCTTTTACTCAATAAATATTTATATACATTTTCTTCTTCCTCGTGTAAATTTTTAACCTTTTGAGGATAAAACTTTATAGTTCTATCACTTTTTAAATATCTTCAAGTTTTGTAAAAATTCAGAAAACGGCTCAATAAATTGAATTGAATTAATTGAATAACTTCATAGCTATTAAAAATAAACATGACCTATAAGGTCTTTTACTTCAGTATTACTAATTCTAGTGGATAGTGTTCATTGTGCTATTATTAAATATGTATGTATTATTGTTAAATTGGGGACAAATAAATGAATTAAAAAAAAAAAACAAACAAAAAAAAAAATTAAAAATAAACACAAACAAAAAAACTGAAAAAATTCATCGACGTTATTAAAGCTCCAACTCACAATGTCACAATTGTAAAGGTATCTTTGTACTCACTGAGCTACAGAACTCACATGAATTTTTTTCTTAAGACGCAAAAAAAAAATAAACTTCATTTTACAATTTTTTTTTTTACCTCAAGTGGTCAATTTTGAAATATGAATTTTTTTCATTAATTGCTATTTAAAAAACACTTTTATATGAGTTCTGTAGCTCAGTGCATAGAGCGTTTTCTTCATATTCCTGTGGTTGTGTGTTCGATCCTCAAAAAGGTCAAAGTATTTTTTTTTAGTTTTTTTTATTTAAGTTTTAATATGTATCAAATAATTTCGCATTTTTGGCAAACCAAACAAATGAACAGACAAGAAAATGAGTTAATATTCTGTTATCATCCAGTTCTGAATTACATTTTAAGTTTTAAATCTCAAGCTCATCGGGAAGTTGGTTAAAAAATAAGCATTCAATAACGGCAAAAAATTCTAAACGCTTCACACATGAGGGAATTTTAAAAATGGTTAAAACCTTCTTTAAATTCTTGACAAAGCAATTTACATATGTTTTTTTTTTATCTTTCATCAAAGCAAAAACAATGTCCAAAAATGTTTGATATGTTATTCATGAAAAAAAAAAATACCTTAAAAGTATTTTAAATGCTTGCCCAAAAAGCAATTTTAGAGTTCTTTACACTCATGTCACTAAAGACGCGCTCTTGTCACTCCAATAAAGAGAGGTAGTAGGTATAGAAAAGTATATATATTAGAGGTGTTCTTATTTGTATGGGCAAATTTCAAAGTGTTTTGATTCCAGTTCGCCGGCCAGATTATTGTTCCTTTATATTAAAAACATAAGTAAATAAAATTTGGAGCCATTCCGATGAGTTTTAGTGGACCCGGAAACGACTTCAAATATGCATAAATGGAATAAAATAACAGTTTTGAATAATTTCATATAATAATAAACGAATCAACTTATTCGACATTTTAACGTTTGAGCTTGTTTAGTACACAAACAAAAGTCGTTGAGGCAAACAAGAGGATGATCGACCAATATTTGTAGCTTTGGTGTCGATTTCAATTTGTAGCTACTTTTTGAAATAGGGACAATTTGGCTTATTTGACTTTTTGCAATTTTTCGACACTAAAAAAAAATTTTTTAAATTTTTTCATTAGCGGATCTTATTAGTAGCAAAATTATGAAGATTTATTGACCAGAAACTCCAAAATCGGAGCAGGGGTTCGCAAGATACACGCCTTCAAACATGCATATTTTAAGTTATTTTTATTAACTCGTAGTGTATTTCAACCGAAGTGAAACAAAACATCGTTGCTTGGCTGCCTCTTTTGCTCTCTCACTTTCATATACTCTCTTTTGGCGCAGAATACTATCATATACTCTCTTTGGCGCATATACTCTCTTTTGGCGCTTTACTTTTGGCGCAGAACATATTCCAAGAAATTGTGTACTCTTGAGCTACTAAAAATTGCATATACTGCTGATAACGGGACATTTTCGAGAACATTTTCTCTTGTGTTTTTAATTTTCGCTTTATTTTTGGCTTTGGAAGCAAACAGTTAATAGTTCTACTTAAAATCGTAATTTGTGATCGCAGTGGAGTGAGTTGTTATCAGTGAAATCGAAAAGAATTAATAATTTAATAATAATAGATTTTTCTAGATCAATTTGTTATTTAATTATTGTTATATAATAAAAGAAATTAATAATGTCGAGTGCTTTAGTTATTGGAACGCGTAAAGCCATTGAAAATTTGAAGAAAATCGATCTAATTGGAAATGTTTCTCATCAAATTACTGGTGCAAAACTACCGTCTAATCGTCAGGTCTTGCAAGTTTTATTTTACAACATGCGGTTTGTAAAAATGACTGCGATGCTTGCTGCGAAGCTAGCAATTAGTGCAGTGAAAATATTTTGGCAGCAAGCACGTATACCTATTCGAGAAGAGCACAAATGCGTTGAAAAGCTTGTAAAATTATACGACAAATGGAAAATCATTCAGAAAACAGTTCCTGGTAAAAGGTCGAGTTCCCAAAAAGAAGCTGCTGAGTCATTTTTGAATAGTCTAGACGACTTATTTGATATTGCTACCGCTGATGCACTAGAACAAATTGGGATTGCAGAAGATAGAGAGTTTCTTGAAATGCAAAGAAAAAAAGGACGTCCCGGTTATATGGCTGGTGTTGACAAGGTTTTGTGGGATCGGGAAAATAGAGCACAGGTACGAAAAGATAAGGAAGCTGCAAGGAAAAGAAAGCATGAGGAGGAAATGAGCCGCACAGGTAAGGGTGACGAACTTCAATATTGTAATGTTGTATTTTTCATATTTTATAGATGTTTCTCAATTAATGGAGTGTAATGATGAAGGTGATATTAGTGACATATCAAGCAACGAGATGCATAATGATGAAACACATGTAACCTCAAAAAGTAATCATGGTCAAAAACGAGGGTGCAAAAATTTTTTAACAGCAAGGTTGCTAGCAGCTCTTGACAATGCCAAAGTGTCTGATGGAATGGCAGTTCATATTCTCATAGCAGCAGGTGAAGCATTTGGACTACGCGTAGAAGAACTTGCAATCAATCGTTCAACTATTCATCGTTTACGCCAAGAGAACCGTTTAAGGGAATCTGAAGAAATTTCAGCTAATTTCACTGAAAATGTAAATTGTGAGTTTCAGCAAGAGTTGGTTTTTGATATTGTAACAATCTTTTCATCATTTATAGGTGAGTAAAACTGGATCGCTGGTAGCTCATTTTGATGGAAAATTCATGAAAGACTTGATCGGCCCCACGAAGGTTGAGCGAATCGCAATTTCTGTTAGTTTCAACGGCACATCAAAATTTCTCGGCGCACCAAAAGTAGCATCTTCGAGTGGTGAAAATATTGCTGATATAGTGTATGAAAGATTACGTGAATGGAAAATTGTTGATCAAGTCAAAGGCTTGTCATATGATACAACGTCAACAAATACTGGCATAAAAACAGGTGCTGCAGTTCTTTTAGAAAAAAAAATTGGCCGTAGTCTTATCAATCTACCTTGCCGCCACCATATTTATGAGGTCGTTTTGCGAAGTGTTTTCGAAACAAAACTTTCTTCAACCTCTGCACCAGAAGTTCCCATCTTTGAAAGATTTGGAAAATTTTGGCCAAATATAAATAAACAAGCTTTCAAAAGTGGCATTGAAGATTCCACCATTTGTGAAAAAATAAGTGCAGCTGAACTAGAACACTGTAAAACTTTTTGCTATGCTCAACTGGCTAAATCTCAAAATCGAGAAGACTATAAAGAATTACTACAGTTGGCTTTGATGTTTGTCGGTGCAGAGCAGTATAATTTCCGAACGCCTGGACCAACTAGCCATGCACGCTGGATGGCAAAGGCTATATATTCCTTGAAAATATTTATGTTCCGTGATCAATTCAAACTAACGAAGAAGGAATTGAATGGTTTACGCGATATTTGCGTTTTTATAGTGACTCTTTATATCAAAGTTTGGTTCAAATGCACTAATGCTATAGACGCACCGCTTCAAGATTTAACTTTTATTCAAGATGCCATAAAGTATACTGAAATAGACACGGACATATCAGCAATAATTCTAAAAAAAATGAGCAACCATTTATGGTACATTTCAGAGCAAGTAGTAGCTCTGGCTTTTTATGATTCGAAAATACCCATAGAAGAGAAACAGAAAATGATTAAAAACCTCAAATTAAAGGAACCAGTAGTAAAATTAGAAAATGGTCGAAGATGTTCGAATTTATTGGATTTTAAAAATATTTCGTTGTGTGATTTCGTGTCAGAGAAAACAAAATGTTTCTTTAGTAAATTTGGTTTGCCAATGGAGTTTTTACTGTTAGAGCCTTCAAGTTGGGAAACATCATACGCATTTGAAGAAGGTTGGACCGCATGTAAGGACTTATTTGTCGTCAATGATTTTGCAGAGAGAGGCGTTAAGTTTATTCAAGACTATAATAGAATCTTGACAAATGATGAAGACGAAAAACAATTGTTGCTTCAGGTTGTTGAGGCTTATCGAATGAAATATCCATCATATAACAAAGCTACTTTAATAACATGATAAATAAAATAGTAATGATTAATAAATTTATTATATATAAAATACAATTATTTTTTAATATGAAATTTCATTTGATGTAACTACTTTCGTTAAAAATGGATATTTTGCCCATATAGACCCCATGAAAATTTTCAAATCGTTTCCGGGTCCACTAAAAATTATCGGATTGACTCCAAATTTTACAGGATTACATTTTTAACAGAAGGGGACAATAATCGGGCCGGCGGTTGATAAATTTCAAAAATTTCAAAATAAGAACACCCTTAATATATATATATATATATTCTTGATCAGCATTACCAACCGAGTGGATTTAGCCATGTCCGTCTGTCTGTGATCACGATTACAGCCGTAATTTTCAAGCTATCATCACGAATTTCGATATTTAAGCTTGTATCTGAAAAATAAAGATCAACTTCGAAAAAGAGCCAAATCGGATGAGAACCATTCCTACCTCCCATACACAGTGATCAAAAACTTAAAAAATCTCTTTTGTTTCCACAAAAATTAATATATGCACTTCAAATTGCAAATAACTTGCAAATAAACTTAATATGCCCTCTAAGCATATAATTCAACGAAATCGAGTAAAAACCACGCCTACCTTCCATACAAAGTGACTTTGTCAAAAAACAAAAGCGAACACTTTCTGCTTAAACTATGACGAAAATCTTTTTACAAATAAACATTTTATTGACTGCTTTAGTTTTTGAATATACTTTGATTCGGCCGTGGGGGTATTATAACTTTAACCCAGTCGAAGATCATTTCTTACTCATTTTATTATAAGTTGTAACTATGTTATTTTTTGGTAAGAATATTTGTAGCTTTTGTTTGAACCTTTCTTGACTTTGTTCTTAATTTCTTTGTGTCCTTTTTTATAAAAATACAGTCAAACCTCCTTAGTTCGAACTTCTATATCTCGAATTTTCTATAACTCGAATGAAATTGAGTGGCAGTGGCATTTAGAGAATAAATTGTAAGCAATTTTTCTTTCCTAATTCGAACTTCCATAACTCGAATAAAAATATTGAAACGTGTGTTGCATAAGTCGAAGTTTCTTCATTTTTGTTTTTGGTTTCATCTCGTAGTTTTCATATATATTTTAATTTTATTTGGGGAAGCCCCGTTTTATTTTTCTACTTATTTTTTAATACAATGAATGCGATATTTTTATTGCAGACGAAACGGGATTTTTTTTTTTTTTAATGCTTACAAGAAAAAGCATTGACTTTCACGAACGATTGATGGTTTAGAAAAACTTAAAATTCTTTTGACTAGAAAAAGAAACAAGCCGCGTTGCTTATGTAATGCAAAGAAGTTACCCGTTGATTATAAAGCAAACTCTCAGGCGTGGATGACCAGAAACCTTTCTAAAGGATGGCTTGTTAAATTAGATAAGACATTTTTAAGCGCAGGACGAGACATTTGATTATTCATTGACAATCGACCGGCATATCTAAAAACGTTCAAGCAAATTAAAATCTATTGCAGTGGATTACAGTGAAAGGTATGCAGGACTACTGATTAGTTGGTGTAGTGCCCAAGGAAATAATCTGAAGTTACAATTAGTTACTTTAAAACATTGTAATTTGTGCCGTGGAGTTAATTAAATAATCTTATGTCCTTCTATTAACCTATTAGTTTTGATAAAATTCCTACAACTAGAGTTCTGCATAAGTCGAACTTTTTTATCTCGAGCTTTGGAGGTTTAACTAAATTAGTTAGTAACTTAAAGCTATTTCAAAAATCTGCTTTCTTCATAATAGGCACGACAAGACCTCACAAGTTGAATATCAGTGAATAAAATTAAATAGATAACAAAATGGGATCAATTTGGGACATCAAAGCCTCTACTACCTATATTGAATCTCAATAAGCTTTCCCGTCTAAGCCTTAGATCCATTATTCATTTCTATGTTTATTTCCGATAAAAATTTTATTAACAATTCTATGCTTATTTTTGTATTATTTGGTCTGTGCGACCAATCAACTCAATTGCACCAAATTGTTTATGTTGGCCCCAATCATATTACCCAGCAGAGACCACAAATTTAAATCACAACAAAACCTAAAACTCTTTAAACCACATAAATTTCAGATTTTCATGCAAATCTCGTTTGTTATGCCGGCCAACCACCCACTAGAGAAAATTAATATTTATGCAGTATTTAAAATGCCGAGTTGGAAATGTAGAACAAGCTGGCGAACATGAGAGTACATAAGAGGCAGCCACATAAAGCGTTGGTGTCCACTTGGAAAGTGTTGTTCGGCTGTTGACCATAAAACACTTTGGACAGTGTTGCCAGTTTTTTTTTTTGTTGCTTTTGGTTTTTTAAGTGTTTTTTTGAGTGTTTTTTTATTTTTTTCGTAAAATAGAATGTGCATAAATATAGAAGCCAGTGGAAAAACAGTTATCGTACAAACACCTACACAACCATATGAATGCCCACTCAAACACATACATCCAAGCAATCATACAAACATTTGTATATACATATATGTACTTTTAGAATTTGGCTAAAATGTTAGATAGGTTAGGAACATGATTTATTGTGGAGCACTGGCAAAGATAATGGATTCGGTCATATATACTATACATAATATATGGATGGCAACACTTTGAATGAAAGGCATAAATTAAGCTTATATGGGTTATGTGTGCGTGTGTGTGTGTGTGTATATGTGAGTGACATGTGTTGCTAGCTGCGTGGTTAATTTGGTCTATATACTAATATATAATGACCACCAAAGCTCTTATATAACCAAATTTTAATATATATGCGAGCACATAAATCATTTAATTAGATTTCTATCTGGCTTCGGTTGACCCCAGTAGAAATTAGCTGGGGTCGGCAGTAATTTCGTGTGGAGAATTAATATAGCACACTTTCAGCACCAAACGAGAGAAGAAAAAAAAAACTAAAACCATTTTAATGTGCTTACATTAAACCAATATTTAATGAGCTAAGCTATGAATTAAAAATATGCTCGGTTAAGGCACCAACAGTCGTTAGATGAAAACATACAGAAAATAGAAACAAGGAAGCGTCTATCAAGCAAAAACTTTGCCTGTACCCCAGTGTTGAAAAATAATATGCAAATGAGTTTTTAAGCACCCTGCACTGCCCACTTTTTGCCTTTTTCTTTTTGTTTTCTAACAAGAGCTGGTCAGTTGCTCTCTCTGTTGACCACTTCACCTACATTTGGAACTGGATTTTTGGAATTCATTAAGCAGACCCTTATTCAAAGTCATCTGCCAACCAGCCAGCAGCAAGAAGCACGCGTAGCCCAAATGTCCCATTTTTCTACAGTTGACATGGTTTATTCATATATGTATACATACTATATATACATATATATATATGAATGTTCTAAGGCTGTATATTTATGTGAATGAACATGCTAACATTTGGTATATTTACCTCAATTCCTGGTTTTTGGATTTTAATTTGTGTGTATTTTTGGGTAGGTCCAGTTTTTGTTTTTGGCCTGCCTGAATGTGTTGTTCGGCACGATTTTGTCCAATTAGTCCTGGATATTAGTTTATCTTGTTCGTTCCAAATTAAACTACAATTAAATGAAGAGCGGGACTTTAATATTATGAATTGTGAGTAAATATTCATCAGATAAATATTAATATTGCGAGTTTTTTGAACATTTGTGGCTATGTATTTTTAATTAACACTCATGGCCTTTCATGTTGGAAATAATTTTATACGCATTAGATCATAATAGAGCGCAATAAATTATAAGTTAGAATTCATCATGGGATAACATCATGAAATAGTCAGTTCAATTCTGTAAGTCAGAAAATTTTTCCCTCTCTCGTCTCTTACAGCTAATTTTGTGGGTTAAGGATCCTCAATTTTCGTATTTTAACTGTTTTTTTTCCTAACTCATCAGGATTTTGATTAAAGCTCTCGATTTTCGAGCATTTCGAGCACCTGGGCTACCAGGGTAGCTCGAATTACGCGGGTTATGCCCGGGCACTCAAGTATTTTCGATTTGTTTCGGGTAATTTCGAGAATTTTGAGCAATCCGACTAAAATCCGGATACCTGGGCATTTTCGTGTAATTTGAACATCTTATAAATAAAAAAAATTAATGTACGTTTGTGTGTCCTGAATACATTCCTACACCATTCATTCGATCGCGATGAAACTTTGTTTTTAGAAGTTTTTTGGTACGAGGCGGGTTTTAGGGCTATCAATTTTGATCCATCTTGAACACCAGAGGGCGCTGTAGTACAAATATTTTTATTTTACAAAACCACCTTAAACTCACAAACCGCTCATGAGATTAGAAAGAAAAAAAATCGGTATATAGCAGTTTTCAGCTATAATGAGTTAGCTGGCGCTATATTTTTTATTTTTTTATCCAACTTGAATACCTTGATGGCGCTGTAGTACAAATCTTTGACAAAACCACCTTCAACTCACAAACCTCTCATGCGATTAGAATGAAAATTGGTATATATTGCTTTTTATGTACGCTGAGTGCTTAACCGTTATCTTTTTTGGGCAATTGTGAACACCAGAAGGCGTTGTAGTACACATTTTTTGCAAAACCACCTAAAACTCCCAAACCGCTCATGCGATTAGAATGAAAATTGTTATAATGGTTTTTAGATACTTTGAGTTTTTTAGCTTCTTTTTATCTTCTTTGGTCCACCTAAGACACCAGATGGCGCTGTAGTACAAAATTTTTTACAAAATCGTTTATTTTAGTTGTTTTTTTAAGTTACATATTTGCAATATATAAAATTTTTCTTAAATTTAGGAAGATTCAAAAAATTTGCGTTAGTTTAACACCAAAAACACTTACATTTCTTCAATACTGCGAAAATTTTTATTACAATTAAATTTTAGAAGCGAGATCTTTCCTTTAGCAAACCCGGTGCAACAAGATTTGAGGGAAAAAGACTTTTCGTTTAATTAACATAAAAAAAAATTCCGTCAATTTAACCTCAAAAATATGAACATATCTTGAAAGCTATAAAAAATTTTTGCACAACGATATATTTAATGCAATTATGACTATTGGTTTAGCAGATATTCCCAAAATATTTAAAAAGATTGTTAAAAAACCCCAAAAATTCTGTTATAATATCTGGCCTTCTATATTTGCAACGGTGCACAGTGCACTTTTTGAGCATGAAATTTGATATTAAATAAGTAAAATCGAAAAAATTTTTGATCGGAATTCTAAAATTTTTACTATTTTGTTACTTAGAAATGTGCATGTTTTATTAACCTAATTTTTGTTTTTAGCTTTCTTTTTAACCTGAAAAGATATATGTTTCAAACTTTGTAAGTTTTTCAACTTTTTCAAGAAGTTTTTCAACTTTAGAACAACGTCGTGAAGAAACCATTTGAGATTTTTTAATGCGGTTTTTTTATACAATTTCTGTGTTTAATATCTATTGTTTTTATGTATCAATAATATTGTATTTGTTTTAAGTAGTTAACAATAAACTATAACCTAAACCCGTTTTTTTAAACTATTTTTCAAGTTTCGGCAAACTTTTAATCAAAAGAATCCATAGGAATCCAGAATGACATACATCACAGTGTGCACTGATGTATTGGCTCTTATGTCAAATAGGTTTTTTTCCCGGAAGTTCGCGATTGACGCAGAAAATTTTGAAGAATTCGCATCAGAAACGCAGAACTTGCACAAAAATTTGTATGGAAGTTGGAAGAACATAACTCCAACTCTTCATAAAATTTTGTGCCATGGAAAAGATATAATAAAATACATTTTTTTCCAATTGGTGCACTTTCGGAGGAGGCCCAAGAAGATAAAAATAAGGACTACAAGACTTTCAGACTAAGTCACACAAGAAAGAATAGTAGGGAGAACCAAAATACTGACTTAATTACAATGCTAATGATATCGTCAGACCCTCAATAACATCACTGCGACACGAAAATGTACAAAAAAAGTTTTTCTGAAGATCATTTTGATGATATTAGAGATTTTTTATTAAAACAATAAAAAACCGGTAAAAATTTTCTATACATGTATTTCAAAACGTGTTAAAAGTTATACTTTTAGTAAGGTATGTTTTCAAGCAATACTGATATTTTTATTTAGCACAATTAAAATATTGTCTTTTATTTTTCATAAAATTGTGCTTATTTGACAAGTAAAATAAATTAAGCGTTCAATTTAGGTTAAAATTTCGGTACCAAGGACGATAAACCGGAACTTAAGCAAAGTGTCATTCGATTTTCCGTATAAAAATACAATTCTAAACAAAAATCCACAATGAGAATTTTAGATCTCCTACCTCTTTTGACGTTTTTCCCAAAACAAATAATAACTTCAAAATTGCTAAGAACTCATTTTATGCATCATAAACATAGAAAATATGAATTTTACAATCAAAAGGATAATGTAAATATTTTTTTTTTACAATATAAAGGTATAATCTACACATTTGCAAGTAAATTTTTTATTTTAGCTTTTACGGCTTTCTCCTCTTATAACATTTTCATGACCGGACTTTTTCACTTCTAGGTGATTTTACGGTATGAAGGACGATTGATTGTAATTTTGGGATTATAGGGCTCATTTCTGCTTTAAGTTCCATTCTTTTGTAGAAAAAATTATCAATCACCTATTTTTTCATTGCCTCGAATTCATCATTCAGACATTTTTGCGGCGAATTGAGCAAAAAGTTGGCCTGAAAATTTTGGGCTATCTTCAAACAAGTAATGAATGGTAGGTAATGGTAATCTCGCCAATTCGCTGCGCCTTTTTTTTGTGAACCAATTATTTAAAAGTCGAATTTGGGAGGTCTCTCAGTGTATCATCAGAATTTGTTGTTATGTCTATAAATTCTCCAAGTATGGTAAAAAAAATTATTTTTTAAATTTGAGTGGAAACTGATGTTAGTCACACATCTAAGAAATTCAAAAGAATGTGTCAAATGGGCTTTGCATTTGAATTGAAATGGGCAATAAACCAACAAAAAGTTTTTAATATCAGTATGAAAACATAATAAAAAAAAAGTTTTACGTCATAACATCTACTACTAGAAGAGAACCAAACATATACTCGCACGTCTTAAAATGAATGCTCGATGGAAAAGAGCGTATTATTAAATGGCCCGCCTCCGTTGGGAGCCATTAAAATACGTAATTTTATAAAAAGACTTTGCGTATAACAGGAAAGTTTTGCTGACTCAATGGGCGCGGCTTTTTATGCCAAAGTAACCCAATGAACCAAGAGTATATTTTTGGAGTTCATAAATAAATCTTTTCGTTGAGAATAAATCATACTTACATGACAAATATTCTACTGGGAAGGAGTTTTTGTGTGGAATAGAACATTTGATAATGGTTGCCTCTGTCCATTTTTTTTTTACGAAATTTTCGGGAATGGCTTGGCATGATTGAGGACATGATTTGTTAATGGCACGAAATATTTCGTCGTTGCGAATGCAAAAAAAGGTATGTGTAAAATTTCGATTTTTTTTTTATTTTAACATTTAATAGCCATATGTTAGCCCCATCTATTCACCAAATAGTTTTTTGATATTTTCATTGGTTCTGAAGTTAGCAAAATTTGAAAGTTAGCTGGCTATGAGAAAACAGTATTGAAACAGTATTGAGACTACATTAAATGTAGGAAATCAGTTGTCAGCAATTATTGTAGTAAAATATCGCTAAAAGAGCGTTTATTAACAATATGTCTCTCTCTTGGATTATTTTATGAGCGAAAACACGCTAAAAAAGCGGAGGAAAAGAGAGGAAAGAGATAAGTTAGCAAAAAAATACTTAATTTTTGACTGAATTGAAAGAACACGCTGCGTGGCGTGATATTTTTTTATAAAACGCCAATAACTGCGTAAAATTGCACATTTAATTTAGTGATTTACCAATCAGTTTTTAGAGTGTATGAGTGCAAAAATTTCAACGGACGGAGATAGCAATAGAGGTGTGATGAGTGCAATTCATAAGAAGACAGGCGGACATAGGGCGAAAGACAATTAATATAATAAATAATAATGACCGAAATAGCTTCCGGAATATATATACATCTATATATTTATATATATATATACATATATATATAGTTAAATAAGATTGTTTGTTACCTTAGTTGACAAATAATTCTTTCACTAAACTTGTGATAAAAACACTTGAATAGCTAAAAAAAAAAAAAAAGAGTAAAGCAAATACCAAACTCTGCACCAGTATGTTATTTGAGTCAAAAACTAATGGAAATTTACCAACATAATTTACCAAATTTCTTTTTGAGTTATTTACACATTAAAAACGCCAAAAATGTGCGCTTGTTTGAATATTATGTCACAATAAATTATTTAAAATATTTTGTAAAAGGTGCAAAAAGACTGTTATTAAAAAATGTAACCTATTCATATGGAAAACGTATAAAATATTTAAATAAAAAAAACAAAATTGAAGTCCGAAAAGATTTCATTAATAATTTGACTTCAGACTTTCAAAGAAAACAAAATCAAACCACCACAAAAAAAAAAGAAAAGAAAATTATTCATAACTCAGAGCTTGCGTAAAACTCGGTGCCAGTGTGACTCGACAAGCCACAGTCAGAGATATACAGATACTTTTGAATTAATCTCATGAATTGCTTAATTTAAATGCAGTCCCTCTTGCTGTCTGTGCTCGTTTTTGTAGTAGTTGTAGTTGTTGTTTTTTTTTTTTTTTTTTTTTTTTTTTTGTTCTGTATCAGCATAATTAATGCAAGCGTTGCTTTTGAATGCGCCGTTACGAATTAAAAGTATCTTATGATATTCAAAAGTATCTTACGGCCTTAAAATGAATTTACTTCAATTTTATGAGTTTTATTTTGACACCAGCGGCCATGTTTCAAAGTGTTACAGCAACGAAAAACTTTACGGTTAACACGTTCTGTATTTTAATACCAAAAATATATACAGCAAGAGGGAGTTTAAGGGGAAGATTGTTTGGAAATTTATCTGTTTGTCCCCACAGTTAATCATCTGAAATTTAAATTCATAAAAAAAAACCTTTTTAAAAATTTCGATAAATCAAAAAAGAAACAGAAACAAATATAACAACAATGAAGAGAAAAAAAAACACGCTTAACATCGAAATCGCTGACACTTTGTTTTATTTAGGTGTGGCAATAAATTCATTTAAGCTTTATAGCCATTTTGGTTTTTTTTTTCTTGTTGTTGGCGTTGTTGTTTTCATTTCACTGCTAAGATAAACACTTGACAGTGATAAACCAACAACAACAACAACCGCAACAGCCACAACAACAAGAACTATAGAAAAAGCAGCAGAGTCATGTATATTAATTCAATGTCACTCGCGTGTACGGCATTCATCTGACTGTTGCCTCCCCCCACCAACACCAAATGCCTTGGCACTCCATTTGCAACACTTCCTAGAATTTGGGCAGCCATTTTGAATAGCATGTCATGCTCGAAGTGTCAAAAATATTTATTTTCATGGAAATACTGCTCGCAACTCATGCTGAAGCGCTTAACTGATGATGCATGTTGACCATATGATCCACAATTCACCATGGCTGGCACGTTAACGTGGTTCAGGCAGGATTCATGAGAGCTTGAAGCAGCACTCAACAAAATTTCAAAATGCTTACAGTTATTTTTCGGCAAAGCTGATGAAGTGTTGTAGCAGCTTTTTATGGGCAAACTCCGAGTAAATTTATGTATCGCTTCCTTCGGCATTTTCAATTCTCTCTAGTTATTGCTTGTGAAATATAATTTGAAATTATATTTCATTCGAATGTTTTTCCTTTTGTCAATAACAGCTCCATAAAGTTATGAACCGTTATGTTTGTTTCATACTTTTTCTTTTGTTTTTCTGTTTGCTCTATGTTTACTTTTACTTTTACTTTTACTTTTACTTTTACTATTTACGTGTCCTCGTTATTTTTCTTGTTTTTCGCATTCACGAATAAATTTTAGAACATTTTTTTTTTCTTTGCTACGTGCTTCCCTTCTCATCGCTTTTTGTTTTCGGCTTTGAGAAAAATACAAAATAAATTCCCTTTCATATAAATAACAAAAATAAACGAATTCCGCAATCTTTCTGTCACAAACAATAACAACAGTATTTTAGCTTTTTATATAATATATACATATATATATTTATCCGTTGTAGACCTTAGGGTGCCGCCATTTGTTCCAATTGGAAATCAATTTTCATTCAACGAAAACAACAAGAAAAAGAATTTTGCCAAATATCTGCTATTTATGTGTTTATTTTTCTGCGCAGAGGTCTTTTTCGATTATTTGCAATGTTTTGTTTTTTTTTTTTTTTCTAAGAACTCTCATAAATTTTGTTAACTTGATCATTTTTGTTAGCCCAGAATTATGTCAATAAATTTTTTAAGGAGAAGTTTATTCCAGATTATATAAGTATGTATATTTTTGTGAAAAAATCTGTTCCGGGAATTGTTTTACTTTAGCTTAATATCAAATATAAATAATTGTATTCTCTTGTTGAAACTTTTTGAGGTGTGAACGATTTTTACATATTTTTAGAAATACAGATGCATGTAACCACTTAACTTGATCCCACTTTAACTGATATTACACTGAACAACTGGTAGAGGGGACAAAAAAACAATACACGTGTTTCGGCGTTTTGAAAGTTTACGCATGAGTCTTATTTTAGGGGGGATTTAATTTTCCCCTTTTTTGAACATTAGTAGTTTTAAAAGATGCGATTCTTTTTAAAAATGCCAAAAATTGTGAACACAACAACAAATATATGACATATATGGTAACAACTTTTGGTGCAATAAAATAAAGGGAACGGGAGGAGGGGATTAATATGACCTTTTGTTTGAACTTTGGCTTTTCATGGTTTTTTGTTTGAACCTAATGCGATAAGGTTCGTTGCTATTGCTAAGTATGATGTGCCAAATGAGTAAAACACTTTTTTCATAATTTTTCATAAAAAGTAAACCCCTAAAACCAAGTTTTGTGCGAAATTTTATCATCAATTCTAAATGAGTACCTACGAAATTAACCCTTTAACACATTTTAAGTTTTGACTTATTTCTGACATTTAAGTGGAATTTTCAGCTTTGATGTATTCAAAGACTTATAGTAGAATTTTATGATAAATTTTTTTGTGGAATATTTTAACCCATTATATGGGTCTTGTTTTATGGGTCTTTTTTGCCTTTTATCATAAAACTAGCGATACCCGGCGCGCGTTGCTGCACCCGGCAAGTATATTGGAAATAATAAGTACATTCAAAACTTTTATTAGTCCCTTAGTCTGACACCACGCTCATGTTCCACTGCCTGTTACAGTTTCCCAGTAGCAGAACATCACTCCCAGGTGACAATTACATTATGAGTTTCAATGTCCTGTGATTTTAGCTTCCATAGCTATTCTGTATAGAGAATCGGCCACCCACCCTTTTCCAATGCACATACCAGTTTTCCAGTAGAAAGACTTTGGCAATTAGTAACTTCATACTGAGTTTTATTGTCATGCGACGTTTAGTTCCAAAACTATTCAATATCGAAAATTTGACTTGTGTGGTCCAAGCCATAACCCCTTTTCCTGTGCCCGTCCCAGTTCTCTTGTTTATTTATAAAAAAACTTATTGAATCACACAATGCCAATTCTATTAAGTAAAAAGTCAGCCGTTTGTTCCTTTTGTTAATTTATAAATTACAGGAAAACCACCGTCAAAACATGTGTAGAAAAGTTGCATGCAGCGAAACAAATAAACATACGTACATACATACATACATACATACATACATACATACATCAAGTCGGATTGAATCTTATTCTCATCAAAAAAATCCCCAACATGCTAAAGGTGGTCAGTGAATCCCCTTTTAATAAAACTGTGTAAGATTAATTCTCCACATCAAAACTACTTTGAACATATTAGAATGTACTTCGATCCAATTAGCTTTAAGCGCAGCAAAGTATGTATGTATGTATGTATAGTATGTATTTGTTTGTTTGTTTTGTTGTTTTGTGCTTGCTGAGAACAAAAAGAGTATAGTAGAGAGCAACATGCAGTTTATTGAGGCTATCGCAGCACAAACGCATGAAAAGCTAACGATCAAGCAACGCACGGCATTCTGGATGATTTTTTAAAAAACTTAACACTTTAATTAAAGATACTTATTATTGAAATTTCGTAAAGAAAATAACCAATGAACCTTTTGTAGCACAAATGTGATATTTTAAAACTAATTTCAAAAAAATCTGACCAGTACTTTTGGAGTTTTGCGGACACAAAAAATTTTCACTTTCATTTTATATAATAGTATAGATATAGATATAGATATAGATATAGATATAGATATAGATATAGATATAGATATAGATTATCATCAATTCTAAATAATTACGAAATTAACCCTTTAACACATTTCAAGTTTTGACTTATTTCTGGCATTTAAGTTGAATTTTCAGCTTTAATGTATTGAAAGACTTATAGTAAAATTTTATGATAAATATTTTTGTGGAACATTTTAACCCATTATATCCTTGCTTTATGGGTCCTTTTTGGCTTTTATCACAAAAAGATCAAAAAAGACCCATACATTGAGAAGTTAGGAGGTTAAAATGTTGCATAAAAATATTTCTCGTAGTATTTTACATAAATCCTCACAACACATCCTATACCCAAAATGTAAGGATAACGTGATTTCTTATGCCGATTCACTATAAGAATGTTCAAAAAGGGGGAAAATTAAACAAGACTCATACGTAAACTTTCAAAACGCCGATACACGTGCCCCTCTACCAGAATCCGTTGTCAGAACCTTATTATTTTTTTTTTCGTGTTGAACAGTGTTATCAGAACCAATTCAAACTTATTTCGCTTTTCTAATATTTTTCGTTTTTGTCCATGATTAAAATATAAAGCCTTGTCATTTGTGGTCAGAATGTGCTATTTGTAATTATCTAAAAGCAATATAGTTAGATCTTCTTTTTAAGAGCTTTATAAATAAATGGTCACTTTTTATAAGCAGAGTTTTTTAAAAATTCCTGGTAAATTTCCATTATTTTTTTAATCAAATAACATCTGAAGCATCAGCGTTTGATATTTGTTTTACTTTTTTTTTTTTTTTTTTTTTTTTTGGCTATTCAAGTTTTTTATGACAAGTTTAGTAAAAGAATTATTTGTCAACTTAGGTAACAAACAATCTTATCTGACACAAAAAGCTTTTAGTTTGATCAAAAGAGAAAAAAAAATATCGATGAAGATTTATAAATAATAGCTCTGTTTTAGAACGAGCTTAAAAGTTGTCCCTCATTATTCGTAATGCCCACTCAATACAAAAAAAGAAATTTTGCCTGAGTAAGTGGCTTTTTCATTCATATATTTAATGCAGAATGATGCATATTCTCAAAATGTTCTAAATAGATGTAGCCTTCAACATTCTGAAATAGAACTTCAATGTTGAAGCTATTGAAGTTGCGGTTTCTTTATTTTTAATTATTGATACAGTTGTCTCTCTTTTTATATAAAAATAAAATAAAAATAAATAACTGGCCATTTCAGCCCTTGAAAGGACTTTGACCTAGCTTCTTATGATCAATTGTGTTGTGCGTGTTATTAAGTTTGTACACAATTGACCGAGAACCGGACCTACATGCTTAACGCCGACTCCGAACGGCGATGAACGGAATGTTCTCGTTCTCAAGAAGCTTTACATGGCATTTTTGTTACTCTCTGAGGTTTGCCATTGTCTGCAGAGAGGTGGCGGCTCTTTTTATATAGTTTTCCAAAAATCCATGCCCTCTTAAATAACCTGCAATTTTTGTATGTTGACAGACAGACATTTGAATAATCTTAGACAGCTGTCATTATCAATTATGGACGATTAATCATGGGGAATAACACAAAAATTACTAAAATTATTTTTACTAGTAAGTGGAATTACATAAAACATTTATACAAAAATAGTGGTAGTTTTGCGTTGGCGCACAGTGCGCTTATCCAATACAAATGTGAAACAAAAATGGAAGAAGTGCTCCTATAAAAATTAAATTTTGTATGCTTAGCAAATTAAGGCTAATTAAAAAAAAAATTAAAAATTGTTAAAATCGATGAATCCCTATGTGTACCACGCGTTGACATGCATTAATTGTTCACATGATTATTACATGATTGTCAAAACAAAACTCGGTCAAAAAGCAAATATAATAATGGATGTATACTGAAAATGGTTGAAATCGGTTAGTCCCTATAGGTACCACCCTTGGACCTATTTCATTTCATTTAATTTATTTAGTGTACGATAGCAGTGCTAACAAAATTAGAATCGCAAAATGTGGCATTTAGCTTGTGCATTCTAACAAGCCATATATGAGCCCAATCCGTTATCATTTGGTTAAATGACAGCAGTTTGAACGCTGTGAACGTATATCAGAAAAATCGATGATTGTCGATTTAAAAAACACCTTAAAACTTCTGCCATTTTTCCAATTTTCAACTGATTTCAGTAATCTTAGATTTTTTTGAAAGGTACTTAGTAGTTTTAATAATTCCTGTAAAAAACTAGAGATTTTTGTTTGTTACCATTTTTAAAAAAATAAAGAAGAACTAAGATTTGTACAAAATTTTTGAAAAATTGACTTCTCCATTGCGATAAACCCACTTTATATATTTTTTTCAAAAATCTTTTGGCATTGTTAAATTAAACGTTTAGTTCTATTGAACAAAAGTGCATTTTGTTTTTAAATTCTGACAACCTAAGCATATGTAAAAAATTGTTAAAAGTCGGAATACTAGAATTCCTACTTTTTAACTTTGAGAATTTTTAAAAAAAAATTGTGATGGAACTGAGAGGTCGGATGGGTCGCGATATAATCACAAGATGTCCCTCTTTCGGAATTTTTAAGAATTTAGGCTGAAACTTTTTTAAAGGTCGAATCGGTCACACAGTGTAATAGGAGAGAAAAAACAAAAATAATAAATTTAATAGAATATGATAGAAGATTTAATAGAAGATTTTTAAATTATTATCTTGAACTTGAGTAAAACTGTGTTAAGGTATTCTTGAACTGCGCTGCACTTTTTATTATCTGAATATGATGGGGGAGCGAGTTCCAAAGACGTATTGATTGTATGAAAAATTGACGCTCAGATGTCAGACATGTGAATCTAGGTTGGACGAGGTTATTGCCACGGTTAGATCGCAGAAAACTTAGTCTTTTAAACAAATACTCAGGCTCTAGTGTTGTTATTATTTTCTGTAAAGTAATTAAAACTCTTATTTTTAAAAGGGAGTCAAAAGACACATTGGAGATTTTCATTGCAAACTGCGAGACTCTATCAGAGCGCTTTAATGTAAAAACGTATCGTGCAATATTGTTGTATAAGACGTTGAGTTTACCCCGACTTGTCGAGTCGCAGGCTGCAAAGATTTCACACCCATACATAAGTGTTGGATCCAAATAAGTTTTTGCTAAAAGCATTCTAACGTTTAAAGGTGTGAAGTGTTGGGTGGCCCAGAGGTTGCGAAGCATACCATACGTTTTTCCAAGCAGTTCATTGATGTGATTTGACCAGGTCAGGGTGCTGTTAAACGTAAGTCCTAAGTTCTTTGCGGATTTGACTACCTCAATGCTGGAAGCGTTAATAGCTATCCTGGGAATAGGTGTTTGTACAGGTTTCCTTGAAATTATCAGGCATTTTGATTTTTTGGGTTTAAGCATAAACCATTCATTAACGCCCATTCATTGACGCGAGCTAAGTCTGCGTTTAGCAAAGCTACGCACTGTGTCATATCTTTGTGTGGGCGACATATATACAACTGCACGTCGTCGGCATATAAATGCATCTTGCTGTGCTGTAGGACCTGTGGTAAGTCATTTGCATACGGAGAAAAAAGCAGTGGTCCCAGAATAGAACCCTGGGGTACGCCTCTGGTAACTGGTAAAAAATTTGAATAGGTATTGTTTATATTTACAGCCTGCGATCTGTCTACAAGGTATGACATCAGAAGTTTTATAGCAGTTGAAGAGAAATTGAATAGTTTTTTTAGTTTGGCACTTAGCACACCGTGATCAACTGTGTCAAAGGCCTTGGAATGGTCTAGAAGAACTAAAAGAGTTACGTTGCTAGAGTCAATATTTGATCTAATTTCCTCAGTTACTTCAAGCAAAGCAGTAACGCACCCACGCTTAGCTCGGAAACCTGACTGGCAATCAGACAGAAGTGAGTTTTCCTGTGTAAAAACGTTAATTTGCTTATTCACTATGTTTTCAAAAGCTTTTGAGAGATAGGACAGAATTGCAATTGGGCGGTAATCATTGCACGATTTGGGGATGGGAACAATTGTTGCTTTTTTCCAGCTAGAGGGAAACTCAGAAGTGGTTAGTATTGAGTTGAAGATGTGTGTAAGGAATGGCAGCAGCTTTGGGAGAAGCAGCTTGACAAAAGTTGGATGCATATCATCAAAACCCATTGCATTCGACTTTACAGCTAAGAAACTCTGTAGAACTTCGGTCTGGTCAACGCAAGAAAAACTAAAGCAAGGAAGTGAAACGAGTGGACTAGTTTGATTATAAAAATCTGGGTTTGGGGTTGGCATAAGTATATCGGTAAATTTTTTGTTGAGCTCATTAACATCAACATTTTTATTAGCGCGAAGAGCACTTTTGCCTAGACCGATTTCGCGTATCATGTTCCATTTCTGCTTACTGTTCAAGGCATGAGAAAATTTATCCTTATAGTATGCCAGCTTAGCAGCTGATACTTCACGAACGACGTCCCTCCTCAAAATTTGAAAATTCTCATAGAATTCAGGCACCTTGAAACGTTTCCACCTATTAAAAGCCGCGTTACGTTTTCTGATTAAGGTCTTAATTCGGTTCGAAAACCATGATGGCTGGTTGTGCTGAATATTTTTGGTTTTTAAGGGAACATATGTGTTGAACAAATGTTTTATTTTATTTTCAAGAAACCGCACTTTATCATTTACGTGTGGGATAGAGAAAATAGTGGACCAATATATATTGTCGACTTCAACAGACAAGGACGAATAATTAACGTTTTTGAAGTCTCGAATAATTATCCTTTGTTCTTGTGGAATCAATTGAAAATCATATAATTATATATGATTAATATTTTATATTGATATATATATTATATATGTATATTAATATTTTACATGATTTTGTATGTGAGATACATTTGTTGTGCCATACAGGACCTAAGGGTAATACTCATGGACCTATATTCATTTTTGAAAATGATTTTGTATGGGCGATACATTTGTTATTTTTCGGTAACAAAATCTTTAATAAACTACTAAGAAATAATCTTCGACTCGGCCGAAGTTAAAATACCCCCACGTCCGAACCAAAGAATATTCAAAGTTTTAAGCAGTTTATAAAATGTTTATTTGTAAAAAAATGTTGGTTATAGTTTTAACAGAAAATATTCGCTTTTGTTTTTTAGTAAAGTCACTTTGTATGGGAGGTCGGCGTGGTTTTCACTCAATTTCGTTGAATTATATACTCCAAGTGCATATTAAGGCTTATTTGCAAAATTTCAAGTCCATTATATTAATACTTTTGGAATTTAAAGAGATTTTACTTTTTTGATGAATTCACTTTGTATGGTATGTAGGACGTGGTTTTCATCCGATGTGAACTATATCTTAATTTCTTAGATACAAGCTTAAATATCTAATTTCGTGATGATGGCTTGAAAATTACGGCTGTAATCGTGATTACAGACAGTCGGAAATGGCTTAATCGACTCGGGTGGTGATGTTATCAATAATATATATACTTTTCTATATCTACTACGCTTCCTTTTGGACGTTATGTTTTGGACGAAGCAAGCAATTATAAAATCATCATTATTATTTGGAAATATTTGTTTTCGAAACACATATACGTTAGAAGTATTGCGGCAGAAACATTTCTCTTTAATATTTCTAAAAAAATAAATAAATAAGCGGGCCATTTCAGCCCTTAAAAGGACTTTGACCGAACTTCTGACGACCAAATTGTGCTGTGCGTGTTATTAAATGTTTGTACACAATTGATCGAGAACTGGACCTACAAGTTTTATGCCGACTCCGAATGGCTAATGTGCATGTTCTAAAGAAGCTTTACATGACATTATTTTATTTCTGAGGTTTGCCATTGTCTGCAGAGAGGTGACGGCTGAACAGAAAAATTAATTCAATTGGGAAAAACTTTCTGTGTCCGATGGAATTGAGCCAAGGTTCTCTGGCCACGCACTCTACCCACTGCGCCACGGCCGCCGACGGCCGTAATAATATATCTCATGGAGAGAGAAAAAAAATCAAGCTTTCTATGCTTGAATCAAGCAAATAGCTATCAATTTAAACTCAAGCTTAAATTTCTCAATTCAAGTATTATTTTTGAATTGAGCAAATTTAAAATACATGATATTGACAAAAAAATGTTAAATAAAAAAATATTTGCTTAAAACTCAAGAATATTTTTATAGATTAAGGTCTAATATATGCTTGATGTGAGAAACATTTGCTTGATTCAAGCAAACAATTTGCTGAAAACAAGAATAATACGCTTGCTTACAGAAATTTATTTTCCTTAAATTGAGAACAATTTGCCTGATTCCAGTAAAGGATTTGCAGAAAACTAGAATAATGAGCTTGATTTAAGTAAAAAAAAATGTTTGCGAAATTTGTTTTCCTAGAATTGAGAAGAATTTGCTTCATCCAAATAAACAGTTTTCTCAATATTAGAATGCTTTGATTTTTCTTTGCCTTACAAAGAGAAGAATTCATTTGATCCAAGTAATTAATTGTCTGAAAATTAGAAAGATTTGCTTGATATATAAGATTATCTTTTATCATGTATCTGAAAATAGTAAATAGCTGGAAAATAAGACGATATTATGATTGTTCATAATAAAGACTGACAAAAGGATTATATTTATATTGCATATGCACTAAGGGAAAAAAATATTAAATTTATCCAAAAACTTCTTTAATTTATCCAAAAAGCGAGTCATTTTTGCACTAATAACGCATTTGCATAAATCGACTACGTAAATATTTAAAATTCATTTAAAAACTTTTTTAATTAAATAAAATATTAAAATATTTAAACAGAAATAATAAAAAAATTTATTAAAATTATGCACGAATTTTTTTAAATATCTTTCAAAAATTTACTATTTGAAAATAAAACTATCACATCTAAAGGAAATTTATATAAAAAATATTGAAATTAAGAAACAATATATTCAAATATTTCTCACGAGCTGTGTCCATTAATGCCATTAGCATTGTTACTTTATTCGTTCCTTAATATTATACTATTTTTGACAGTTGCTGCAATATTACGGCACAAAATGTCAAAAATAGTATAAAACTATAGAACGAAAAATAATAAAGTAAAATATGCAGGCAAATGACAATCGGTGCGACACATTCGTGGGAAAATGTCGAGTTGTCACTCCACCCTACATAATTGCATTATTTCAGTACGCAATCGCTCATACGTACGGCCAAATATCCCTTTTATATTACTCTTGCAACAAAAACGAAATGAGAACTATAATAAACTGCAGAAATAAATTGCAGGAACAGAGTGCGATGCTGTTGCTGCTTGTCGGAATATGTGTGTACGTGTGCGATGCTGTTGCTGCTTGTCGGCTATTTCAGCTGTATGGAATATGTGTGTACATGTGTGGTATAAAAAAAATTTAAATACGGGAAAAAAATGAGTTGTAAGGAAATTATTTGATTTATCCACGTAAATATTTAAATAAAATTGATACTCAGGCGTGGATAATGTTAATATGCATTATTTCCCTTAGTGTGCGTAATTATAAAAAGGCCTCATAAAAGAGTCTTATATACGAATGTTTTATAAGAACTCGACAATTAAGTTCTGAAAGGATTTCATAAACTTTAAAGTTATATTTTTATCTTCTTAATATATAAAAACGTTGGTGCATATGTATGTCGGACCATCATGGCTGATCCTCTGTAATTTGTGTAGTGATGGTAATTTGTGAGAATGTGAATATTTTTTTCGAAGTGGATGCTCCAACACGCCATAATTTATTTTTCAGTCGTTCAGTGTGCAGTTGAGGAGCTTGCAGAATCGAATGAAGTCGAATCGAATATGGCAAAGTAAATTTTTAACTTCTAATTTTTATACAATTACTTTATATTTTAAATGTTTAAAAAAAATATTTTTGTCATTTTTTTTTTTATTTTTCATAAATAAAAATTCAATAAAATATTTTAAATAAATTTTAATCTAAAAAAATATATTTCAACCTACATGGATCATTGTTACTTCTATGAGTTTGAAAAAAACTCTTTATTATGAGTGTTTAAAGATTCCATTACATGATTTTAAAATAGTATTTTATATGGCTATTAAAACAGTCTAAATGTTGAGTCCAAAGACTAATTTATTTGAGTTCTAAAAGAGTATTTACTATGAGTATTAAAAGAGTCTTTATTATGAGTCTTAAAAGAGTATAAAATATTAATCCTAAAATTTGAGTCCAAAGAGACTAATTTATATGAGTTTTAAAAGAGTCTTTTTTTATGAGTTTTCAAATAGTCTCTATTATGAGTCTTAAAAGAGTATTAAAAATGAGTCTTGTAAGAGTCTTAGCTTTGAATCCAAAAGGAGACATAAAGCAGTCATTATTATGAATCATATTTTGAAGCCCATAACCTACGAAAATGTACTCATTAAAGAGTCTTTTTTGAGCGCATTATAACCATAAAAACTCTTAAAAGAGTCGTTTAAGAATCATTATGTTTGCTGGGAATTGATTAATTCAAGAATATTTTTAATAATCACACGCAAAGAAAAAAATATATTAATTTGTCGTGCTGAATATATACTGTGGGCAACCATAAAAATTGAGTTATTTCATCCAACAGAAACGACCTGAGCAAAAGAGACTGGTCTTAAGACACGATAACGTCAGGCCACATACGAATTTGGTTGCTCCCTAAAAATTACTCGAGTTCTTATAGTTTGGATCTTGCGCCCTTGGATTATCATCGTCCTCATCTCGCTCCCTGTAAAATTCATTCAATGGTAAAACTTTTAATAAAGAGATTCTTATCGAACAGCACTTTGAAAGGTTTTTTACAGAGAAAAGTGGAGACTTCTATCTGCGCGGAATAATGAAGCTATTACTAGAGGTGATGGGAGAAGGTGATCGAACAAACCGACGAATATATAATTGATTAATATTGATTGGATTTATAAACTGTAAATAAAAAATTTTATTGATTTTTTTTTAACAACCCATGTGTTTTTCTAAAATAAATATCAGCATTGGACTTAACATCGTAACACCCTAAAATAAAATTATAAAAAAATTCCTATATTATTGATCTTAATAGTCATTGAAAACTGTTAGTATGCAACAATATAATAAAAATTAGATTTTATGCGTTTTTGGATGCCCTTTGTTATTCAATTAAAGTTGATAAAAAATGCAAATTTTGCCGGCACCAATTCTTTTGTGCTGCGTTCACTAACGGTTTCAAATTATTTCGTTTTCTAGAGTGGAACGAATTATATCAATTTCGTTAAGCTTATCCAATAAAAAGCTTACAGTGTGCATCAATCAAGCAATGTAATACATTCTATTTAATATAAAACATGCGATGACAAAAGAAGTTTTAAATTTTTTCCAATTTTTCAACTTAAGTTACAAATATTCACAGTAAAGTCGTAAAATAGTTTTCATAATACATTTTCTAAGTGATAAAAAAGAAAAGCCAGGTAACAGTAAAGATCTAACTTTAAAAATTTCACTTTAAATTAACTCACTTCGAAAAACCGTGTCGCATATATATTAAAGTATCCACAGCAAGATGTTAACAATGGACAAAGAAATGAAAAAACATAAAACTGAAAATGTGTGAAAAATCTTTGTTAATTTTAACGCACTTATGATTAACCGTAAACGAGCAGTAAACGCTATTTAACTCTTCTCGACAGAACACACGGTGTAGCGCTGACAAAGTCCATTAAAAGGACATTCGGTTAAGAGTCGGAAAACAGAGACTAAAATCAACCGAACAGCAGCAACAGCGAATGCACGGCTGCTCGACCACATGGTACTGCATGAGCGGACAGTTGGACAAATAAACAAAGAAAGAAAAACTTAAAAATGGGTCGCCGAATAGGTCATAAAATCAAGGAACAGTTTGACAGCGAAGCCAAAAAGGACATCATATAATAGCATCAACAACAGCAAAAGCAGAAATTGTGTAACTGTGCCATTGAAGCGAGCAACACTCGGTACCTACTACTACAGCCAAATCCTTTCGCACAATTACGTGACATGTCATAAATTTTATACTTTTACAGTCACAAAAAACATGACAGCAACAAGAAAGAATATTGAAAAGCAAAAAAGAAAAAGTACAAAACACAGCATGTACTTAAATTTTTAAAGTAAATAAAAAGAGTGCTGGAAAATCATACCAAATATTGAATCAGACCCACAAAAAATGAAATGTACAGGAAATGTCCTCTTTTTATGCCCTGATGGCATGCATCTTTTACTTAAAATCACACAGAATGAAATGAAAAATATTTTCAGTCTCATCACGGCAACCAAGTGCCAAAAAAACTGTCTTCTTCTTGGGCATTTTTCTGAATTTTTATCCACTTATTTTATATCGTTGGTTGTGATGAAAAATATCTTGAAATACTTAACTTTATTTTTTTTTTTTTTTAATTCTCTGTTCGCTTGAAACTTACAGAAGAATAAAATATCATAAGAGAAACAATCAAATAGTTCTATAACTTGAAGTCAGAACCAACCATAAAAGTTTTTTTTTCCTTTTGTTTTGTTCTGGTCTGCTTATAAATTGCGTTGGTAGTTCAACTTTTTAATTTACTTCGTTCACTGGTAGTCGAATTGCTACACTGATTGCTGACCAACTCCGTCCTCAGCATTGCCGTCCTTTCATTGCCATCAACTGCTTCACGCTTAGCCCTCTTCTGGATGACCATTTGTAATAGTTTCCATGTCATAAACGCAATTTATTTTCTGTAAACTAACGAGACGACTTATGAGTGCGTTTATATGAGTTCAAAATGTATGAATTCATGAGTGTGTGTATGGAATGTGAGTGTGCTACAAACTCACAAATAATGTTCATGAGAACGAAAATGTTTTCGTTCACGCATTTTTAATTAAAAATGAGCTTTTGACTTTCGAACAAAAATGCTTAAAATATGCTTGTAAACAGTTTGTTTGCAAGTAAAATTCATTCAAGTGTTCGTTACAAAAGTGGAAAAAAATAGTAGAGTTTCTTAAAAATGCGAAGAATGTATAAACAACAATAAAAGCTATATTAAAGAAACATTAATCCAGGTCTCTTTTCATTTCTAAATAAAATATTTCTTCAAGAATTTAGCCCTGTTGTAGAGACTTCAAAAGCATATAATTGAACACTAGATTTCCTTGGATTTTTGACTTTTGTCGAAATTTCATTTTTTTCTAATGTATTTTATATAAAAAAATCTTGAAATTTTCAATCTAAATATTCAATTGCAGTAATCATGTCTTTTGTTACCAAACTTGACTGTGGCTATATTCATAGTTGGTGTTTGGTAGTAGGGAGCTCAATTTGGGGATACTAGATATTGTTATACACCCATATCTCGGGAGTTTCCTTTGGGATTAAAATATTTCAACAAAATCGATAGAAATATTCCTAATATGCAAAATTCATTGTAAGACAAATGGCTTTAATTTATCCATATGATTTCAAAAAGAATAAATTTAAACTACCTAAGATCAGGGAGTTTTTTCAAAAATTTTTTAGTGAAGTTATGGATGCTTTAATAATAAAAAATATTTTTTGTTAATTTTTTTATTAGTTTTGAGTTTAATGAGTTCATATTTTATGCTTATAAATTTATTATTTTTTTTTTTTTTTGATTATTTTTTGCGAATGTCATTGAATTTTTTTTTTATTTAATTTAATTTTTTACACTGACTGCCGCAGATCTCTTAATGAGATGACAAGGTTATTCAGGATTCACCCCATATGGGTACCCCGTCATAGGGATATCGAGGGCAATTATTTGGCTGACGAATTGGCAAGGAAGGGTACAACCTCGAACACCCTCTTAAATGAGGACTTTATTGGTATACCCATGTCCTCCTATAAACCCCAATGCAGGAACAAATCCTGAAGTCTTGCACAAGTACGTTGGGAACACCTTGTCCATGTAGGGTAGCTAAGCTAACATGGCCTCGCTACGACTTAACCTTTATGTTACTGACAGAAAAAAAACAACATACGTTACTGACAGGGTACCCGGGTACACACTTACGTTTTATATGGAAATACAATGCAAGTTTTTAAATTTTATTTTGTTTTCTTAGTTTTTACCCATTATCTTCCTTCTAATTGTATCGTATTGTAAAGAACCGCGCGTATGGCAGGCATTGCCAATGCATTAATGCATTAATTACTTTTTAAAAAATGTCCTAGATCAATGCAAAGGACAAACACGAATAAAAAATTATATGAAAAAATTTTAAAATGTTGACTTCAAATACGTTTATTGGGACCAGACTTCATTGTACGTCAAATCTAAGTCCAGAATCAGATTCTTCAGCTAGTTAAACATAGAAGTAGGTACTTTTGTTTTTTTTTTTTAATTTGAAATGCATTAGAAAAATGTAAATACATTTCATCTAAAATTACTCTCCGAAAACAGGATTTTCGACCAGAACCGGGCCATTTTTGACAATTCTTGGTCTTTTAATAGCTCTAATTACTTTATTTGTAACCATCGTGTTTTTCAGGGGGGGGGGGGGGGGGCACGGAGGATTCCATACAAAGTAGCATTTGACTTGGTCTAATGTGCAGTTATGTGCCGAAAAAAATAAAGTTGTTGTCCTTCTGTCAACCATGCATTACGTTAAAAAAAGGAGGGCCTGCTAATAAACCTACCATGATTACGAATTACAATGACACAGAGGGTGGCGTGGATAGCATGGACAAAATGCTATCGGAGTACATATGCAAAAGGCGTACAAATCGGTGTCCACTAGCCTTTTTTTATAATATTGTTGATGTTGCAGCATTGGCCGCATATATTTTTTATATGGAAATCAATAGGAACATAAAAAATTCGTTGAATTTTTTGCAGGATAAGGAAATTTTTGAAGGATTTGGCTCGGCAGTTGGTAATGCCACAAGTTTCCACACGTTCGGAAAATACAAGAATTACTCTGCACTTTGCTATCCAAAATGCAATTGAAAGCAATCTGGGTCACCCAATAATCTCATGCGAACCTGGTGCCTCTGATTCAGATGTTGGTGAAGAGCGAGACACTACTGGAAGATTGACGGTAAAAGGGAGATGCTTTCTTTGCAAAATATACATAAAGACCCGAAAGGTGTGCATAGTTTGTAAGAAGCTGGTTTGTGCTGCGCATGCAAAACATATAACTTACTGTGTTCAATGCAATTTATAATTTCCTTGTTTTTTTTTTTCATCTATGTATTTTGCTTTTTTATTTTTAATTTAACTTATTATTGAAGTTATTTTCAGTTAGTAAAATGTTTTCATTTAATTATAAAAAAAACACAGATTACGTGGTTCTTCTACATTAATTTTTATCTGGGTACGCAGCACATTGGTTGAAGTTCATAGAACGAGCGGCTGAAAATAGAAGAATTTGTCGAAGGAAAATGAAACTTGGTACATAGGCATTTTTTGTTTGAATCAAGAAAAAAATGGAAAAATCAAAATGTTCCGCCCACCTCCCATACAAAGAGAAAATTAAATTTTGACCTACGGCATTGTTTTTTGGCACATATCATTTTTAAACACTCCGAATCATTTGTGTGAAATTTGAAAAATATCCGCCCACTTTTACGCCCACTTCCCTACAACTTGTATTGAAAAAGTGGCATAACTCCCTTGATTTTTACGGCATCAACTCAATTTTCACAGAAAATATATATTATAATTGTAGAATGGGCTCCTAAAAATATATACCTGATCCGCCCACTTTTACGCCCACCTCCCATAGAAAAAAACAAATAGAACAAACATGAATAAGTTATTTAAGCATAGTCTTTTAATAATTTTTTAACATCATTATCGTACTCCAATTTTTTGATTTTCAGATTTGAGCAGCTGAACTTTTTTTACTTTTAGCTGAGACTTCAAGCTGTAACTTGACATCTTTCGTTAAACAGGGCTCCACAGGGCTAAAAAGATGCAGTACACTGAAGTTGATGAACATAGAAATTGTGATATTGTTTATATTTCGTTCTACGAAATTTTTTATATGGCACTTTTTCCAACTTTTTTTAATGCAAATGTCATCTATGACAATTGTCACTTCCGAAAATATACAACAAAGTCAAATAATAAGATTACTGTGACTGTACCAAAAGATTGAATATACAGTAAATTTGCATGCCATTTTAAACAAGTATGAACTTCGAGCATGTCTGTCCAAACAAATAATGAATATATCAGCCTTATCTTAAGGAATCATAATATTCAGATATCTGACAACAAAATACCAAAAAATTATCCAAATCGGCGAACATGAAAAAAATTAATTTCGGCCACTCTTCAACCAATGTGCGCAGGTACCTTGTCAGTAACTAGAGGGGTAATTTAAAAAAGTGTTAAAAATTTCTAATTTCCAAATATTTTTTTAACTTTCTTGACATAAACCAGCTCAAAATCGATTTTTAGAAGAATACTAAAAATTTCAGCTCGATCTGGCACCAAACAACGAAGTTATTTGAATTTAAAAGTGGAAAAGGCACCCGGGTACCCTGTCAGTAACATAAAGGTTAAAACGCACTAACTCACTACTTGAATTAAGCAGGGTAAATCTTTAAAAAATAGTAGGAATCCTCACGAGTCACTGCCTAATCGGAACGCTCTTTGATTAGGACTTACATCAAATTATTTTTGCAGAAGCTGCAAATGTGAAGAAGAGGTAGAAAATGTCCAGCATTTGCTCTGCGAATGTCTCGCGCTAAGTAAAAGGAGATTGGCAACTCTGGGCCATACCTTCTTAAGTGGACTTACCAAAGTCTCATATCTGGAAATCAAGCATATAATAAAATTCATCATCCGTTCGAACTGATTTGTTGAGGAGGGATATCTATCATAGGCTCAAAAGAGATTATGTGGTAACACAACGGGCCTGCACTGGCCTAAGTGTACGAGTCGTCTGCTGGCTCAGCCATCAAGACCTAACATAACCTATTGAATTTTTTGTAGTATTTTTAAGCTCAGATAAATTTTTTTCTGTTCTTACATAAAAATTTTCGGAAAAACCTAAAACAGGGTAGTATATATGACTAAGATTTTAAAGTTTCTAGCTCTTAGATCATTTTTCATAGATTAACGTTATTGAATAATTTTTATGGATTTTTGCATTTAAAGAGTATTTTATTATTTTTATTCATTTTGATGCACAATATTAAAATTAACATTTTTATATTTTTTTTTTGTTTTTTTTTAGATTGCTTCTTTTTATTTGAAAAAGTGGTATATTTTTGCTTTTGAAATAAATGTGCCAGTAAATTTAGTTTTCTTTTTAACATAAAAACACTATCAACAAAATCTTCATTGTTTTTACTATTAATTAACATAGAAATATACATTGGCAAAGAATTGAAAGCGTACCATTTTAGTCATAGAGTTACAGATATTTATGTAAGGAGTTTATTGAAGTAGCGTGAACCAAAATGAGCTATGTACTTGCTGGCATGAGTACATGCAGATAACAATAAAACTCAGAGAACATCGTCATTAGCCATAATTTGTTTACAATCATTTAATAAAGCATACAACACAATTCGAGCATAAGAAAATCAGTCCAAAATTCTTTCAAGAGTCGAAATGATCAATTTGTTATTCTTTTAACTTCTGGGTTTTACACTAACATAGTATTGTCCCTATGAATCATATATGCCTTACTTCTATATTGGCAACAACCTGCCAAATATCATCAATACATTTTCAGCTACGAAATCCAAGATAGGTAGTTTATGTTAAAATTGTTTGTTTACATTATTGCATCTGTGAAAACGAACAGAAAAACAAATGTCAAAGTGATGCAGGGGCGAATTTAATAAGAAATGGTCACTCCAAATACAACGAAATTTTGTTAGAAATGCTTTGGTTAAAATCAATCATAATAAGATATTTAATTTAAAACTTGAAGGAACTGACTTAGATCCGGTAGATCATCTCTGTCTTTTAACAACATCTAAGTTCTCTAAAATGATCACCTGCTTAGACCATTTAAATTCAAAAACGGTGGTCAATGTTTTTTTTCTTATCATGCAGCTAATAATTTTCAAATTCAAAAATTTATTTTATCACTTGAAGCAAAATCAAAGATATGCGAAAGTTTGAACATTATAAAAAAAGAAGTCTGGTGAACATTGTATTCCATTTCCCGAAAAGTTTTCTACAGAATTATACATATACAATGTATACATATTATACATATATAAAAATATTTTGAATATAAAAACTTTCAGATGAGGCATTTGACAAGAAATGTACCCAGAAAACATTATGACTCTTATAAGAGTCTTTTAAGACTCATATAAATGAGCTTTTATCGTCCTAATGCGCTCAAAAAAGACTCTTTTATGAGTACATTTTCGTAGGTTTCGGGCCTCAAAATATGAATCATAATAATAACTGCTTTATGCCTCATTTAAGACTCAAAATTTAGACTCTTTTAAGACTCATATTTAATACTCTTTCAAGACTCATAATAAAGACTCTTTAAAGACTCATAATAAAGACTCTTTTATAACTCATATGAATGAGTCTTTTTGGACTCAAAATTAAGACTATTTTAAGACTCATTTTAAATACTTTTTTAAGATTCATAACAAAGATTTTAAATACATAAATACTTTTTTAGAACTCACATAAATGTCTTTTGGACTCAAAATTAAGACACTTTTGATAGTCATATTTAAAAATCATGGAATGGAATCTTTAAAGACTCATACTGAAGACTCTTCCAGAACTCATAGAAGTAGTTATGATCCGTTTAGGCTGAAATGTGTTTTTTGATTCAAATTTATTTAAAATATTTGATAGTTGAAAAATAAAAAAAAATTACAACAATTTCTTTTTTTAAACATTTCAAATAAAAAGTAATAGTAGAAAAATTTAAAGTCATTTTACAATCATATAAAAGACTTCTTTATGAGTCTTTTTATTGCGTACTCATAAAACACGCATAAAAAATACTATTTTTTGAGTCTTATTTTTGGGCAATAATTTTAGAATCATTTAAGAGTGATATTTTTGAGGCACTCAGAAAGTGTTTGCAAGGTATCTCTTATTAATTTTTTTTATGTGTGTTCCTCTTCTTTAGTCACTAACTTGTGTACAAAATGGTTATCCTATAAGAAACCTAGTTTCTAAATTATAAGCTTCGTAAAATCAATTTGAATCAAAATATGACTTCTAAGGCAAATTTTTAGCTGAACATTATTTTGTGAAGTAATTCTTTCTTATGATTTTTTTTGTTTTATAGGGGCATAGGGAAAACCAAAAAATTGGATACTTTCGATTTTTGTATGTTTCTTTGTTGTAACACTCTCTGTAAGTCTACAACTTTTGTTCAATATTTGGTTCTGTATGAAGCCTAGTTATTGAATTTTTCGAAAAAAAAATTCGTAAAGTCTATTATCAAGAATTAACCCTTGGAAGATGATTTTTTTTCAGAAAGCCTATGCCGCTATTTTAGGAAAAAAAAATCTGCATAATTTCGATTTCATCGTGTTAAATAAAGGCGTAGCTTAACGTCAGACACAAAATATCTCTGTAAAACAATACATTCAAAATTACATGATAATGTATGACCCATACAAAATATTAATTAACTGCAAAACACAAAACCTTTTCATTGATTTTATGAAAAATAAGCACATAAACCAGCTTAACTTAAAATTAATAAAACCAATCAAGATAAACTTAAATACAATATTTATTAATTTGTTAGTTCTTGTTTTATTAAGCCCTCAAGGTAAAATATTTTATAATTTTATGTATGAAATAATTAAAAAAAATGTAATAATTTATATATTTTATGATGATCTTTCTTATGATTATTCAAAAGCTATATTTTCACGGATCATTAACAACAAATGTTTACATTATAAAACTACTATTCATTTAAAAAGCCAAATAAAAACAAGGTGTGCCATATTTTATGTCGATATGTAAACTTTGAATAATTTTGACATTTATGAGCTGATTGACTTGAGTAGACAGTTTTTGAAGACGTCAATTCAGTACAATTTTAACCATGATTCACTTCAGTTGTGTTAACTCCAAGTGCATATTGTCGAAAATATCGTGGCCAACAAGCACCGTCTGACAAAATTATTCGTCGTTTGGTATTGAAATTTGCTGAGTACGGTACAGTGTGAGATCGTTCACATGCCGTTCATCAACGCCCAAGATGTTCGAATGAACTGATTGAAGCGGCAAGCGAGAGTGTTGCCGAAAACCCACATGGGTCGTATTGTCACCGAGCTTTTGGTGCATTTTGGTGTCAGTGGGAGCACTGTACAGCACATTTTGAAGGATGATTTACATTAGTTTCCGCATAAATGATAATTGACTCAAAGAACATTGCCAATAGACCGTTCGAGTCACTTGGAATACGGCGAAACATTTGCTCGAATAGTTGTCACTAGACCTGATTTTTTTAAACCAAATTTTGATGACCGACGAGGCCCATTTTGCACTTCCTGGCGCCGTTAACAAGCAAAATTTCCACTTTTGGGGAACAAAAAAACCACACGAGTTCCATGAAACATCATTTCATGACCAAAAAGTTACTTATTGGTCCGGCGTCTTCGCCAAAACCATCAAGGGGCTTTTTTCTTTAGAGAAGACGAAACAGTCAATGGAAATCGAGTGGTGGATGTTGGCTCATTATTGATGCACACAAATAAGGGAAAGGTCTGGACAGTTACTGATTTCAACTAGACGGTGCGCTATGTATACGCCAGCAAGCCTCAGACCATTGACGAGCTCAAAGCAAAATTTCGTGCCGAAATCATCACTATACTGCCCGAGATTCTCGTAAAAATAATGGAAATGTTCAGCAAAAAGGCCCCTGGATTGCTGTTGCATTAAAAAACAAGTCCAAATAAGTTGTAAAGCACAATAATAAATAAAAATATAATAATAATTATAGAAATCGGTTGCTGTATTTTTAAGTTATTCAATATTCACATACCAACATAAAAATTGGTGCACCCTGTATAAATGAGTTAAATATAATCCATTTAACTTTCGGCAAATTCACAAACAAAGGCAAAGAACCTGATTTTGCGCAGCTCTAAAATCTTATTCAATAAAATGTTTAATATATTTGAATGAGGTATTTTGGTATTAATTTAAAGAAACCAATCAAGAAAAAATTGTTCTTCTGAATGGTTTTTTCTTGTAAACTGGTTTTCTCATATCGTTATTGTTAAAAGTGATTCTGCTGCTTATCTATATCGCTTACTAGCATGCTTTATCAATATCAACAACATCAGATAAGTCTAATTATTTAAAAATCAGTAAAAATTCATTTGTTTCAAGAGCCATAAATCAATAACTTTTGGAATTAATTTAATATTTATAAATTAAGTTTGCAAGAAAAATAATATAAAATTTCTAAACACATAAATTGCATTTTTTATTGAAATGCCAAACAAAATAGAACGCCCATTTCAGATTGAGGTAACCTATCAGTCGCACTGACCATCTCCGATTTGGCTCAAAATTTGTTTTGAGGTTGGTTTTTGGTTAAGAAACCCAATTCCAGAGTTTAAAGTTTCAAAAAAATTTTTTTGCGGACCAACAGCCATTCGAAGGCCAAAAACTGGCCTATTTTTAGACAACGTAGCTCAGTCAGTTTAAATCACATATTATTAACTACGGTATCATTGGAATAGTTATCTGCTCTATTTTAAGGATAAAATATAAAACTTTTAAAAAAATTGCTGTAAACTGACCCATTGTTAATTTTAATGTTTAATGCCATGTCAAAAACAGACGCTATAATTTTTTTCCAGTTTCTTTATTTTGGTTTTTTGCACGTTTCAATACCTTTCCAACGATACTATGTAGGTCGTAGCAGTCGCTTAGCAAACACTTACGCGTTTGCTAGCTAGCCACATAAATTGGTACGTTGTCGAGGCAATTGAGTTGAGTTGCTAGCTCCAATAGATTTTTCTAAAAAATAAAAAAGCAAAGATATTATTTCTAAAAACTACACAAGCAAAGATATTAAATAGGTTTTGCTATTTCAATTAAATGGGGATTCTACTTTTTGTCAATAAACTTACCAGATCTCAAACATTCAATTACAAAAAAAATGTTAATATATTTTAGTTGAAATACAATATTTTATTTTATTCTTGGGGTTTTTGAACCAATACTTTCTTTTTTTTCTCATCATAAGGAATAGCCTATCATAAGGAATAGAACATAAATTCCTTTTCTCTAATATCGAAAACTGCTTGATTGAGAGTTAATCCTTGCGATTTTTATTATTTTTTTTTTTTTTTTTTTTCTTATTGATCACTTTTATGAAATAAGTAGAACATATAAATTGTTGTATTTTGGTCCAGAATAATTGGGAAACTTGATCATAATGCACAAATGAATTTCCTCTATAAATCGGCCACTTTCGCAATTGTTATAGACAATTTCAACAACCTCACTTACGGCCCATTGCATAGTCCTACTAATAGGAAAAGATTTTGACTCATTAATTTAAGTCTCAATTTTTGGCTTAAACCTCTTTCATCGTCGGAGGAGTCAGACAACGCTCGTGGGTATGGAAAGCATTGATGATTGTTACAGCATTGCCAACATTTTTCAGTTTTTTAATGTTGTATTCTTCAATTTCAGCGTTTTTGTGATTATTCCCGTAAAAAATTTTCAAAAAATGTGTCCAAAAATTTACCGGAAGTTTACCGTTTGCAAACAATTTGGTCACAAAGAAACAATTGGTAACAATAATGTCACAAATGCGGTAAATGTGTGTTAAACGTGATCAACATTGATCTATCTCATCAGTAGCGGTTACAAGCTCAGTTTTAGTGAAAAAATGTGCACATTGGTTTTTTGGCATAAAGGAAATTAACAATTCTGAAAATTTTGTACATGCGACTCTATAAAAACTTTGGTAATGAAGACAATTGCAAAAGTCCTTCTGCAGTTTATTTTTCAAAGCATTGTTATTGTCTTGAACCAATCATTTCAGAAATTTACCTTCTGACCTGGGAGTTATATGGAAAAACTGAATACATTACGAGAAAAATGTTATTTTTGAGACTAAAATTGAGCTTAAAAGTGATGAGATAGATCAATGATTTTTTTTCTATTTTTGAAGAAAGCTGAGAACAATGTATTTTGATAAAAAAATGGCAAGAAGTGTCCATTTCGATTTTTGTGATTTGTTTTAATCTCAAAAATAGCATTTTTCTGATAATGTATTCAGTTTTTTCCATATAACTCCCAGGTCATAAGGTCAATTTCTGAAATTATTGGTTCAAGACATTAACAATGCTCTGAAAAATAAACTGCAGAAGGAATTTTGCAATTGTCTTCATTACCAAAGTTTTTACAGAGTCGCATGTTCAAAATTTTCAGAATTTTGTGCACATTTTTTCACTAAAAATTAGTTTGTACCCGCTACCGATGAGATAGGACATTGATTGTTTTTTTCTGTTGACGAAGAACATAATTTGCTGTGTTCGTATGAAAGACATTTTTTTGATGGAGCTTTTTTCATGATTTTGAGATTTATTGTAATACAATTTTCAAGCAATAATTGTTACATGATTGCACAAAAAGTTTTTTTTAATATTTTTGTAGAGTAACTGGAACCAAATTTTAACTATGTATAACGAAGACATGTGCCATCCATTTCCGAAAAGAAATTTTGGAAAATGTGGATGTTTCGCTTTTTCTGAGACATTCGAATCTTTAAACTCAATTTCCCAAAAAACATTAAAATTCACATTGGCGTTTTTGGCATGAAGGGGACGGACGATATGTTGTTTCTTTTTTTTCGGAAAACATAAAGATAATAATAAAAACACTTAATCTCATCGAATTGGTTTCTTTTTGCATTTAAAAATTTTTTATAGGGGTGACACCATGAGTATCCGCCCCGGGTGTCACCAAGCCTAGGAACGCCACTGAAACAGATACAAATAATCATACAACCGAATGTAATCAATGGACTTAAAATCACGATACATAACAGATATTTGAGAGAAAACACGACAAGACTTAAAATTTATAGCACAAAATAGCAGGTCATGATCAGATATGAAAGAAATTTGACAAATTGTTACTCGGGAGAAACAGATGACAAGAAGTTGACAAGGTAAATTGTTTCTCGGGACTCAAAGCCTAACTTGCACCGAGCCTGATTTTCATTACATGCAAGAATCGAGTTACTTATTCTTTTCCAAAGAAATCTCACATATATAAGTTAACCTACCGATAAAGTATGAATTAAAAGTATTCTGAAAATATAAACTTCAAAATAATAGGTTTTTTAAGGTAGCATTTATAAAGAATTCATTTCAAATCAATTCAATTCAATCTGCCATTCAAATTCATTTGCCGACGGTCGTTTTGGTTGTAGCAGCACTCTTTAGCGTGAGTCAGAATGCAAGCAATAGCAGCAGGAACATCAAACAATTCAATTTAAGAAAAAAAAAAAAAAAACAAAAAAAGAAAAACAACACAACAGTTTTTGGCACGCACTTCAAGCTATAAAATTCATAAAAATCACGCATAAAAACTATTAAATGAAAATTAAAATAAAAAAAAAAAAAAGTGCAGAGTTCAACAAAACTACGCTGAGTTCTAAAACACAATTATTATGAGTAGCTTCAAAATAAGTGAAAAACTTCCACTCAGACAAAAACAACTCACACTCATTCAGCATGAACCAAAGCATTTTCCTAGTGAAATGAACGCGCAACAACTGAAGAAAGTTTGAAAATCCTGCGGAGATTTTCATGCGCCTTACTGAGTTAATTTCTGCTTTACCACTTTTTATTTGGAAAAATTTTGCACAGCGTGTTTTTGGGGGTTTTTTTTTTGCGGAATCACTGCAGCAGCGATGATTTTTATTTTTATGCGTGAAACGTAACGATCTCGTTTCCACTTACTTAAATCTACGTTTTTACGTTAACGGCGCTCATTTTATGTCGCATTCAGACGCTTTCACGATGTAGTTGCGTGATGCCGCAGCCGAGTTGAACGCAGAGCTTCTACGCTTTCTGCCGAGGGTGAGAGTTAAATATATTAAAAGTTCGTTTTTCGGGAGAGCAAAAGTTGTCATACAACTAAGGAACCTAAAGGGAAATAAAGTATAAATTTTGAATTCCTTAAAAAGTTTCAAAATAAATTTTAATCTCATTGAAAAAATTGTGAATAATTTTTTCAAGAAGTAAGTAAAAATTTTATAGAATTATTTTAATATATGTTTCAACCTAACTGCTGTAATCTCTTTTGTGCTCAGAGCTTTGCTTTTACTCGCTCTGCACCGCACACGATGCGCAACAAACACAGCACCATGATACAATTACAAGGTAGGCTCATATTGGAGAGCAGGGTGCGCTAGTTGTCAAAATCAGCTGATAGCTTCTGGTTTTTCTTTGTTGTTGTTGTTGCTTTTGTAGTTTGAAGTTTGTGGCTTCTACAGCTTTTTTGTTGCAAAATTTCACAATTGAGCAGCCATTTTAAAATGAGCCTACCTTGTAATTGTATCATGCACAGCACAACAACAAAATCTAAAATAATACTCCATAAAATGAGCAACAACAAACAATTGAGCGGCAGTTAACAAAACGATTATGAGGCCATCTCAGTCGCACTTAAAACGGCCATAAACGACGACAGTTATGGCCGCATGTTTTTGTTGTAGAATTGCTCATTTGACGCAGTTATGAGGCGATGCTCCATGCTGCACTTGCGCGTCATCAGATCAGATCCACAATCTGCTCAGCAACTCTCACCAAATCTCAGTTCAACTCAATTGAGTGTTTTATTTGTTGCCATTCGACAGTGGGTGAATGGCTGAAATTAGCAACGAAAAAAAAAGAAACAAAAATAAAATCGATTAAGCTCAATTTATATATTTTTTCCCACACACAAAATTCACTTTTTATGAGAGACGCGTGTTCAACATGTTCGATTGAGTGTGAGAACGAGATGAGGCGAAAACATTCGAAAGAGTAACTGAAATACCCTGAATAAAAGTTCTACTCCCGGCTGGCACTCATGGCATGAGCGAGTGAAAGATAGAGTCTTCAAATATCTTGCTTCTCAGTGTGTTTTTCTGCATGATGGCCGTACACTCTCTGCTTATTCAGCCAAACAGGCTATCATCATCTCTGTCTTGCCCGGGCTCACCACTCTTACTTATTGATGTGCTCAAAGTTGGCACTGTCGTTACTGTTGTCGTTGCCAACATCGTTTGCGCTCGTTTCAATTGAGTTATCGACCATTCGGCTCGCAATCATGGCTTCCGTATAATGTACACACGTGTTGTTTTTGTTGTTGTTATTCAGCTTGCCTTTGCTCGTTCGACTGGTGTAGTTGTTTTTGCCGATATGCTCTGCTTTTGGTTACTTTTGTTGTTGGTGCTGCGCTGCCATGAACATTTGTGCGTTGTGAGGGGCGTGACTTAATTTTGTCGCTCTCCTTGCATGCGCTCTTATTTTTATTCGCATTCAAAGTATTTTTATGCTTTTAGCGCTTGACTTTATTCTTATTTTTATAGCATTTTTATCGCCGCTTGTTGCAGCAAAATTTTTTGACTTAGTTTTTGGCGACGGCAAAATTTATTTTACCTCGTTGTTGTTGTTGTTGTTGCTCAAGATTTTATTCATTATGATATTATTATTGTTGTTGTGCTAATTATTGAAATTGTTATTAGATTGTTGAAGCATCTATAAAAATGCTATAAAAAATATTCATTTATATGGTTTTAAATGATTTTCAGCTTGGTACAATAAGCGACATTATAGCAAGACGTTATGGCTACTGTTTGGCTTTGTTGAGTGCTTGTGTGTGTGTGTGTGTATGTGTGTGCCTGTGTGCAAAATTGGAATATTAATCAGAGTCAGAATTTAAGATCAACAATTTTTTTAGAATATTAATTATTGGCAGCTTTTGGCTTAATGATTGTTTTATTTTAATTTAATTTTCGTTTGCCTAGATATTAAAATGTCACATATATATGTATATTTTATCTGTATACATATGTAGTTTTTAGAGCAGTAAATTGTAATGATTGAATTCAATGTTTTATTTGGATTTTTATAAATATTCAATGTTTATAATAAGTAGACAATACTTTCTGTCTTTGTTTTATTTAAGGCTGTCGAAAGGAGTTGACCCTCTTAGAAGTTACTGTCCATACTTTGAATTAGTTTGGGGTTTTGACAGCAAGATGAAAATAGGGAATTGTAAGCAGTTGTAATATACGGAGTCATTTTATATTTGAGGGAATATAAGGAGCAATATTTATTTTTAGATACCATGCGTGTCTAAAGAAAGTGTAGTGTGCTTGCGAAGTACCCTGTGATATTCTCAATAGAACCATTACTTATTATCTTCTTGCTTTTATTTGCTAAAATCAGACGACTTCAAATATCTACTTGTTATTATGTTACAATCCTTAAGCAAACAAGTTAAGAGTTAGTAGTTTATAGTCAACTAGTTTTCCTTTTCGACTCTGAGAACAAAAAAACTCGTATTAAATCTAAAAAGGAAGCAGATCATTTAGAAAAATATTAAAAATTATTGACAAGTCATAAAATAGAGGAAAAAATTATGAATCACACAAATGGATTTTAATTTTTGCGTAAAATTGAAACATAGTTTGCTTACAAATGTTATAACTTTTAAATAAAGTTAAAAATTTGCGAATTTGAGTTTAAATTATTTTTACAACAAAAAAAAATTTTGAGTCTTTTTTTGAGGAAAACTCCAAAATTTCAGACCTCTTTTGAAAAAAAAATTTAAAATATACTATATATACTCAACTAACGGTATTTTTGCAATAAGGTTTTATAGTACTTTGATGAAGATTTCAGATAAAAAACAATTGAACGAAGTGTATCAAAAAGCAGCGGAGATATTTGACTCGAAAGTCGCAAAATTAAATTTCTGATTGTTTTTTTCTCATTTTTGAGCAACGATGTTGCATTAAATATATCGTTGTAGTAAAATTTTTCATAGTTTTCAAGATATGTTCATGTTTTTGATGTCAAAATAACGGAAATTTTTTTAATTTTACTAAATTTAAGAAATATTTTATATTTTGTAAATATTTGCATATTTTCATTTGGTGTCCAAGGTGGTTCAAAGAAGATACTGTCAAAAAACTCATCGTATCTGAGAACTACTTTTTTTATTCTAATCGCCAATTTTCCAATTATCAATTTTTATTCTAATCGCATGAGCCGTTTTGGAGTTTTAGGTGGTTTTGCAAAAAATTTGTACTACAGCGGCCTCTGGTGTTCAAGATAGGTCAAAAAAGATTGCAGCAAAACACTCAACGTATATGAAAACCACTGTATACCACTTTTCATTCTAATCGCATAAGCAGTTTGTCAGTTTTAGGCAGTTCTGTAAAAAATGTGTACTACAGCGCCCTCTAGTGTTCAAGTTGGATAAAAATTGATAACCCACAAACACGTACCGTACCAAAAAACTTCTGTTTATAAATTTTCATGCTAATCGGATGAGTAGTTTAGCAGTCTATTGCATAGTTTAGTTACATACGACATTTAGTTCCAAAGCAATTCGATATCAAAAATTTGGCCTGTGTGGCCAAATTCCCCCTTGTCTAATGTTCGCTCAAATATATAGTAACTACCTCTTGGGCCCATAACGTCTACATATCAAGTTCCACTATCAAAACATGCACAAATCTGGAATAAAAATGATTTCTAAAAAGTGGGCGTATATATCGTTAGACCACGTCCAGTTTTAGTACAGTTGCCGACAGTAACCATACAAACTTATTTACCAAATTTTAGTCTAATACGACCAAAAAAGTCTTAAATATAGCATTTTTATTGATTTGTAGGCGGTAAAGGGGGTATGGAAAAAACGGGTATGGAAAAATTTTACTATGCCTATATTATTTTTCGCGCAAATGCAAACTAAGGTGAGACTTGCCAAATTATTCCAATACTCGATTTATTTCCAATTACCCTTGCAAATATTTCCCCATATACACCATATGTGCGCACCTGTATTTTTTCACAGCTGTATTGTTGATAAGTTCACTAAAATCCCTATAATTCATGAACCAATACACATACAAAAACCATTTATACAAAAAAACCTTTTTATTGACGTCGCCTTTCATGGGAAATTTCCTGAAACAAAATCGGTTCACGCATTACAGAGAACATCAATTTCATACACAATGCAACTTATTGTTATATATATAGATTAAAAATTTAGGACAATATTCCACGTACCGGTATATAAAAGGGTGTTTTGGGAACAGAAATAAGATTTGTTGTGAGGAAAGTTAAGAAAATCCCGGCAGTAAGTTCGGTAAAAATAAGAGAAGATATTTCGACACCATTTCGACAAATGTCATATAATAATGGCCTGCATTTTGCAAGACCAATTTGCAATTTTCCGATGCACTATAGAGTATTTTTTTCGATTTAGCTGGACAATATTCAATTTTGTCAAACACCGATTTAAAAAAAATATTTATTTTTTAGTTTGTTGAATAGTGTAAGTATAACATACAATAAGTACTTTTTACCTTCCCTTGCTTAAACATTTTTGTAGCTCTCCGAACTTTGTCATTTTTAGTTGAACTTTTCTTTGGGTTGCTAGCTATTTAGAGGAGAGCATACTTAAAAATTCATATTTTTCCCCCAATGTTTCTAAGAAGTTAATATAAATGGATTGTAAAAGGTATGTTAAAATAAATGTAAATTGATTGGATGGTATTGTATTTATTTAAAATTAGTAATTCTATTTTAAAAATGGTTGTTTTTTGGGAATTTTTTTATTTTCAATTTTTGGATATCCGAAGGGTTTTGTTATATGCGGTTGTCCGCGGCTATACATTTTTCTTCATAAACTCGTTGTCAGCTTCGTTTCGACAAGTGCTGAATTTTTTTAAAAACCGTTTAAACCCAAAAAAACTGGTAAAACCTTCATTAATCCTTAAGTTTTCATGATATCGCCATGAAACTTGGTACATAAGTTTATATTTTCTATTCTAATATCAGGTTTAAACAATTAAAAAAAATTGGGATAAGAATTGCGCCTACCTCCCATATAAAGTGACGTCATCAACATGGTAAAACATTTATAAATCCCATAGTTTTTAAGATATCGACTTGAAACATGACGCATACATTTTTTTCCTTTAAAGTCAATGTTAAAAACTATCAAAATCTTACAAAAAACCACTCTAACCTCCCGAGGAAAAAAACACAACCATTTCTTAAGGAAACTTTGGAAATGCTTTTGCCCCCGGAGCACTCACATACTATCGAAATTGAACGTGAGTCATCTAAAGAAGACGAATCATTTTCTTATGACTTTTTCGCGGCTTGATTCATTTAATCCGGACTGTTTTTTAATTCATTTCTATTGTTCTATTTCTAAATTGCTTTTAATTTAATTTGTATATTCAATCAACCATTAAAAACTTTTTTCAAAAATAATAATTGTTGCAATGATGCTTTTTTTAAGGATATTTTAACAGGAATTATAATTTTAAATAAAAAATATGGGCTCACACGGTATTTTTTTTTTCGACAAAAATGACTTTAAACTCAAAAATTGTGATTTTTTTCAAAATTTCCTGATTTGACCACAAAAAACAGATATTTTTCACTACAATTTCTACTAGTAATGTATATCGTTGGAAAGTCCATGAAAATATCTTTCTAAAATGTCTTTAAAGAATGTTCTGCATCAAAAACTTTCGTTGCTAGAGCATTTGTAGTGAAACAGCCTCCTACAAATACAAATTAACCCATGGCTGCCCTGGGGGTTCATAGAGACCCTCCACTTGTCATACATTTTTTGGCTTGTTTTTGCATTACATAGTGTTTAAAATCATAAAATAATTTTGTTCAACTAAATTGTTCTGGATACTCCTCTTTGCGATGTGTTTTAAATGCTCAAAGAAAAAGTTCTTCTAAAAATATATGCGGCGGTCTTTATCAAATCGGCCACCCCCCCTCCCCCTAAACGTCTGAATTTTTGAAATAAAAAGTTGCACGCTGGCTTAAAATTTTCCTTGAAATCTCTATTTTTTGCCGTTATATTTAAACAAAGCGTGTGATTTCTCATATTAAGGTGGTACAATTATCGTTTCATAATTATAACCCAGTCGCAGTTTTTTCTTATTAAATAATATGATGATATTATGTAACATTTTCTTAATAATAACAACTAATAGTGTTATATCTGACCTAAGTACGCCACGTGGTAAAACTTTGTCAGAAGTAAAAAAAGGCAAAAAGAGATAAAATTAAAGCAATTTCAAAGCTCTTTAAACGGCATAAGACAGCGGGACTAGAATTTGGTGAACAAAAAATGGATACTAGCTAATTGGTCCTCTGCAAGTGAAACGAACTACAGAAGTGTTATTTGTATAAAATTTACTTTTCTGCTTGCAGGTAATATTTTCTGATGGCAAAACAAAAATGAAACCTTGCTGGACTAGAGGGCTTACATTTTTATTGGCGGGATTGGAGAAAAGAACCTCGCTACTTCTCAAAGCGGAACTTTGGTGGAGAGTCAGTAATGGTCTGGGGAGCGTTTTCAGCGGAAGGGTCTAGTTTACGTCCTCTACGATGAATAGTGTCGAGTACGTCACTATGTTACAAAGCAGTTTACTACAATTTTTACGACAACATCGCGACATACTAGTGCGGAAACAAATGCTTGGCTCGCGTGTAAAAAATTAAAACTGTGAAGAGACCAGCGTGCCCCCAGACCTTAACCCACTAGAAAACCTATGGGGAATACTGGTTCGTCGCATTTATGCTGACAATCACCAATACAACAACGTTGTTGAGTTACAAAATGCCATCATTAATACCTGGGAGAATTCGGACGCCGATATTGTGCAGAACTTAATTTCTTCCATGCGTAAAAGAGTTTTTGAAGTAATAAAGGCTAAAAGGAGCCATAATAAATTGTAAATGCTGGTTTTTTATTAAAACAATTTAAAAGTTTAAAAAACACAAAGAAATGAAGCCTGGGTTATAAATCTGAAACGCTTCATAATAATATATTTAAATAGAATGGGTCTCGATTTTAAATATATTCAGTTATTATGATCTGAATACTGAATTTATCTTTTTCTATACCATTTTTAATCAGAATAAAATAATTTTGAAACGTGCACTAAGGGAAATAATGCATATTAACATTATCCACGCCTGAGTATCAATTTTTTTTAAATATTTACGTGGATAAATCAAATATTTTCAATACAACTCGTTTTTTGCCCGTATTTGAATTTTATTTATACCACACACGTACACACATATTCCATACAAGCAAGCAGCAACAGCATCGCACACGTACACACATATTCCGACAAGCAGCAACAGCATCGCACTCTGTTCTCTTGCAGTTGCAACCTTAGTTCTTATAATTCTCATTTTGTTTTTGTTGCAAGGGTAGTATAACAGGAATATTTGGCCGTACGTATGAGCGATTGCGTACTGAAATAATGCAATTATGTAGGGTGGAGTGACAACTCGACATTTTCCCACGAATGTGTCGCACCGATTGTCATTTGACTGCATATTTTACTTTATTATTTTTCGTTCTATAGTTTTATACTATTTTTGACATATGGTGTCATAATATTGCACCGACTGTCAAAAATAATATAATATTAAGGAACGAAAAAAGAAAATAAACTAATCATGCTAATGGCATTAATGGACGCAGCTTGTGAGAAATATTTGAATATATTGTTTTTTAATTTCAATATTTTTTATATAAATTTCCTTTAGATGTGATAGTTTTATTTTCAAATAGTAAATTTTTAAAAGATATTTAAAAAATTCGTGCATAATTTTAATATATTTTTTTATTATTTCTGTTTAAATATTTAAATATTTTATTTAATTAAAAAAGTTTTTAAATGAATTTTAAATATTTACGCAGTCGATTTATGCAAATGCGTTATTGGTGCAAAAATGCCTCGCTTGTTGGATAAATTAAAAAAGTTTTTGGATAAATTTAATATTTTTTTCCCTTAGTGTAGGAGTGAAATATATCAACATTATAGGGGTGGGTTATAAATACGAAACGCACCTTATATTTTTTTTTTTTTTTATTTCAGAAAGGTTTCATCTGTGATCATTACTTGTCCAAATAGGTTTTAACTTGCAGGCGACTCTCATATTTCATAAATAAAACATATCATTTCTTTAGTTTTTTCCTCTTAAAAACTCAACATTAAACACTTTATTGAAATATGATCCACATAAAACCAAAGGCTATTAAAATTTTCTGCCATATAAATGATAATTTAATTTTATGTAAAGCTGCGGAACTCTCTTATATAATAAATTGATACCGTTATTGTTAATAATCAATAAAAAAGCCTTTTTAAACTGTCATTAAATATGCAAATAAATCGACAAATTTTTTCACAACTTTGCCGATATTAAAAACAAAAAAAAATAAAATTAATATTCAAAGCAGGCTTAAAAATGATAAAATTTGCTTTTATTGTTTTAATAAGCAATTCAAAAAAACACAATCAAGAAATTTTAATAGAATCAATAAAGCACGAAGATGTCACACGAAATATATACAGTCTATGGAATTGTGCTATAATTTCGTGGATGGAATTGTGGTGGTTTTGTCACAGACATGTTGTTGCTTGTATTTTTTTTTTTATTCATTAGCCTTTTATGGACGCGCAGCTGTTATAAACAAATTAAATGTTGAAAATATTTGTTTCTGTGTTTTTTTCGCTACCATTTTTAAATTCCTAAAGAGAAGATGAAGCATATATCGAAAAACCATATCACGAAAAGACACACAAACGTGATATCTAATAGTGTAGCTTAACAACAAAAATAACAAAAATAAAAAATAAAAAACAAAACCAAAACCAACAGAGTGGAGCACAATAAACCATTAGAAGTTTTTGTATTAAAAAAAAAAGAAAAAAAAACACAAAACAAAAAAGAATGGAGCAGCCTAAGCTCGTTGAAGAAAAGCGCACGAAAATAACAAAAAATCACGCAGAGAACGTTGGCTGTCATCATTAATTATTCAGGGTCAAATTCGTTGCCTCATCATGCCGCATCAGTTGAAAGAAAACAAAAACAAAATTGTTCAAATTAACTAGCTAGATACTTAAAGAACCTAAAGCTTGTTCGGGAAAAAAACAAAAATTTAAAAAAATATTTTTTTCTTGTCATGGTCGAACGAATAGTTTGGTTATATTTTGAGCTCCAGAAAAAACAGCGAAAGTTTTTGAGGCTGAACAAATTTTTTTCAGATATTTATGCTATTTTTGACAAAAAAGCTTAAAGTATTATTCCAGTTACAGTACAGTAAAAGATATAAAACAGTTTGTCCTAACTGATCAAGGCGGAGCCTAATTTCTAGATACGGTATTAAACTTTGATATTAAGAATGGATTGACTTACTGCACTTTTTTCAATAGTTTTATATTTTTCCCTTAAAGCAGACATAGTAACCTTTTCAGTAATATGCTATATAAGAAAATCGGATTTAAATTGACTAAGCTATGTTGTCTCAAAATAGACCCTATTTTGGTATTCGCATAGCTATGGGTCCACGAAAAGAAAAATCTAAAAATTTACTCTGAAATTGGGTTTCTAAGCAATAAACCAATCCAAAAAAAAAAATTTTAGACAAATAGGAGATGGTCAGTGGAACTGATATTACAGTTCAATATGAAGGGGTTATGGCCGCTATGTCAAAGAACTTTGGAAACCCAGGTTCGAACCCCAGCAGCGACAGAAAATTATTTGAATTAAAATAATTTTTCTGTACGGCCGCCACCTCTCTGCAGACAATGGCAAACCTCAGAGAGTAATCAAAATGCCATGTAAAGCTTCTTGAGAACGAGAACTTTCCGTTCATCGCCGTTCGGAGTCGGCGTTAAACATGTAGGTCCGGTTCTCGGTCAATTGTGTACAAACTTAATAACACTCACAACACAATTGATCATAAGAAGCTAGGTCAAAGTCCTTTCAAGGGCTGAAATGGCCAGTTATTTATTTTTTTTTTTTTTATTATGAAGGGGTTATCTATTATTGATCAGTAACATTAGATGAGTCGATTTAGGCAATTAGACGCCGGAAAAATATGCTCTTTTTGGATTTTTTTTGTTTTTTAGAAATACTACACAATAAATCGAGATTAAAAAAAAAGCAGGTTTATTATGCATATCAGTGACTGTACACAATAATTTTTTTGAAGCAATTTATTTGAAAATTGCGGCTGTGCAGCGTCTTTGCGATGACGTCTCCATTTTTTTAGGGTCCATAGCCGGACAAACAACTCCTGTCATTTTTTAATTATAAAAAGCAAATGAATTTCTTTTGATTATATAAAATCAAATAAAGAAGAATCAAATAGCTTTAGAAGTCCCAAGGATATTTTTGATATCTTGATTTTCGGCCAAATGCCGTACTTCTAAAGTGGATAGTGAAAAATTTGCCTAAAAAATCATTAGATTATTGTTAATTACAAAAAAAATCCTACGTGCTGCCGTTATTTCGAAGATATCATAAAGAAATTTGATAAATAAGCCTTTTTAAAAAAAAAAAAAAATATGTGTGTGGCCACCACGCACGGTAGAAGTGCAACATTAACCCAAAAAAGTTGATTTTTAAGTGGTTAATTGATTTAGTCTTTAATATAGTCTTACTAAAAAAGTCCCATTTCATATAATGGTAAGAGTAAACTTAATCTGTTTTAAACAGGGATCGCGTTATCCAAAAACTAAAAGTTTAATAATTATTTTTAGATTTTTATTTTATTGCTCAACAACCAAAACTATCTAACGATTTTTCAAAAATAAAAACTATCTTACGATTTTTCAACAATAAAAACTATCTTACGATTTTTATTGTTTTGATAAGAAATAAAAGTTGTTTTTTGATTTTTATTTTTCTGTTCAAGAATAAGAATTATTTTTGAATTTTATTATTTTGCTCATGAAGAAAAATTGTTTTTCAGTTTTTATTTTTTCGTTCAGAAATAAAAGTTTATTATAAAACTAAAAACACCACACAGCTTTGTTGCTGGCACATGTCAATTTTTATTCCCTACACTTGAACAGAGGGGCCTTAAGGGAGGGCCGAAGAGGGTTGATATGTATGACCGACCCCCATTACTTTTGCAAAAGCAAAATTTTTCTTTTAGGGACATTTTCCTTCCGACTACTCCTTATGGGGGCTCCCTCACAAATTTTATGATTTTTTGTATTTATTCCTTATACCTGAATAGGGGGGCTTTAAGGGAGGGCCGGAAAAGGTGAATATGTATGACCAACCCCCATTACTTTTGCAAAAGGAACATTTTTACCTTGGGGACTTATTACCTCTGACCATCCTTAGGGGGCTCCCATATAAATTTTATGATTTTTTGTATATTGATTCTCTACACCTGAACAGGGAGGCTTTAAGGGTGGGCTGGAGAGGGTTAATATGTATGACCGACCCCCATTACTTTTGCAAAAGGAAAACTTTTCCCTTGGATACCTATTCCATCCGAACACTCCTTAGGGTGGTTGCGCGAAAAATATAGGCATAGTAAAAATTTTCCATACCCCTTTTCTTCCATACTCCCTTTACCGCCTACAAATCAATAAAAATGCTATATTTAAGACGGGTTTGCTTGTATTTTACTAAAATTTCCTAAACAAGTTCGTATGGTTATTGTCGGCAACTATACTAAAACTGGGCGTGGTCTTACAATATATACGCCCACTTTTTAGAAATCATTATTATTCCTGAGTTTTGATAGTGGAACTTAATATGTAGACGTTATGGGCCCAAGAGGTAGTTATTATATATTTGAGCGAACATTAGACAAGGGGGAATTTGGCCACACAGACCAAATTTATGATATGGAATTGCTTTGGAACTAAATGTCGTATGTAACTATGCAATAGACTCCTAAACTACTCATCCGATTAGCATGAAAATTTGTGTATAGAAGTTTTATGGTACGGTGTGTGTTTGTGGACTATCAATTTTCACAACACCAGAGGGCACTGTAGTACAAAGTTTTTACAAAACTGCCTGAAACTCACAAACCGCTTATACGATTAGAATAAAAAGTTATATACAGTGGTTTTCATGTATGTTAATTGTTTTTCTGTAATCTTTTTTGACCTATCTTGGTCACCAGAGGGCGCTGTAGTACAATTTTTTTGCAAGACCACCTAAAACTCCCAAACCGCTCATGCGATTAGGATTAAAATTGGTATATAGTAGTTTTCAGGTACGATGAGTTTTTTGAAAGTATCTTCTTTGATCCACCCTGGACACCAGATGGTGCATATTTTTAGTTGTTACATATGCAAATATTTACAAAATATAAAATATTTCTTAAATTTAGTAAAATTAAAAAATTTCCGATATTTTGACATCAAAAACATGAACATATCTAGAAAACTATGAAAAATTTTACTACATCGATATATTTAATGCAACATCGTGCTTAAAAATGAGAAAAACACAATCAGAAATTTAATTTTCTGACTTTCGATTCAAATATCTCCGCTGCTTTCTTATACACTTTGTTAAATTGTTTTTTGTCTTAAAGCTTCATCAAAGTACTATAAAAACCTTTTTGTAAGAATACCGTTAGTTGAGTATTATATTTTAAATATTTTTTTCAAAAAAGGTCTGCAATTTTGGAGTTTTCCTCAAAAAAAGGCTCAAAATTTGTTTTTGTTGTAAAAATAATTTAAATTCAAATTCCCAAATTTTTAATTCTACATAAAAATGATAACATTTATAGGCTAAAATTATTTCAATTTTATGCAAAAATTTAAAACCATTTTTGTGATTAAAAACATAAGGTCCCTACCCTTGATTTTTTCGAACAACATTTTTTTTCCAATATTGTGTTTCTATTTTTTTGAAAAAAATACACAAGCTAAAAAATTAATTTATTAGAAAAAATGATCTTAGTATCTCTTACCAATCAAAAGTTATAGCCAATAATCTATATATACAAAAAGCAAAACGCTGTCTGTGTGATGGCTGGAAACTTCAAAATTACTGAGCCGATAGAGCTAAAATTTTGGCAGTATATTTTTTTCAAGTACGTATGATTTAAATTTCTGTCACACCCCCTTTTACCGCCCACAAATCAATAAAAATGCTATATTTCCTACGGTTTTTGTCGATTTGGATACATTTTGGTAATTTAGTTTGTATTCTCATTGTCGGCAACTGTACTAAAACGGGGTAATGTCCATCTACTAGAAAACTGGGATGGGCATTATATAAGTGGGTATGGCTCCGCCCATACAATTAAAATTTGTATTATCGAATAGCTTTGAAAGTAAAAGTAGCAGTGCTTACATACAAACTCAAAATTGAGTTACTATTTGGTGATCTCCTGCTACTGGGAAACTTCAACGGGCAGTGGAAAACGACAATGGTGTCAAACTATGAGTCTAAGAAAAGTTTTGAATGCACCTATTATGTTCCCATATAGTTGCAGGGTGCAGCAACGCGCGCCGGGAAAAGGCTAGTATGTATCATAAAACTATGTGATATGTAGATCTTTGTATCAAAAATATAAAGATATAAGGAAAATAAATGCAATACAGAAATATACTCTGTGTACTCTTTTGTTGCTCTAAAAACTTTGAAATATACTTTAAAATGTTGTACATTACAACTTTGTTACTTAGCAGCAGTCAGTGTTTGTCTTTTTATTTAAGGTTGATGTTTTCAATATGAATATCAAAGACATGCTCCATATGCTTCGAATTTTTATGGTAATATTATAATTACTCGATGTATGAACCATGCAGTTGAAAAGCTACTGTGTCCACACCAGAGAACTGCAATGAGTATCCGATAGAAATCGGATACTCGAATCATACTCGAGTTACTTGTTGTGCTCTACCCTATCCGTACTCAATAAAATATGTACAATACTTATAATCATTCCACTCATTAGCATATTTTCGGGTATAAGTACATACTTATACCCGAGCGCGGCGTGACCCGAACCACTCAGACTCGTATTTAATGAGTGCGTCAAGTCAGAGTCTTGAAAAGGCGCTATATCCGAGTATTTTCGGGTATATTTTGAGTGTACTCTGAGTACTGCTTTTTCTCTGCCAACGTCTCTAAGCGACAATAAGTAAAAGCTAACGCTCGCATATTTTGTTTGAGTTTTATGCTGCAAATTTGTTGTTGATATTTTATTTCGTTGTTAGTGTTAGTGTTTCGTTGTTAATGGTTTCGTTAGATAAAAACAAAAAGCAACACAAAGCACTGCATAAACAAAAAGAAAAAACAACACAAGACGAACATGTGTTTTTCTGTTTCTAACTAAGTGCTCAGGAAAAAGAAGCACATAACAAATACAAAAAAACTCAATCATTCTCACTGCTACGCTCTACTGCGCTCTGCTTTATATCGGTGGCAGAATTACCCGAGTGATTTGAGAATTTGTGTCGAACCCGAGTGTTTGGGTAAGTAGAATAAGTATCAACAAGACGACAACAACCATAAGTATTAATGAACCGAAAAACCCGAACTTTACCCGATCCGACTCGTGATTTAGGATACTCATATTCATTTGAGCCGCCGCATTGCAGCTTCGTATAAGTGAGTATGAGTCGGGTTGCGTGCGATATGGGTTGAGTAGGTTTTTGTACTTATTTTTTTCGGATATACTTAGAGTCACAAAAAAGCTACCCGTTGCAGATCACTGGTCCACACTATATTATTATTATTAAGTTTTGCGTAACACTATGTTAAAAACACACCGAAGCGTTTCATGGCGAAGGTTTTCATCGGCGAATTGATTCTTCGGTTTTACTCCCCATCGCGGCTAAAGAAGTTTCACTTCAAAAATATCGACCAAGTTCGAAAATGAGCCAAATCGAATTGAGACCACGCCTACCTCTCATACAAAGCAACTATAGCCTAAAAGTATAATCTCTAAAAATTCCATAAAAATGAGTCAAAAAGCTTGTTATTTCGTACATAGCTTTGAGTTCAAATAAGCCACTACGTCTTAAATATCTTAACATCCACGCCTGTTCTCCTACAAACAGAGTGTAATTAACACGAGTATGGGGGTATTTTAACTGCGGTCAAGTCTTTTTAAAAAAATTAATGAATAGTTGATTTACTGTTTCTACGTTATCCCTTAACATTTTTGTAGGGTTAAAAGAAAAATTTTTTATCATCAATCTTACTCAGAATCTATTGACTACATCGTAAATTTTTCAAAATGTTATCTTCAAGAGTCAGGAAAGATTTAAAGGGCACTTTTTATTTTTTACTTTTTAATTTTGGTGTTTTTTTTTTTTTTTCTTTTTTTGCTTATAGTATAGTAGATAATTGTAAATTTTATAATTGGATGCTATAGTTCCGTTATTTATTTAACGGACCTCTTATTTTTAGTACCAACTATATCGGCATTAATTCTTAACATATTCCGTTTTCTTTTTTTTCACATGATGCCCAATTTTCAGATGATGCTCATGCATTTTTTTACAACCAGCGATTTATTTGTGATTGTCTTTTTTTTTATTGGTCTACTTTGTCATGACTTACAACAACAACAAAAATATTTTTTTAACCAAATTTGATATTTAAAGTATTCAATGAAAAAAACTATTTGGCGATATCTTTTATAATTTTTGTGTAATTTATTTTTTTGCGATCCATTAAATTCTGCATTAAAGGGTGCCCTTAGTTCTGTGATATTTTGAATCATCTCTTTATAAAAAACCGTTCTAAGACTGTAAAAACTGAAACCTCTTAAAAGTGCTTAAATCTTTTTTTCTTAAAAAGTGTTTCAAAACTCCAACTTGTTAAAATAATCAATAAAATTTTTTTTTCTGACTTGCGTTCAGATGGGTTAATCAGCTAGTTGGAGTTTGAGCTCCTAGAAAATTTATTTGAAGATTAAATTTTTGAATTTTTTTGAAGTTTGAGCAAAATGCAAAAAGTTAAATTTTTAAAAATGTTTATAAAAATTATGAATCTTCCGATTGTTGTAGTTAATTGAAATGAAATTCAAAGTTGTTAGTTTCTTTTTGGTAAAACAACAAAATGTGCTCAACCGAAAAGCAAAAAAAAAAAAAAAACGACTAGAGAACAACCTGCTTCATAAAACTGTCAAAACCTTCATCGATATATTGAAAAAAAAGAAAAAAAAATAAACTAAAAAAACATCAAATAAATAACTGCAGCTGGAGAAAAAGCATTCAGAACGAATATCTAAAAAAAAAGCACATTTAACTAATTGGCAGCCACTGTGAAAAGATATAAAATTAAGCAGCAGACCAAAACAAGACAAAAGTGAAAATCCCAAAAAGAAAACCAGCCACATAGACAGACAAACCATTAAGTCGCAACACCTCAAAGGCGAGCAAATGCGCAGAGGTCACTCAGGGCAGTGGCAGTGACTGTCGCAGTCATCACAGCTAGAACAACAAACACATCATCAACATATATAGAGATAGCACAAATTAAAAAAAAAAAAAAAACAAATTCATAAAATCCAAGAAAAACTAACGACCTGTTTTGCTGATGGACATGAACATGTGACGAAAATAACGTTACAAGTATTAAGATACTTTTAACGAAATTTTTACAGCAACCAAGACATAGAACAGTGCTGATTAGGTTCCGCCATACAAAGTTAGATACTTATATAGGTACTTATAGCAGATACTTCCAGCTGTACTCACGACGCATCTGTTCGTTTGGTTGGATACACATTTGAGTGCGTTGATTGAAATACATTGTATCTCGTTGAAAACGAGTGCCAGTGAATTCCCGGTGAATTGTATTTTGAGACAATTTTCAAGAAATAAAATTAGAAAATTATTGGCAGGAAATGCAAGAAACTTATTTGTGCCATTGCACTAAATAACTTGTACTTGCTCAGCTTAGTTCAAAAATATTAAATAGCCATGTTTACATTGTATTCATGCGATATTTTAAACAAAATTATTTCTTCAAATTATCCAGCTTCAAGAAAGCGTAATCTTGTTTTTCAATGAATTTTCATTTATTTATTGTTGCACTCATTTGGCTGCAGTTTTTTTTATCTTCTTTAAATGTTTGTGTTTGCCTTGCACTTAAGAAATTATAAAATTGTAAAATAAATAAATATATATATATATATATATAGCAGATTAATTTATTTGTTTATTTAATGTTAATATTGGAATTTTTGTCGCGTGGGTATCATCGAAATATTTTCATGAAAGCTTTTTTATGGCTTTCTTTGCCGATTCTTTTTCGACTTAAAAAATTAATTAATTTAAATTAATATAACCTAAATTAGCGGTATAGCGTCGATAGATAACAAGCGTAGGTATAAGACACGTACGGCATAAATTTATTGCTCTTTCTTATATTACTATTTGGTATGGATATTTTTTAAAGAAGAGTAAGGTTTTATTTTGCTAAACTTATATTTTGTAAGTTATGATATTTGTCTTTAGGTTGTGCGTGGTTCAGAATTCAGCCAATATTAGCTTACAGCTTTTTAACTTTAACACGTTAATCGCCATGTCAGTCATATGTGTCTGACGCTAAGAAGTTCTACATGAGCTGACATTAAAAAAAAAAAAATAAATAACTGGCCATTTCAGCCCTTGAAAGGACTTTGACCTAGCTTCTTATGAACCATTGTGTTGTGCGTGTTATTAAGTTTGTACACAATTGACCGAGAACCGGACCTACATGTTTAACGCCGACTCCGAACGGCGATGTTGTTCTCGTTCTCAAGAAGCTTTACATGGTATTTTGATTACTCTCTGAGGTTTGCCATTGTCTGCAGAGAGGTGGCGGCCGTACAGAAAAATTATTTTAATTCAAATAATTTTCTGTCGCTGCTGGGGTTCGAACCTGGGTCTCCAGGCTCGTTGACATAACGGCCACGCACTTTAACCAACTACGCCACGGACGCCACGTGACCCATTTTTACCTAGTGTTCGCCCCAGCCAAGAATTCGTAAAAATAGAAAAAATTATGTGGCTTTTCTTTACTCTAATGTTGGTAGCCGAGTGAAATTGTCGTACTTAGCTACCGCTTACTTACGTAAATTTTTATGTAACAAGTTTTCGGTGAATTTGCATCAAACAAAATATTAATTAATTACTGTAGGAGGTAAACTAGGTCTTACCGACTGTCATCCTCGCACTGTAATAACTTTTTTAATTATTAAGACTTACCATTGTGGTCGAGGTCAATTATGTCTATGAAGGAAAAGAAGAAACTTTTCTTTTTATTGGTCATTCTTTTATTAAAAAATCTTTGATTTAGTTTAAAGTGACAATTTAAAGCAGTGGGGCCCAAGAAATTTTAAGCGCGGGCCAATGCCTAAAAAAAACAAGAAAAAAAACACAAAATGTTGCTCATCGTTGCGTTTGGCAAAAAATAAATTAAAACAAAGAAACAATTACAATGCAATAAAATCACATGTCATGAAAAATTACTCGACACAAAGTAACGGGACAATCAGCTTGAGCATTGACATCATCGAGTGTGCGTTTCTTTATTTTGGCTTTGCATGCATTTGTTTTTATAAAGTTCACTAGATAATGAGCTGAACACTGGACCAGTGCGGTTTGTGTTTTTTTTTTTTTTTTTGTCGGCGTTCTTTAATTTTGGCTCATCGCAAAGACAAAACTAAGATAGAAAAAATTTGTGTATAGGGTCACGCGGGCCATACGGGCCAATACGTGGGCATGTTTGATTTAAAGTTTTAGTGCTATACGAGAGCTGCCTTTCAAGTCCTGCGCCTCGGCAACACTAAGCATCGACAGATGAATTTTGACAGTTCCATTAGAAAATTTGACATTTTCCAGCATAAACGTACTCACACCGTTTTGTTCTTAACAGTTGTTTTAAGATTGTATTTCAGCAAAAAAATGAAATTAATACCTGAACATTTTCAGCTGATGCTTTTTTACCATTTTCAACGTGGATTGACCAGATCATTGGATGGCTATTCCGCCTTATAGTCCCGACTTGGTACGCAATGACTTCTTACTGTGAGTGGCGATCATTTTTCTACATCCGAACAGGCCGTTGAGGCCTTCAAACCCTGGTTTCGGAGGTACCAACTTCAGAGTGTCAAAACTGTTTCGAAACTTAGTTCAAACTAATGCAAAAATGTATTGATTATCTTGGAGAATACTATGAAAAACAAGAAAGTCCTTTTCACTGATTAACCACAAGACTGTTAGGCTCAAGACTTAAAAGGCAACCCTCGTATATGCTATAACTCTAACATTTTTTTAATTGTTAAGAATTATTGGTCGTATACTCGAGTTCAAGTATTAAAAAAATTTTCGAGATATATACACAGAGGCACAACCAGGAATTTGTTTTGGGGGGGAGGGGGGGGGGGTTTATAACTATATGTATATAAAAGAAAATGTACGTAACTATAGCGGCTATGGTGTAATGAGTACAAATATTGCACTCAAAACTTTAATTCTACCACAATGGCAGCAAGCATAAGGGGGCATATAGGTTACAAATTTTAAAAAAACCTACCGATTTTGTAACCTCGAAAATCGATTTTTTTTCAAATGGAACCCATTTTGTTTTTTTTTCGGAGGAAAAAAATTATCCTACTTCAGGCGATAGCCACTTAAACAAGGATTAATTTAATTTTTTTAATTTTTCCTCAGATGCTCCAGACTGGTTATATCCTGCACACCGTCATATTTTTGGTATTTTTTTAAAAAAAATCAAATAACGTCAAAAACCGCTTCAAAAATTCTGAAACAAATTTTTTTAGTATTCTTTAAATATTAATAAATATGTGTGCACAATTTGAGAACGATATCTTTTTTCCTTCTATGAAAAAAAAATTCCCGAAAAAAAATCTTTTTTTAAAAGTTTGTAACCTACATGCCCCCATAATGATAAAATTTTTATAAATAAATATTTTATAGAATAGAAAAAATTTTTTTATTATTTTTACATTAAAAATATTTTAGTTACAGGATTAAGGCGATTAAGAATAATAAAAGAAACAAACTTATATTTTCAAATCCAGTTTACGCTTACTTTCATAGAGTTTATCTAAAATAATATCCACTGATGGTGTAATTTTTCTGTACAGATAAAGCAATGTGAGGCCGTTTAGTCTATCTTGCAACATCGTGCTTTTAGGTTTTGAGTCGGCGAAGTACTGAAAATGTTCGTTAATTTTCACATGAAGTAACTGGAAGAGTTGCAAGCATAATTTCAGATCCATTATTCCGCCCATTTCAGATTGAGGTGACCTATCAGTCGCTCAGACCATCTCCAGTTTGGCTCAAATTTTGTTCCTAGATTGGCTTATTACTTAGAAAATCAAATCCGAAGTTATAAATTCTTAGAACCATTTTTCAAGGCCAAAATAGGGTGTATTTTGCAACGACGTAGCTCTGTTAATTTAATTCCGATTTTCGTAAATAAGATATCATTGGAAAGGTTATTTTGTCAATTTTAAGGGAAAAATATAATACTTTTGGAAAAATTGCAGTAAATTGGCCTATTTTTAATTTTAAAGTTTAATGTCATGCCAACAACAGACGCCATAATTTTTTTTCAGTTTCTTTATTTTGGTTTTTTATACGTTTTAATACCTATACCTTTTCAACGATATAAAATTAAGGTGTGCTCTTGAAGGGTTCAAAAGTTCTGGCGTAAAACGGGCTGTGTCAAAGAATTTTCAATATAAATTCAACTAGCTATCGACTTTTTATATTATTGATTGTAAAAAATCAAGAAAAAAAAATTGGATGAAAATTGAATGTGTAGTTGAATTTGTATTGAAAATTCTTTAACTCTGCACGTTTTACGCCATAACTTCTGAACCCTTCAAGAGCACACCTTAATTTTATATCGTTGAAAAGGTATAGGTATTAAAACGTATAAAAAACCAAAATAAAGAAGATTGCGCTTCTGTATATATATATTAGAGCACCCATATGTGCAAAGGTGTTTTTTTTTTCGCTCCACCAGCATTTTCTAATAGAATGAGGATAAAAAATAAGATCTGCATCAAAAGACGGGTAGCGTTAGTGGAAAATAGCCAGCCGGTTTTCATTTAAAGCACCAAAAACGGGCTAAAAATTGCTTGAAAAAAGCTCAAACAATTTTTGCTCTGTAACTTTCTTAAAAAAAGTTAACGGTTTTAATTTTTTTTTTCTTTCGACATACAATTGAACAGGTAAGACTGTCCGTGCAACTTTTTTTATGTAGGTGCGATATTAAATGGTGTTTTTGAAGATCAAACTCAATTTTTTACTCAATTTTTATGTTCTATTTTTCTTAAAAAGATTCCCAAAAATCATAAAAAAATCTGCGAACTGATAGAACTATATCATCATGAAGGGAATTTATTGAGGTTTAAGAAATTTATTACTTCTCATTATTTTTTTGCGTTCCACCCATGAACTGACGTCTTAAAGGTAAACAAATGATTTTTATTTTTGCTTCATTCAATGGAAATCTTTCAAATTCAAACAAAGTACTTATTTTACTCACCTAAATCATTGATCCCTAAATCATTGACACCTAAGTAATGATCCATTTATTTGTTGTAAGAGCCGTTGAGCTTTGTTTCAATTCAATTTTACTCATACACCTCGTTAATAAAAAAGTTAAATATTTTGTTTTTTTATTTTGGATTTTAATTGGGTGGGATCGTTGGGCCTCAATTCTTTGCCAAAATACCAAACAAAATGAAATTGATAATACACCTCGTATAAAATATAAAGAAGGATACAACAATTCGTTTTAATATAATTTAACTCATTCGTTGTGTACTGTGAAACTAGGCAATAGTGTAAAAACACGTGCTTTTTGAGGCTGTTGTTAAAGCTTAAAAAAATTCATACAATTTTGAAATTTTCATATCATTTGAAATTCAATTTTGAAATTCAAAACTATTATGACGACATGGAGGCAAAATCATTAGTTTAGAAATTACTGGTTGTAAATGATACAGCAGAACGTGGTGTTGCTTTAATTTGAAGGTTTAATGCCGTATTAACACACCAGGAGGAGCAAAAGCAGTTCATTTTGCATGCAATGGAAAAACATTTTAGAAATATCCCAACCAAAAACTTTTCGAAAACAAAATTTTTAGAATAATTAACTTCAAATAAATAAATAATTTTATTTCTTTTCGTTTAAAATTGTATATTATTTTTTCCTTAAAGTTTTTTCAAATTTCTTAATTTTTGGTATGCATCTAATTCTGTTTTTACACGGTAGATTGGTTCCAGAAAAAACCGTGTAAAAAAAACGTGTAAAAAAAGACGTTGATCGTATGAAAAAATAAGGGATTGGTTCCTTATCTCTAAGACCTATTAAAATGAGGGAAAAACAAGGATTTTTTAAGAACAATTATTCATGTTTATTTTATTAAATCACATATGTATATAATGTGTATTTACACAAGCATAGTTATTAAAAAAAAAAACTGTAGGTTTAAAAGCAATTGAAATTTCATTTTTTTTATAGTTCTTACTGTGGCTTCGTTTAAACTGAACATTTTGCCAAGAAATGAAGGTGATCTAAAATTTCAATTTTAGTTTCCAAAGAAATAGCTTTACGTTTTTGTTTTGTATTTGTAGTTTTCGACATTTTCATTTAGGCATACATAAAAGATTTAACAAAATTAAAAAAATATAAATAACTGATGGAATATAAACTATTTTTTGGCTTACTTTTTATTTTAATGCGTTAAAATTCAATTTAATTTAACGTTAGAAAAAAAAATCTGCCTATAAAAAATGTCTTTACCTTTAAATGATAGTAGAATGTTAACCCATTTCAATTGCTTTGACAAGTAAATTTGCTTGTATTCACAAAAAGCACATTCCCCTAAATTTGTGATATGAAAATATTTCGCAAAAATTAAATTTGACAAAAAAAAAAGAAAAAATGTAAGCCCAATAAAGAAATTTCAAATTTTCAAACCGTGTTAAATCAAAACCATGTAAAAAAAGACCGTGTAAAAACAGAATTAGGTGTACTTACATAATTGTCAAAAATAATTATCCATTCCAGCTCAATTCTGCAGATTTAAATTAGGTTTTCTTAGCACATGTGTTTAACGAAGGTGGATTTATCAGGTGAGCTAGTTAGGTACGGATTTGACTTCATTGGGGGTCACACAATTGTTGTATCCTTCCTTAGAGTTTTAGAATTTACACGTAATTTATACTAGGTGTATTATCAATTTCATTTTGTTTGGTATTTTGGCAAAGAATTGAGGCCCAACGATCCCACCCAATTAAAATCCAAAGTAAAAAAACAAAATATTTAACTTTTTTATTAACGCGGTGTATGAGTAAAATTGAATTGAAACAAAGCTCAACGGCTCTTACAACAAATAAATGGATCATTACTTAGGTGTCAATGATTTAGGGATCAATGATTTAGGTGAGTAAAATAAGTACTTTGTTTGAATTTGAAAGATTTCCATTGAATGAAGCAAAAATAAAAATCATTTGTTTACCTTTAAGACGTCAGTTCATGGGTGGAACGCAAAAAAATAATGAGAAGTAATAAATTTCTTAAACCTCAATAAATTCCCTTCATGATGATATAGTTCTATCAGTTCGCAGATTTTTTTATGATTTTTGGGAATCTTTTTAAGAAAAATAGAACATAAAAATTGAGTAAAAAATTGAGTTTGATCTTCAAAAACACCATTTAATATCGCACCTACATAAAAAAAGTTGCACGGACAGTCTTACCTGTTTAATTGTATGTCGAAAAAAAAAAAATAAAGACCGTTAACTTTTTTTAATAAAGTTACAGAGCAAAAACTGTTTGAGCTTTTTTCAAGCAATTTTAAGCCCGTTTTGGTGCTTTAAATGAAAACCGGCTGGCTATTTTCCACTAACGATACCCGTCTTTTGATGCAGAACTTATTTTTTAACCTCATTCTATTAGAAAATGCTGGTGGAGCGAAAAAAAAAACACCTTTGCACATATGGGTGCTCTAATATATATATATTGTATGACACAAAAACACATAAAGGGCACATTAAATTAAATCAAAGTGAGACAATACATAACAAAAACCAAAAAAATACAAAAGTCATCAAAAAATTTAAAAAAAAAAACAAAAAAATTAAGAACGGAAGGTTAACGTTTTCCATCCCAGAATGGTTACTATTACTCGCAGTTGGTTTTGTCAATAACAATAAATCATTTTTGAAAACCTTATTGAATTTGATAATGTGAAAATATCATTTTTGCAAATGTTTTGTTCATGTTCTCAAGAAGTTTAAGACCACTCAGATAAATTATTTACTGTAAAAAATGTCCGCATTAGCTAGAATTTGAACTCAGAATCTTCCAATTCTTTGGCATTGAATAGACCACAGACGCTTACAAATTCAATCAAAGCTGACCAAATTTAAGTCCAACTGCATCAATGATTTCAAATTTTAATGAGAAATAATTAATCGTGATAATTTATCATATAAATTATTAAGTTTATGTCAAAAATAAAGCTTTAAGCCACTGTACACTACAGCAAAAATTACCATTCCGCATTTCTGTGCTTCCAACAATAAAATGTTAACGTCAACAGAAATAAATATCTTGCCCACTGCGGTTATTTAATTTTCTGCTCATGTTGCTTTCAATTTCAAGAAAAGTAAATAAAAAAATTACAACAAAATCTTGTTTATTTTGGTCATAATTTATGTAAGCTACCTGGTGCCACATTCACAGTGACAGTCTCAACGGCTAACCGGATGAAAAGTTCAAATAAGACATGAAAGAGTTGTAGTGTATAGCAGCAAGATACAACTTCGAACACGTTCAGTCAACTGTTTATCATGTGGTCTAGTCATAATTTTGAAAATACAGCGCTACAAATAAAAACGTTGCTTGCTCGATGGAAAGAGGGACTGAAACTCGACGCATTATAAATAGCACACAACAAGCAGTGAACGCCCACAAGACTTCACAACAAATGTGACAAAAGTTGCAGCTGAGTGACGAAGCGAAAAACTTTGATCGAGAACAAATTTTCTAGGATTATGAACATATTTAAATAACAATTTAACGTTACAAAAAATTTGGGTTAAATAATAAAAGGATCTCAAAATGATGCAAGTAGGCGACTATTAGCGTAAATTTTATAAAATGTTAAGTTTTTCCAGTACAATAACAATGTTGTGGGATAAAGTGCTAATTTTTCTGTATATAACTTTTTTTCAGCATTGTTTTTTTTTCTGTTAACTTTTTTGTTGTTTTGGTTTGAATTATGGCGCTAAACATGCCTGTAGGAACCGCACATCAAAAAAGCCTGTATAGCCGAATGGTATTTTTTTTAACTATCAGCTATTAATGTATTCTTTCGTGACAGGGTGTTGCCAGTGGTGCGTCATACTGCGTCTCCAAAATAAATTTAGTTTCCTTGTCCTACGTTGTATGGCGTAACGCAATCAATTGCAACAAAGTGCTCGAATGCAGCAGTATACAGAGTTTATTATTGGATGATCACATTTGACAGCAAGATCGTGTCGCTATTCATTGAGAGGGCGATATGTAGGTGCCTATGGGCTGTATGAAGTAATATGAAGTAATATGCACGTGATAACTTGTTGCGAAGTGAGGCTAGCTGAAGATAGGCGTAGGGTTAATTCTATCTATCTATGTATTTATATCTTTTGCTGGCAGCAAACACAACTTCAAAGTGATCTTTAATTTTGAAAAACATATATAAGTGTACAAAATATTAACAGTCTCTGAAATGACAGCAAGGATTCTAATGAGATTTCTGAATTTTTAGCATTTACTGAAAATAAAGTGTTAATTAAGATATTAAAATTATTTAAATAAGCAACCACGATGGGGGTAAAACTTCCCCGAATCAACGAATATATGACTTAAAATCTTTGTCTAATTTTGAATGAATTAAATTAATTCAAAAAAAATTATAAATTCAAAGACAATGTTCTGATGAACTATAAATAAAATCCGGTCATAATAATTATAACATCATTAAACAAGGTTGAGAACAAATATTAACTGTAGATTTATATTTGCTAAAGGAATGCCAGCTAAATCATTATATTTATAAAATAAAGATTTAAATAAAATAAGCTTAATTATTTTATTTATACCAGATTAGATCAGTTTGACATCTATCTGAGTGCATAGATAATAAAAAACTCGTTGCAAATTACTGAGGAAGTCATATTTTATTCTAATTAGTTTAATTGTAGGATGCGCATAATAATCTAAGATTGTTAGGACGAAACGTCTTTCAGCGTATTTTTTTTTTAAAGTTAAAAGTAAGTTAATCTAAATGCGTTTCTAATAAAATATATATTTTTTTCGGTTAAAGTAATGGAATAAGAAAAGGTCGATCTTACAGTCTCGTGTCAAAAATTAAATGTATAATCGTCGGCTAGACCGAAGTTTATTATCTCCACACTCGTGTTTATAATATAATCTGTGTAATATTTAGTACCCTACTTCCTATATTCTACTTTCTAGTAGAAGGATATCACCAAGTGGGAACTCCATGTTAAGTTTCATTGTTATACGTCATTTAGTTCCAGAGCTATTCGATATAAAAATTTTTTGTTTTCCACGCCCCCTTATCTAATGCTCGTTAATTTGTCTTATAGTTCTCTTTTTGTTGCAAAGGTAATATAGCCTGAATGTTTGAATACTGTTTTAATTAAAAAAAATATTTAAATATTTAAACAGAATTAATAAAAAATATATTAAAATTATGCACGAATTTTTTTAAAATATCTTTCAAATATTTACTATTTGAAAATAAAACTATCGCATTTAAATAAAATTTATATAAAAATATTGAATTTAAAAAACAATATATTTAAATTGAATATGTTATTAATGGTTTTATAGCATTATTTTCTTCATATTGCGTCCATCAAATGCCATTTTCCTGTATTATTTATTCTCTGTTTCACTTTTTTCTTTTTCTAATTTATACTATTATTGACAGTTGGTACAATATTAGGGCACCAAATGTCAAAAATAGCAAAAACTAGAAGAAGAAAAAGTGACAGAAAATTATAAGCAAAATATGTAGGTAAATGAGAACCGGTACAAGATATTTGTGAGTAAATATCAAGTTGTCACTCCACCCTATATCATTTCATTTCTTGGCCAAACTTCCAAGCTATATTACCCTTGCAACAATAACTAAATGAGAACTATAAGAAACATGCAACTGCAAGAAATAAACTACACGAACAGAGTGCGATGCTGTTGCTGCTTGTCGGAGTATGTGTGTACGTGTGCGATGCTGTTGCTGCTTGCTTGTATGGAATATGTGTGTACATGTGTGGTAGAAATAAAATTCAAATACGGGAAAAAAATGATTTGTAAGGAAAACATTTGATTTATCCACGTAAATATTTAAATAAAGTTTATACTGAGGCGTGGATAATGCTAATATGCGTTATTTCCCTTAGTGTAGAATGGCCTATTGAATTATGATACCAAAACAAAGACACTACATTTACAAAAAATAAAAAAAAAACATAAATCATAAAAAGTGCTCGATACGTCTATATATTTTTGTATAAAAACCCCCTCCCCCAAAGAAAAAAAATATAGGCTACGACACTGTCATACACCTTAATCACGTTGGTATAGCTGAGATATCATTTTGAATCTATTCAAACAAAGCTACAGATACGTAACAACCTAAAAAAGGATTAAAAAATGGCAAGTTTGTAGAAAAGTAATTTAACTTGTGAGGAGTATATGTATTGGGATTTTATATGGGATTTTTATCTAATGTTCAATAATATTTTATACCATAAAAAATCGTATATTTTCATAACCCCACTTTTTTAGAAAAAGCGAAATCTCTTGAGATGCCCAATTTTCTATGCCAGAACATTTTTTAAAAAAAAAAAAACAAAAAAAAAAACTAAGCCAAGCAAACAACTGGTCAGCAATAAAAACTCTTCACACCCACGTCAAATTTGAACACAACACAAAAAACAACATCGAGACAGACACAAAAAAACCAAAGATATATAAACAATAGCTAAATGTTAATTTTTGCGCACTAAATTACTTTAATGCGTCATTATGTTGTTAGTTTTTTTGTTACTAATAAAAATAATAAAAATGCAAATAGCCTCACACTAAATCACAAGTAGAAACAAAACAAAAACTACAACAAAAAATAACATAAATAATCCATAACAAAATCTGCTTTAACATTAATATGAAAATATTAATAAAAGTAAGTTTAATAGTCAATTGAATGGGGCCATTAAAAACGGCTTTTGAATCGCCTACATGATGAGCTGCTGCGGCCGCCGCCGGCATTCGGGACAGCCCAAACAATTGCAGAAACTGTCGGAGCAACGAACACACAGAGACACAATGACAGACGGACTGTTATTATGTCTGGCGGTATTTTTGTTTTTTCTTTTTCTTTTCTTGATTATTCTCCTTTTATTTGCATATCATTTGGGACTGGTTTTGGTTTCTCTGCCTTCATTTTCAACAATTTATTATTCCATTGATATGTTGTTTTATCTCTTTGTTTGCCCCCTTCTAACCCCTCCTACACCAGAATTGTGCTCTACGATTTCTTTATTGAATTAAGCGATTTAGCAACACTTTCAATGAATTCGTCTTATGTTTCCATTTGGGCGAGTGTTGCTCGTTTTCAAATCATTTTGATTTCAATGAATGTGGCTAACCGCCTATTTTTTATTTTATTTTTATTGTTGTTCTTATTAACAAGGCTGCAAATGTAACTGACGGTCTGCATGTCGGAGCCGTCGGGTGAACTACTTATCAACACGTTATTAGGTAAAATAATTGAACCCTTGCACGTCAGAATGGAAACGAATAAGAGTGTAATGTTGACTATACATACTTGCAGTATGGCCAACACTATTGCGATGATTTGCGGATGCGCTTCAATTGGTCGTTAAGTTAATGATGATGATGATAATGTTTGTTAGTGGTTTTCTGAATGCGGACCTTCAAAGGTTAAACACCTTTCTAAGCATTTCACTAGATTGAAGACTCAGTTATTTTGTTTTATATGCATATTTGACATTAGAACAGAATTGATGAGGAAGCCCACTGATGATTTTGAGTTCTCTGAAGTTGTGGGTACTCCGTGAATAATTCCTTCTCTGTTATACGAGTATGTGAGTAAATTTTTTTTCGTAATCCCAAGTTCATATTTTTAAGTCGAAATGAATAATTGCGAAGTTAGATCTGTACTACTTGGACATCTTTGTACTATTTGGATTTGTACTACTTGAACTTATCTCATCTACTACTTTGACAAAATTCATTATCATATCATCAAATCAACTCAGAATTATTAACTGTAATACGTGTAGTACCATACCGAATCACCCAATTGCAATAACTTTTTGCATGATATTTGTAATCGAATCCATTAGAACAATACCGTCCAATTCTTAAGATGATTTTTATAAATATATCTGTTCAATACTGTCCAATACTGTTCTCAATCTAGTTTTGCTGAAAAATACCCATTAATAGGGAATTTTTTACTAGAGCCAGATGAAATATATTACAAGTTTATATTCATTTACGGGCAGAGAAACTTGCGTCAGTTAAGGAAAAAATTTGGAGAAATATATAATCATTGGATATAGAATGTAGAATCATAAACTACAATCTTGAACCCGGAGTTTAGAGTTTGTGAGCGAATCAAAAGTAAGCAATTTTACAAATTCGAAAATTAGACTCTGAGCAATTTGAGGATTCTACACATATATACATGTAATCAGAAGCCTAATAAAAATGAACAAATGTATTGAGTCTATAACTTAATTCGTGGGATTTGCTAAGAGATGGCGTAACTTGATTATTATTCCATCGTTCTAATATTCCGAACATGCGTTGGAAAGCTACTGTCATTGTTCGTCTTTGTCACTACATGTCATTCACTTCAAGCGTAAATAACAATTTTTTTTCACTCAAATATATCGAACTTTGTGCCTGTAAAAGTGTCTTTGCGGGGAGGTCTTCTTCATTACTTTAATATGAAGAAAACTGCTGCTGAAAGTCATCGTATTTTGGTGGAAGTTTATGGTGAATATGCTCTAGCTGAGCGAACGTGCCAAAAGTGGCTTGCACGATTTAAAAGTGGTGATTTTGGCTTAGAAGACGAAGAACGTCCTGGTCAGCCAAAAAAGTTTGAAGACGAAGAATTAGAAGCATTACTCCATGAAGATTGTTGCCAAACACAAGAACTTGCGAAATTGCTGGGAGTCACTCAAGTTGCCATACATTTCACTCAAGTAGGATACATTCAAAAGCAAGGAAATTGGGTACCATATGATTTGTTTCCGAGAGATGTGGGAAGACGTTTTTGCATGTCAGAAATACTACTTGAAAGCTACAAAAAGAGTAATTTTTGCATCGGATCGTGACTGGGGATGAAAAATGGATTCATTACGACAACCCGAAATGCAAAAATTCATATGTGAAGCCCGGACATCCAGGACTTTCCCAGCTAAAGGCAAATATCCATGGTACCAAGGTAACGCTCTGTATTTGGTGGGTTCAGAAGGGTCTACCCTACTATGAGCTGTTAAAATCGGGCCAGACAATCACATGTGACCTCTATCGAACACAATGGATCCATTTAAAGAGAGCCATAGCCAGATACGAAGCCATAATTTTTCAACATGACAACGCTCGGCCACATGTTGCAAGACCGGTTAAAAACTATTCGGAAAATATTGGATGGGAAGTTTTGGCTCACACACCTTATAGCCCGGACCTTGCCTAGTACCACTATCATTTATTTCGCTCTATGCAAAACACTCTCACCGGGATACGCTTCACTTTAGAACAGGGTATCAGAATTGAAATTTTAGATAATGTTAGAACTAAACCAAATTGTAACAAAACAAAAAAAAAATTTTCCAGTTATCATTATATCGACAGTTAAGATGCATTTGGCTGTCTAGCGCAGCCGTAGGTCCTAATTTTGCTTTTGCGTTTGCTCTTACTTTTGCTTTTGCTTTTGCTTTTACTTTTTCTTTTGCTTTTGCTTTTGTTTTTGCTTTTGATTTTAATTTTAATTTTGTTTTTGCTTTTGCTTTTGCTTTTCCTTTGCTTTTCTTTTGCTTTTGCTTTTGCTTTTTCTTTTGCTTTTGCTTTTGTTTCTGCTTTTCTTTTATCTTTTGCTTTTGCTTTGCTTTTGCTTTTGCTCTTGCTTTTGCTTTTGCTTTTGCTTTTGCTTTTGCTTTTGCTTTTGCTTTTGCTTTTGCTTTTGCTTTTGCTTTTGCTTTTGCTTTTGCTTTTGCTTTTGCTTTTGTTTTTGCTTTTGCTTTGGCTTTTGCTTTTGCTTTTACTTTTACTTTTGCTTTTGCTATTGCTTTTGCTTTTGCTTTTGCTTTTGCTTTTGCTTTTGCTTTTGCATTTGCTTTTACTTTTGCTTTTGCTTTTACTTTTACTTCTGCTTTTGTTTTTGCTTTTACTTCTGCTTTCGTTTTTGCTTTAGCTTTTGCTTTTGCTCTTGCTTTTTCTTTTGCTTTTGCTTTTACTTTTGCTTTTGCTTTTGCTTTTACTTTTACTTCTGCTTTTGTTTTTGCTTTTACTTCTGCTTTTGCTTTTGCTTTTGCTTTTGCTTTTGCTTTTACTTTTGCTTTTGCTTTTGCTTTTACTTTTACTTCTGCTTTTGTTTTTGCTTTTACTTCTGCTTTCGTTTTTGCTTTAGCTTTTGCTTTTGCTCTTGCTCTTGCTTTTTCTTTTGCTTTTGCTTTTGCTTTTGCTTTTGCTTTTGCTTTTGCTTTTGCTTTTGCTTTTGCTTTTGCTTTTACTTTTGCTTTTGCTTTTGCTTTTACTTTTACTTCTGCTTTTGTTTTTGCTTTTTCTTTTGCTTTGCTTTTGCTTTTGATTTTCCTTTTGCTTTTGCTTTTGCTTTTGCTTTTGCTTTTGCTTTTGCTTTTGCTTTTCTTTTGCTTTTGCTTTTGCTTTTGCTTTTACTTCTGCTTTCGTTTTTGCTTTAGCTTTTGCTTTTGCTCTTGCTTTTTCTTTTGCTTTTGCTTTTGCTTTTGCTTTTGCTTTTGCTTTTGCTTTTGCTTTTGCTTTTACTTTTGCTTTTGCTTTTGCTTATACTTTTACTTCTGCTTTTGTTTTTGCTTTTTCTTTTGCTTTGCTTTTGCTTTTGATTTTCCTTTTGCTTTTGCTTTTTCTTTTGCGTTTGCTTTTGCTTTTACTTTTGCTTTTGCTTTTGCTATTGCTTTTGCTTTTGCTTTTGTTTCTGCTTTTGCTTTTGCTTTTCTTTTGCTTTTGCTTTTGCTTTTGCTTTTACTTCTGCTTTTGTTTTTGCTTTAGCTTTTTCTTTTGCTTTTGCTTTTGCTTTTGCTTTTGCTTTTGCTTTTGCTTTTGCTTTTGCTTTTGCTTTTGCTTTTGCTTTTACTTTTGCTTTTGCTTTTGCTTTTACTTTTACTTCTGCTTTTGTTTTTGCTTTTTCTTTTGCTTTGCTTTTGCTTTTGATTTTCCTTTTGCTTTTACTTTTTCTTTTGCGTTTGCTTTTGCTTTTGCTTTTGCTTTTGCTTTTGCTTTTGCTTTTGCTTTTGCTTTTGCTTTTACTTTTGCTTTTGCTTTTACTTTTGCTTTTGCTTTTACTTTTGCTTTTGTTATTTTTTGCTTTTGTTAGTATTTACTTTTACTTTTTCTTTTTCTTTTTCTTTTACTTTTGACTTTACTTTTGCTTTTGCTTTTGATTTTTCTCTTGTGGTTTGTTTTGCTTTTCTTCAAACATGAAATCGATGCAACGATGGAACATTTACGTCAGGTTTAAAAATGGGTTCCCCTGGAGACCTTATGACGTCATTAATTTTTTTAATTATTTTCATCATGAGTCGAAAAACTGACCTTTTTGTCGTTCATTAAGATTTTCCAAAGCACCTTTAGAAACCGACTTATAATTTCATGCAATGATTTTGCATTTTTGTTGCATTCTCGATTGTTTGAGACCGAAGAGAACCAAAGCGGCTGTCGAATTCGCCGTACAAGAAAATACATGAAAATGCCAAAAATAAAATCGCCGTAGAAATCAGGGACGGAAAACCGCCAAAAATAATCTGTTTTACTTTTTCTCTATTTTCTATTTCTATTTCTATTTTATCTATTTTATAATAAATAGTTCTATGCAACGCCGTTGCATTTAGTTAAATTTTTAATCTTGAAGCGGCTCTCTCCAAGGCCACATGCTGTCATAAATTTTTAGTCTACTTTTACCGTGAGGACTTAGGACCATCCTTTACTGCTGTCTAATATTTTGTGCATCAACACTCAGCTAAGTAATTATTCCATGCAACATAGTTTCATATTCGTTACTTAAGCACTGTCCCGGGATTATGTCTTTACTTTTTTGTTTAATTTTGTAATGAGGTGAAAGAATCAGTCTTTATCAGCTAGTAACTATTTCATGCAACGCCGAAATCTTATTAAAAAATTACTTAAAGTTTTGTTTTTTTTTTATGCCAAAAACACAAAAGAACCTGTTTTTCCAATGTATGGAAAAAAGTTCAAATTCTAAAAACCTGCTTGAAATCACCAGATGTAACTCATATTAAGTTACAATAATTTTTCGCGTAAAGTGAAGTCGCCTTGGCTAGGGTAGTTATTTAAATGTTAACTAGTTATTAATTTGAACACATTAAGCATCTTGAATTATTTAATACTTTGTAACATGTATTAAATATAATTGTGCTCATGATTGCATTTTGCATAAAGATTGTTATTTTTGTTTTCCATTTCTTCTTCATGGATGATGTTCATGCATGGCAAGCGAGCAGTTTGCTGTTGCTTGCAACACGCTAATGCTCAACTCTTAACACTAAAGAGGTTTCCTGCTGTTGTTGGCACTATCAACGAATGGCAGTCCTTAATTTTAACCTAAGTAGTGTAATTGATTAAAGTGTTTCAACTACAACAACAAAAACAACAATAATAACAACAACAGAAACAACTTGTTATAATAAGTGGCGATTCAATACATGAATTTTCTTCATATTTTTCTGCTCCAATTTAAATATCATAAAAGTATCGTAGCCGACACAGGATATTGTTAAATGTGAGCAACTGATAATGAGTACTTTGAGTACAAAAAAGGGCAAAATGTATAAAAATTGTTTTAAATTAAACTATAGAAAATTACAGACGCATGCAGCAACCATCAACCGATCGTTGGTTGGTCAGTTGATGAGCTGCAGCAAATATTGATTAAAATCCAGTTTGGCTTTTATTATTTTTTCCGGTTTACTCTTGGCTTCTTCGAGTCATTTCAAAGTGTTGCCAAAACGTAAAAATGTGTAATTATTGCATAAAAGACAAAACCAAAAAGGAATACGTTGAAGTGGCTTAAGTAAGTTCATAAAATTAAGTAGCAGGTACTTTATTTCAAATTATAGGAGCGCACCATTGAGGCCCATCGAACACTTTTAGTTAAAGCCATCCATCGTTGCGTTGGCACATAAAACGTTTAGTTTAATACTCGTTGGAATAATTTTTTGGCACACGCAATTTCGAGTTTTTCGACCATCTACTCGTAGCATCTTGTTGCAAAAAATTGCATTTTTTTACATTCTTAATTTTCACTCACTTTTTACTTGGTCTTTAGTTCTTAAATGTTTTACTTGAAGAGAAAAGAAGAAACAAAAAAATCAATTTCATTGAACATATAATTTTAAAAGGTTTATTATATTATTTTTTTTTGTTTTTAAGTGCATAAAATAATTTTGATTACATATTTACATTTTGAAGAAGTAGTCGTTTTATTACTGGTTTCTTATTCGTGTGAAAGGATGAGGAAAGAATGAGGTGCATTATTTAAGAATATTAAAAACCTATTTTACAATTTTTACTTATCAGTTTTCTGATACAGCTGGTGCTTGCCCCGGGAATAAATATAAAATGGTAGCTGGTCTACACCCATAGGAAAAGGTATGTATTGGTGTACATGCATATGAAAATGATTATATGAAAATGATACATATAAACATAAGAAATAAAAATATATGAAATGTTTCAAGTCAAGGGGGAGCAAGTGTCCCTCCCTGCTCCCCCATGTGGACGACCTTGTCCACACCTTACCAATTTTAAGTTCTACGTGTGCTTATCCAGAATTTTCACATAAAGACAAAAATCTGTGTTACTACAAAATGAACAAGAAAAAAAGGCTTTTCAATTTAAGGAATTTGGCTTTATATCGTTGTAAATTAATTTTGGCTTCTCCGGTAAAAATATTGATTATGAAATGAGACGATATAAAAAAGTATATAAATGCCATTTCGTCTATATCAATATTAATACAGTTAAATATAAAAGACTCAAATAAAATTTAAATTTGTTTATATGTATAGGCTAAACTTGAAATTGACTGGACAGATTCCTATGAGACATTTTAATAGTCCTGGTATTATTGTGTTATTTAACAAGTCGGTTGCTTAGCAATTGTCAAATATTCGCAATGTTCCGGCAATATCGCGTTTTGGAATCACCAATTGGCCAACAAGATCTTGCGACTTAAAACCTTTAGACTTCTTTCTTTGGGGTAACGTTAAGAGTAGGGACAACACTTACCATCCGAAAGCAATTCAAACTCGTCATCTCCGCAATAGAGCCACATTTATGCAAAAGAGTAATCGAACATTTTGCAAAAAGAATTTAGATAATCAAGCTAAACCGAGATGGTGTTTTGAAAACTATTGTATTGAATACATTTTCTTTATATGTCTAAGTTAAGGAACAAAATATTTAATTATAATTGCATTTCATTATTTGCATTGCAAGCAAATAAGTCTTTTCTTTTGGGTTATTTTTAACCATTCTAGATTGCACAATATTTTTCATACTTACTTACTTACTTCATAATTCTCAGAAATAAGTCTTTTCTTTTGGATTATTTTTAACAATTCTAGATTGCACAATATTTTTCATACTTACTTCATAATTTTCAGAATCATGTTGCAACAAATTTGCAATCGTTGTTTTATTTATTCAAACAATAACATAAATTGCTGACACATTAATTACATGTTTTTCTTTTTGGCTAAATAATAATTGCACACAGAAAAACATAAGCGTGTGCCAGAAGTGCTGACAATGCGTCTGGCGCGATGGTTCGCTAAGCTTTGCATGTGTTAGTGACACACGTAAAGCTTACCTTACCTTAGCTTAGCTAAGCTTAGCTTAGCTTAGTTCAGCTACCGAGTCTTTAGTCTTCATCAACGTGCTTAGTGGTTTGGTTTAACCATTCTCAATTAATAAATAATAGAATAAGTTTACATTAACTACCTTTATAAATAATTTAAATTAATAGTAAAATAAACCACAAATAAAAAACTCTTTTAATAAACTTGTTTTTATTGAAAAGAAAAGTGTTTGCTAAAAATAAACAAGCAAACGCCTAACTTCTACTTTATCTATTATATAGAAATCAATTGCCACATGAATGTTGCCGCATTACTTCAGAACGGCTTAACCTATATTATTAATTTTTTTGTATTTGTGTTTGTAGTTGCCAGGACAAGATTTGTATAAAAAAATTCCCTCTAGATGGGACTGGAGTCAAGTTATTACGTAAAATCGTATTTTTGATCCGATTTGGCTCATATTCGAAATATGTATTGATAAATGTAAGGACACTAAGCTTGCAAAATATTGTGCTGTAGTACAAATTTTTTACAAAACCACCTAAAACTCACAAGCCGCTCATGCTTATTAAAATCGGTATATAGTGATTTTCAGGTACGATGAGTGTTTTGACACTATCCAGTTTGATCCACCTTGAACAACAGAGGGCACTGTACAAATTTTTTACAAAACCGCCTAAGTTTCCTAAACCTCTCATGCGATAAGAATGAAAATTGGTATTGGTATATAGTGGTTCTAGGTTTTTTTAGGTTACATATGCAAATATTTACAAAATATAAAAATTTTCTTAAATATAGTGAAATTAAAAATGTTCGTTATTTTGATACCAAAAACACTTACATATCTTCAATACTGCGAAAATTTTTAATACAATGAAATTTTAGAAGCGATATCATATCATATCATTATTTAAATTAAATATACAGTTGAAAACATTGGATTAAAAAAAAAAATTATACGATCAATATGTTGACTTAAAGTTATTTGCTGACTAATATTTAGTGTGGCCTCCTTTGACCTTGATTACGGCTTCAATTTGTCTTGGCTTTGACTCGACAAGTCTTTTGCAGGTCTCCTCTAAAATATTTTGCCAAGCCACTTGCGAGAGTATCGACATCAGGACAGTCTTCGGATATTAAGGAAATGGCCCGTTTGACCTCAACCCAAAGGTGGCCGGTCAAGTACTCTGAACTGCATACTTTGGAGCCAAGTTTTTGTTACCTTTGCAGTGTGTTTCGGATCATTATCATGCTGGGAAATAATGTCCAACACATTTTTTCGCCACTTAACAAGGCTTTCTTGAAGTCCTTCTTCAAGAATGGTGACATATTCGTCCGCCTTCATTAGCCCTTGCACTTTTATAGATTTTCCGACACCTTCCATGGACATGCTTCCCCAAATCATAATACTTCTTCCACCATGTTTCACAGTGGGCTGTATATGGCGATCTTTAATATTTTCGCCCGGTTTTTTCCAGACCCATTGGCGTCCATCAGAACCAAAACGATTTATTTTGGTTTCGTCCGACCAAACAACTTTCGCTCAGTCATCTTTTCCAAATTTTTTGTGTTTTTTTGCGAATTCTAGACGCAATTTCTTGTGACGGTGTGTTAGAAGAGGATTTTTAACTTTGGCAAGGGCATGAAACCCCTTCTTGCGCAAAACCTTGCGGATGGCCTCAGTTGTTACATGAATACTTTCACTGATTCGTAACTCTCTATTAATTTGAGGTGCATTGTCATGCACACCCTGAAGCCGAATGTTCGGCCAAGTGGAAGTATTCGGCCGAATACCGAAACCGAATATAAAAAAATTTTTTTCAAGTACAAAAAATGATAAAATTTAGTACTGGCTTTCGTTATTTCAGAAAAAAAACGACAAATATTAAGTTTGAGTTAAACGCATTAGTTTTTCTGCCTAATTTCTGTAGGTTTTACTACTAGATATAAAATTGATTATATTTCTTTTTCTATGTCATTTTGTTGAATTATAATATTTCTGTAATTGATTTAGTAACGTCAGGATGACATAGGAGAAACTTAAATCGATTTTCGATCTAGTCGAGAAAAGCTACAGAAATTCAATACTGACTGAAATCTCGCAGAAAGTTTCTTGCGTAACTCGGTTCAACATGTACGTTCAACCCATGTCGGTCGGACCATGATACATGATTGCAAGGTAGGGTCACATTGGAGAGCAAGGTGAGCTAGTTGTCAAAATCAGCTGTTAATTTTTAGTTTTTCTAATTGTTGGTGTTTTTCGTTTGACGTTTGTAGCTTCTACAGCTTTGTTTTTGCAAAATTGCGAAACCTTTTCAACATCTCCTACAGGACAGGAGTATTTCCATCTTGTTGGAAGGTGGCAAATGTTCAGCCGGTACCTAAGAAGGGCGATGCCACGAACCCTGAGAACTACCGACCCATTGCGATATGCTCTACACTCTCCAAAGTCATGGAGAGTGTAATAAACTTCCACCTTATGAATTATCTGGAGCGCAACGAATTGCTCAGCGACCGTCAATATGGCTTCCGTAGAGCCCGCTCTACTGGTGATCTTATGGCGTTCCTCACTGAAAAATGGAACCATTGTGTTCACTTCTTTGGTGAGAGCAGGGTTGTTGCTCTAGATATTTCTAAGGCGTTTGACCGAGTGTGGCATGAAGCTCTCGTGTCAAAACTAATTGCATATGGTGTTGGTGGTAACTTTGCTCGATGGATCACGTGCTTTCTTAAGGATAGATCGATCCGTGTCATGGTCGATGGCATTTCGTCCAATGAACACGCCATTGGTGCTGGAGTACCTCAGGGTTCAGTCCTGTCGCCAACCTTGTTTCTGGTTTTTATCAACGACCTTCTGTCGTTGACTCACAACCCAATTCATTCGTTTGCGGATGACAGCAGCATTTGTCATTCATATTCTTTCAAAAAACGCCCGAACTCTTTGGAGATTGAGAGAAAGAGGCAAAACATGAATGACACACTTCTTAATGACCTAAGAAAAATCTCCGAGTGGGGCCTTGCTAATAGAGTAGAGTTTAATGCTAGCAAGACCCAATGCTGCCTGTTAAGTCACAAGCGAATGAATTGCCCCTTAGCCCCCCTCATTATGAACGGTGTGGATCTCGTGGAGTCAGAAGCTCTTGACGTTCTGGGCATATCGATCCAATCCGATCTTCGCTGGAATGATCACATTTTCGATGTGTCGAAAGAAGCGGCCAAGTGCCTAGGTTTTTTAAAACGGTGTAAGAAATACTTCACTCCAACTGACCTACGTGTGATCTATACCTCATATATTAGGCCGAAAATGGAATACAATTCGCACATTTGGGCAGGAGCTTCAAGATCTTATTTGGAGCTTCTGGACCGAATTCAACGACGTGCGATATATTTGATAGGGGATGAAAACATTTCATCTTCTCTCTACTCTCTTGGGCATCGACGCAATGTTGGTTGCCTAAGCCTTTTGTACAGGTACTACCATGGGAAGTGTTCAAGGGAGATTCATGACCTGACGCCATCAGCTCGTGTGTTTCCCAGGTCCACTCGGGCAGCTCACCAAGCCCATCCCTATACCATTGCCTTGATGTCCAATAGAACCTCGCATTACCGAGATAATTCTTTCTTCAGTCGTACAGTTAAATTGTGGAACAATCTCCCTGCGGACGTGTTCCCCGGCAGTTTTGCGCTGTGTCAATTTAAAACAAATCTTCACCGACACTACTCCATCTTTCCACCCTCCAACTAACTATCACCCTTCTTCCGAATCAACACAATGCTTTCGCATTTATAGGGGGCATCCCCTGAGCGTTGGTTTAGTCTAAAAAAAAAAAAAAAAGAATTATAAAAGTTAAATTTTTAGTTATTACAAAGTTTATATTCGGTTATTTAGACCGAAGCCGTAGCCGAAGCCGGAGCCGAAAGTTAAAAAATCGGCCGAATATGCCGAATACCGAAGCCGAAGCCGAATATTCGGTCGGACACTAGTATTTAATGCAACATTGTTGCTCAAAATTGAGAAGAAAAAAAAAACAATCAGAAATCCAATTTTGTGATTTTCGATTCAAATATCTCCGCTGTTTTTTAACCATTTCGTTGAATTGTTTTTTGTCTTAAAGCTTCATCAATATTCTGAAAACTTTGCTACACAAATACCGTTAGTTGAGTATATATATTTAAAATATATTATTTTCAGAAAAGGTCTAAAATATCGGAGTTTGCAACTCTTTTAAAAAAGTGTTTGTGTTTCAAAAAACAAGACTACCCCTTGATTTTTTTGTAGTAATTTTTTTTTCCAATATTGTGGTTTTATATTTTGAATAAATACACAAGCTGAAAAAAATAATTTATTAGAAAAAATTGTCTTAGTGTCTTTTACTAATCAAAAGTTATAGCCAATAATCTAAATCCATATCACAAGCCAAATTTTTGATTCAGAATAGCTATGGAAGTAAAAGTAACAGAACATTGTAACATAACTTATAGATGTAAAGATTACATGCCATTACTTTCAATTCAATACTTTCAAGAACTAAAAACTCCATGCATGTCATTACTTTCAATTCAATACTTTCAAGAATCAATTAATCGGATAATATATCCACATAAATTAAGCAGGATTTTGACATAGCATACTTTACTAAAATATATCAGATACAAATGTTGGAAATTGATATTGTTTGACTTTGTTTAATTTTTTACTTTTCAATTTTCTTTTTTTTCTAATTGCTATAGTACTGCAAATGCAGATGTGTTGTAAAATAATACCAACTAATAAATCAATGCTATCGTAAAATATTCGAAAAAGCATATATTTTTTGTTGATTTTTGGTGCAAAAGTTTGTTGATCTTGACTGTTTTGAGTGTTCGTGTTTGCTATCTACACGAACATAAAGTAAGCCACACATGCATGTTACATGCAACATGGGCTGCAATACGATACGATATCCGCATAACAATCTAGAGGCAAAACCAGCAAAACATAAACAGAAAATAAAAGAAAAACTTGAAATAAAATCAAAACATAAATAAAACCAGAAATAAACTCAAAAACATTTAAACAATTTCAATTTCTTTTACCTGCGACATGGAGTTGACCTCAAGAAAGTCAAAATGCTAACGGAAGGGGGGTGAAATATAAAAGGGCGCAACGAGAATAAAAACAATAAGACACTCTGAAGGCATTAAAGGAGACAAGGAAAAGATAAAAACAAAAACAACAACAACAATTCTACAACAACGCCTTGCAGAACAGCAAAACTTGAAGACAACAAAAAGCAACGCTAAGTTAAGGAATTTTTACCTTAGGTAGAGACATTCATCCTCAAACGTACAGACAAACACACACTGATACTAACATGCATACAAAATAACACTGTAGCTCACGTAAGGTCTTCCATTGCAACCAGCTGAAGAAAAGGAACCAGGCACTGATATTTTCTTTAGACTTTCTGTTGCTTGCCTTTAAAATTCAAACCAGTGCTCATCAGCTCAATGACCGCAGACATTGTTCAAAAACTGAAATAACAACAACAAATTTTGTATCAACGATAACAACAACAGCAATACCAGTCCACCATTTGAAAGACACTACAACAACAACAACAAACGAACAAACAAACACATGAATGTTTCATCTTATAAGATTTAAGATTGTCAACCATGTTTTTATTGCTTACTTTAACTTGGAGCTGATATGATTTTCAAGGGTCCGCAACTATGCCTTGTATGCGACCCAGCACCATGCCTTTCAATGTGGATTGTGTATCTAGCTGTTTCATGCTTTAAATATTCCTAGCAGGAAATTTAATTTTGCATTGCAAAAAAGTATCTGAAATTCAAATATTTAAGAGGATGTCTTGAGCGGATTATTGCGCTGGAATATCTTAGAGTTCTTTTGCAGTGTATCAAAGAGTACTAAATAAATTCAAAGAAAACGGATGTTATGATTATAAATTTATTTGTTTTGTAATTTTGATTTTTCTTTTTAAAGTTATTAAATTGGGCATAAGGCCAAATGTTGTTTGCAAAGACAAAAAAAAAAAAAAAAAAAATTGCAATAACACTTCTAATGGAAAGAATCATCAGTAAACTGGACAGCTGTTTCGATGGCGGCTACACTAATTCATGTGCAGTCTTCTGTGTTTTCTCAAGCACACTATCACTATCGCAATCACAATCACAATCACTATCACTATAGCTATCACTATCACTCTCACTATTAGTATCACTATCACTGTCACTATCACTATCACTATCACTATCACTATCACTATCACTATCACTATCACTATCACTATCACTATCACTATCACTATCACTATCACTCTCACTATCACTATCACTATCACTATCACTATCACTATCACTATCACTATCACTATCACTATCGCTATCACTATCACTATCACTATCACTGACACTATAACTATCACTATCACTCTCACTATTAGTATCACTATCACTATCACTATCACTATCACTTTCACTCTCACTATCACTATCACTATCACTATCACTATAACTATCGCTATCACTATCACTCTCACTATCACTATCACTCTTACTATTAGTATCACTATCACTATCAATATCACTATCACTATCACTCTCACTATCACTATCACTATCACTATCACTATAACTATCGCTATCACTATCACTCTCACTATCACTATCACTATCACTATCACAATCACTATCACTCTCACTATCACTATCACTATCACTCTCACTATTAGTATCACTATCACTATCACTATCACTATCACTATCACTATCACTATCACTATCACTATCACTATCACTATAACTATCACTATCACTATCACTATCACTATCACTATCACTATCACTATCACTATCACTATCACTATCACTATCACTATCACTATCACTATCACTATCACTCTCACTATCACTATCACTATCACTATCACTATCACCATCTCTGAACTACACTAACTAATTGAATTATTCTTAACCAAAGCAGTATTATAAGTTTTTTCACTTTAGGAGTTATTCGAAGTTCTTGGAAGTCACTAAAAGTTAGATTATTTGTCCTTTTTCTGATATCAGAACGAAATTTTGTATTATTTCAAAAATTGTTCAATGATTAAAACTATTATCATTATCAAATTTCTTTCAGTGTAAGTATTACAAAAACTCAGTATTTGTCTTTTTTTTCTATTTTTGTCATCATCCAGCTTCATACATGAACATGAGTTGCATGGAAAGATTTCTACATATGAAGCACTGATTTCTATACATCCTCCAACAACAGACTCTCGCGACGTTATATTCGGATTCTCCAACTAACTCGTACGCGTTGGCTTATCTTGATTGGGATGCACAGATAAACCTTTGGCTCTGTTTCTGACTGCAGCCATGAATAAAAATAAATAGCATTTCGGTGTTTATTTATGCTTGGGTCGATTTCTGCGTCACCTTTTGTCGTGTTTATTTAATTTAGTTAAAAAATCCTGTGGCAAAATCTTGCAGCTACAGCAGCTACATTAAAAAACAGCTTGATGTTGTTGTTTGCGTTGTTGTTGTTGTTGTTGTTGTTGTTTTCAGTACCTCGTGCTCCTATATGGAACCATAAAAAAAACTGACTGAAAAATTAAGCAGTTTATTTTTACGCATTTAATGAAGTTATAAATTTTCAAACACCTCCGCAGCAGTTTGCACAAGTCAAACGGAATATGTGGCAATTGCTATAAATTGAGCACAATCTGTTGTGATATTTTTCAAAATCAATTCGTACAGGAATTGAAATAATATCAAGTTTTTTTGGTACTCAATATTTAAGAATACCTGATATTATTGTAGGTAAGTAACGCAAGACTAAAGTTGTTTAAATTGATGAAATTTCTTCTTATAGTACCAATTCATATAAGAATATGATTATCTAAATAGAGCATTAAATTTTGAAACAAAATTTATTTATTTATTTTATTTATTTATTTATTTCTATTTATTTATTTATTTATTTATTTACTTATTTATCTTAGTTAATTTTTGAACATTTATCCGTAACCAATTTGATTAAAAAGTATAGATATCTTCTAACTTGCATTCGCACTTAGAGACATAGTATTGGGAACATACTTTGAAATTCTCGTTGGTACTATAATCATGAGGGTATCTCCAAAAACAACGGATCTGGACCTATTTTAAGTCTTAAAAACTACATTTTTTTAAATTTTAATATTTGGATGCTCCTGTTATTCTTTGAATGACCCTCTTAAATCTAGTACCGACGATAACGGCATTAGTTCTTAACATAAGTATTTCCGTTTTGCTTTTTATTTTCAGGTGATGCACAATTATTTTTGGTAAGAACCATATCTTTTTTTCTTGATCTACTTTGACATGACATACAAAAACAACAACAGCGACAACAACAACAATTGATTTTTAACAAAGTTTGATATTTTTTTCTCTTCAATAAAAAAAACCGTTTGTCGATATCTTTTATAATTTTTTGCAATTCGATTTTCAGCTAGGTATTAAATTTGGGGTCGCCAAGGTAAAGGGTGTCCTTAAGAGTAATGTAAGACTTTTACAAAAATTCAATATGGCGGCTCCGAAATGAAAAGATATTTCAAAATTTCAATTATTATTTACACCAAAAGGATAAAAAATAACTTTTAAGTAAAATTAAATATTTCCTTAAGCAACAAAATAATTTCCCAAAAAATGGCACATGGCACACACAAAAACATTTAACAATGGTTAAATTGTTGAAGTATTTTTTGAAGTAATATTTTCCTTCCTTGCCATAACTTCCGACCGCTTTAACATCCAATATTTTAATATGGAGGTTGTCTACAAAAATTGTCTTATTGAGATGCTTATCAAACTTAAAAAGCAATTCTATAATCAACCCACGCTAAAACTACGTTTTTGATGCTTTTGCAAAAAATAGCAAATAAAAGGGAAAACTATTGAAACTAGTGAAATTCATAAATTTTTTCTGATTATTTGCATAGAAACCGTGTTACTAAGCATTTTCAATATAAAGAGCAGATATGAGCTTCCAGAAGCACAATTGGCCCAGTTGACTCAGCTACAATATTGTTTTATTTTATCAAATTTGTGTTTGCATATTTGTAAAAACAACAACTCGTTCAAAAAACGACAACAACAAACCCGACGATCACCAAATTTTTAACTAGTTTTAAAACAACAATTGCATGCAAAGGCAACAAAAACAGAGCCTCACTCGACGAGGCTGAGCTTGAGATGATTGTCCCGTTACTTGTGTAACACAAAAACACACATGGTTTGTTTTTGTTTTGCACATCAATTTTGTTAGATATCGAAATATAAATTCAGTTTTGTCGGAGTGCTTTGACAATTTTTTCTTGTTTTTTTTTTTTTTTTTTTGCAACGATGAGCTAAAAAAATTGGCCCACGAATTTATTTTCCTGCTCATGACTGATAACGAAGAAACAAAATCTTAAAGCCTACTCAAATTTGGGTTTAAATGTGAGTCAAATTACAAGGCAAATTGGTCGTAGTAAATACGCAGTACAGGAAGAAAGCTTACTTTGTCCTATTTCGCTTGAGACACCTCCAAAAAATAGTTTTAGAATGCATCAACGCTTCTTCTGGCATTAAAAATCGTTGTCCACACAGTTTGTCCTTGATGTGCGGGAACAAAAAGAAGTCATCGGATGCAAATCCGGACTGTATGGCAGATGAACCATTAATTCGATGTTCGATTAATTCGTCCAAAACGTCTCAAACTCGCATTGTCTTGATGAAGAATAATTCTTCGGTGTTTGTTTGTCTTCCTTATTTCACAAATAGTCAATAAAATTGAGTATTCTTTCCATGTCGCCAAATTTTGCAAAAATAGGCAAAGATTGAATTGAAAATAAACTAGGTCGTAGCAGTCGCTTAGCAAACACTTACGCTTAGCAAACACTTTGCTAGCTAGCCACATAAATTGGTACGTTTTGGAGGCAATTTAGTTGAGTTGCTAGCTCCAATAGATTTTTCTAAAAACTATATAAGCAAAGATATTAAATAGGTTTTGTTATTTCAATTAAATGGGGATCCTACTTTTTGTCAATAAAATTTCCAGATCTCAAACATTCAATTACAAAAAAATGTTAATATATTTTAGTTGAAATACAATATTTTATTGTATTTTTGGCGTTTTTGAACCAATCCTTTCTTTTTATTTATTTTCTTATTATAAGGAATATAACCTAAATTCCCTTTCTCTTATATCGAAAACTGCTTGATTGAGAATTAATCTTTGCAATTTTTAATATTAATGGCATACGCAAGTTATAGTTAAAATTTCTTGCGAGTAAAATTGGTTGCTCCTTTTTTTAACACTAATCATACCAAGACTTAATATATACCTAATTATACCATAGCGGGTCAAATTACCCGACTCTATGTTTCATGCTTGAATGTATGAAATATGGATGTTAGGAAGAAAATAAAAATAAAAATTAAATTTATCATAATTAAACAAAATAGTATGTTGAGCATTTCTATTACAAAAGCAAAAATAAAAAATTTTAATTCATAGTTAATCGCATTTTTTACATATAATTGTGTCCATTGTACATTTTCCGCAAACATATTTTTTACATTTAGAGCAAATTTTGTTGGTTTTATTTTCTTTACAGTATCCTATTTGACATCTCATACGTTTATAAGCATCTGTAGTAGACTTAGGCAACGATACTTTCGTATTTGTTTCTTGTTTTGGTTGTTCACGGACTTCTTGAAAATCGGCGCCAAGTTCTTCTGCTAGCTTGAGTAAAAAATTTTGTCGCGAGATATTTTCTCCTGTCGTTTGCTTGTACAAAATCCTGGCATTTTTGCCAGCTAAATCAAGGATATTGAAAAAAACTTGGAGAGGCCATCTGCAAGACTTGGATTTTGTAGTAAATTTCCTCGCCATTTGATCGGTCATGTCATAACAACAAAAAATGTTCGGCAAACATGTTTGGTAAGCATAACCACGGCATTACTGACTACAAATATAACTCGACAATCTCATAAACCAAAAAATTCTCTCCGGGTCAAATGACCCATTGTGGTAGATATCGGTATACAAGAAGGATTACTCAGAATAAACAAAACAAAACAAGAAAAAAATTTTTTTTATAACTGTACTTTAATTACTTAAAAAAAGTCATGAAGTCAAATGTGCAAACGCAATAAAATTATACGTGCATTTTCAATGCAATAGTTCAAAATGGGTTATTTGACCCGTTATGGTATGTTTAGTGTTAATGATACCACTACGGAATAAATAAGTAGAACATTTAAATTGTTGTATTTTGGTCCAGAATAATTGGGAAACTTGATCATAATGCACAAAGGAAATTCCTCTATAAATCGGCCATTTTCAAAATTGTTATTGACTCATTATCTGGTTCATTACGAACACTTTCCTTATTTAATATAGTATTGCTAATTATTGTGTTAAATTGTTGTTTAAAGCAATGTGAACAAAAACCAAGACTCGACTTTCATCTCTATTCAAATGCTGAGTGCTCCCTCTTGATGCTTCTGAATATACGAAACCGTCCAGTGGAGTTTTAATGAACTAAATGTTGACAATATTTAGAAACATTTCTAAGTCTATATTTCAATTCATGTCGCGATCAATGTCACAATATCCTAGATTCTAGGACCTACAAATTAGAATATCGTTATATTGATCGCAACATGGATAGGAATGGAGGCATAGAATTATTTCTAAATATTGTCGAAAAAATTCATTTTATTAAAACTGCTAAAGACGATTTTATAACATTTATTGGTTTTTTTTTTTTGTTAATTATTTGAATTTAAATCTATTGGTGTTTTCGTTTCTACAAAAAAATGTTGCCCTACCACAGTGCAACATTTTTCAAGTGTTGCACTCAACCCTCAAAAAGTGCAGGCTTTGAACACAAAACACTACCCTGCTTACTCAATCAGCTGATATATTTGTGTGCGCCAAAAATAAAAAATTTGCTTTATTAAAAATATTATTTAAGTGTCAAATTATGAATGCATATATTTAACCTGGTCTAACACACGCATTTCATAATAGTTTCGTTTTAAGCAATCAGCTGATTTTCAGGGCAACATTCTCCCCTCAAAAAATTTCGCAGGGCAAGAAATGTGCCATTTTTGCCCTATATAAATGTAACATTTTAAGAAACGAACACAGATTTTTTTCACCCGTTTGCACTTATTTAACAATCGAACACGAAAAAAGAAGAGGGCAATGAAAAGGTAACATTTTCTGGTAGAAACGAAAACACCATAAGTTATAGTCATGAATTGATAGAATCTGATAATGGTTTGATGAGTTGGTGTTAAAATCAGCACATTCTTAGTGGAAGCAATGAAATAATAAGCCTACCAGTCACCAAATAATAAAAAATTAAAAAATATTGAAAATTTCTTTTATTTTACAGGGTTTACCAACACATGAAAGTAAAAACATTAAACAATTTAATTTGAATGTATTTGCATCCATTTACAAACTTCAGCATAGCAGTTATTTATTTTAGTTAGTAATAAACAGCTGTTGCAGCGAACAACATTTGCTTTAATGTTTTTGTTGTTGTTGTTGTTCCATGCTGTTCGGTTATTTATAGCGAGCGAGCGAAGCGAACGACGTATACATACAGAAGCAGGCAAGCAGCAAACTGAATTAAGCGAATATGTATCAACAAAGAAAGATATGGAAATATTTTTTTCAATAAATTTCTAAACTAAACAGAATTTCCAAATTTGGGCTTCGCAGGCACCTAATTTAAGATCAGTAGAACAGTTTAGAAAAAGAAATATTAAAATCGGTCAACCCATTTCAGAGTTCTGCTCCTTTAAACATTCTTCATGCAAGTTGTTCCATGGGAGCTTCACTCGCTTCGCTCGCTCGCTCCAATAAAAACAAACTAAACTAGATACAAGTGATACAGCGAGCATTGTACAAGGGGGCGTGTGGCACCTGCCATACAACCCAAATCTGCAATATAGAAAAACTTTGAAATTACAGTCGCACAGCATTGGAATTAGATATTGGGCCGCGATTTACATATGCTGTTTCACTGGTAGAATTTTGTAGGCGTTGGACAAAGGGCGTGGCACTTTTTCTGCTGGCGAAATTTTTAGTATAACTTTGGAACTATTAGTTATTTGGAACTACATATCAATCAAACTAGTCCTGTCCTTTGACTGGAAAAATTGAGTGAGCATTGAACAAGTGGGCATGGCACCGCCCATATAAGTCAAACTTATGGTATCATATAGCTTTGGAACTACATAAATGCCGCATAACAATGAAACTCAGTATGGAGTTGCCACTTGGTAATGTCCATCTACTAGAAAACTGAGACGGCATTGTATAAGGGGTGTGGCTCCACCCAAATAATTCAAATTTTTGATATCGAATAGCTATGGAAGTAAAAGTTACAAAACATTGAAATTCAGAATGGAGTTACTACTTGGTGATGTATTTCTACTAAAAAACTAGGACAGGGATTGGTCTAGTGGGTGTGTCTCCACCCATACAAGCCAAAGTTTTGATATCAAATACCTTTGAACACAAATGTTTGTCAAAAATCTCAATTGCAATTTAGGTTGCACGCAATTATCGAAAGTACTTAATCTACCCATACCCAACTATCCCAGTCAGTGTGAATACCCCTATTGATTTTGGCTATTGCGAAAACGGATGTGTGAACTGGTGCATTGTCCATTGTCTTGATTGTCATTGTCATTGATACCAATCGACGCAAAAACTTTGCTTTATTGTTGTGAAAGTTTGGCGAACACTCGGTTGAAACGTCTTCACGACGTTGTTTTTGTTCCATTATGAGTAATCCGACATCCATCTTGCGGACAAGATCTTTCTCATGTCGAAATTTTCAGTCAATAAGTGATATACAGCTCATCATGTCTGCTCATTTTGAAATGCTCATCATGTCTGCTATCTAACGTACTTTCAGTCGACGGTCATCCAATACCATTTAGTCGATTATCTTTACGATTTTTGACATCTTCTCCTCATTACGTCGACCACTGCGATGTTCGTCTTGGTATATCGTACGCCCTCGTTAAACTAAGCCACCCAATATTTTACTGTTGTTAAAAGAAGCAAACACCTCCAGAGTAGAATCTAGCTCCGCTCGGATACTGGCTGCACTGAGGCCTTTCAAATGAAAGAACTGTATCTGACCAATGAACTATTTATTTATATTTCGGTCATTCCAAATTAGGCATTAGGACATTTGGAGCATATTTTTGCAAATAGAAATACATTTAAGTTAAGAAATATTTATGGAATATTTTTTTAATTTTTTTCTACAATAGAACTACTTATGTCCTTACCAAATACATTTATATTAATACTAAATGTGCAAGAGTTTTTTTTGAATCATGCATTCAAAAAACATCAGGCATCATGACACGAACAATTTTTATTTTTTTTTTGTGAGACTTAGATAAAATAAGTTTTATATACATTTACAAATAAAAGTTTTTCCACGAATTTTGTGTAAAGCATTACACCTTCATAATATAGCTTCACAATCTTTATACGTCAGTTCAATGAAAGAATATCTCCTATTTATCTCGTATGGCATCGGGACACAAATTGTAACCCATTGGGACTTTTTCGTTTTTTCATGAACAATTTCATATTAAGCCGACACACAAAAAAAAAACTTTGAGTGCGAGAAGGTAAACCCACATATTTCCATGTATTTTGACCCGCAGAACACCATAATTGCCATCTATATGTCAGTTCGGGACTTTGGAACTACGCTAGTAGAAGTTCTTCTTTAGAGCTTTGAACTCAATAAAACATGGAGCTTTGAGCAAAACTGTCGAACATAGTTCTGGAAACAGTGTAGATTGTAACCCACTCGACTAAATATGCAGTGTTTTTTTTCATAAGTTAAAATAAATAAAATACTTTTTTAAATTATTTTTTTTAAAATCAAAGGACTAAAAAAACAAATTGCACTATTTTGTAATAATATAAAATATTGCTATCTTTTAAAAGTGACTCAATGGATTACAATTTTGCATTCTTTGTATATAATTTTATAATGAAGCTTTTTGGCTATGGACCATGCATCTCTTTATCATTCTCTTTAAGCGGGAAAAGAAATAAAATTAGCAAACAAATTCAAAAGCATTGCTTTTGCGAATGTTTCTCAAGAAAAAAAAAAAAAAAAAACAAAAAACGGTTTATCAGAAGCACTAAATGGCTTGTCAACGAATACTCGCCTATAAAATAAGCATTTTTTTCAAGCGTTAGACAAGAATTAATTGATAGCTAATAGAAAAAAAAGCACAACAAAAATAACAACCAATTTTATAAACATTAAACTCATCAGCACCAACATAAACGACGGAAATCACTCAAAACATCAAAGCTTATCAACAGACAACAAGCTGGCGCGACTAAAATTGAGCATGAAATGCGTTTTATGCTCCGTTTTTATTAACTACGAAAGTGTTTCAATTCAATAATGAACAACGTCGTTTCACTCGAGATTATGAAACATTTCAAAAACAATAACATCCCAGCCGAAATATAAACAAATGAATGAATAAAACGTTTGAAGTTTCTAAATATTTGTTGTTGTTGTTGTTGTTGGTGTTGCTGTGGATGGGTATATTTGGGAATCTAATTTTTACTGCTCACTTAAGTAGTAAAAATAATTTTTACGATGGCGCTTGCAGTAAAACGCGCAGTTAGGGCAGCAGCGGCAATAGCAACAGCAACGTTTGTTATCCCCGAAAGTGTTTGAACCTGCTGTTGTTTTACACTTGAATACAGTAAAATTTACACATCGTAAACATAAAAATGAGCTGCTCTCTTAGTACTATTTTATAAACTATAAAAAGTACATAAATCCTGGTCCGGGTGGGCTTCGGCACGAGTCTTGCAGTTACCCAATTGAAGAATTTTATGAGCGGTCTCTCAGTTGCCTTCTATGGACCAGCGGTCCATTACACGGTTTACGACTACTCAAAATAATTGTTTAGACGTGTCGCCGTTGCAAACCAGGCGCAAGTGATAAACACTGGCAACACATCATAAAACCACAAGTGGATATTTTTCTTTCTCCCCCACTGCTTCTTGCAACTCGTTGGTCTGCTCGTCTTTCTCGAATGTCAAATATTGACATTTTGTTAAGACAAAATGCCGTAAAATAGAATTGTTGTGAATGGAAATGATTAAATAAACATAAAAATCAGGAATGTTTGTTTTTATGAGCTAGGTTTTTTTTTATATTCCTTTGCTTCTACTTAAAGTGTTGGTAGCAACAACGCTGTTCAGAGTTTTACACTTGTTAGTACAATTTTATTGTTGTTGTTCATCGTAGGTTTATTGAATTTTTTAATGTTTTTATAAAATCAAAGCAATCGTTTAAAAAACCGTTAAATGTGGCAACACAATGACAGATCCGCACACTTCAAAGTGAATGCGTTGAAAGAGTCCTCCGCTTTTATGGCTCTGAGTTATTTCGTAAGCCATTCGTTTAAGGGTTATTACAGTTTTTATGGTCTTAAATGCAACAGGTATTGTAATAAATTTTTGTAGATGGTTCATATAAATAAGTTCTGGTAATAAAAATAATTGAAGTTAATCTGTTTAAAGAGACAAGATTCCGTCAGATTATAATGTGATTGGATATTAGACGTCACCACTTACGTTTTAACGCGCAGGTTTCCAAAGTGCATTGTCGTTGTATAGAATTGTCATTCAATGAGTATAGGTGTTATGATGAAAGTAATGACACAAAAGTAAAGTTTAATCCTTTGACTAATGACAAAAATGAAAAAAAAAAATGAAAATAATGACTTCATCGGGAGCTGCCTAAGCAACGAAACTTCAAATTTGTTACATGGAATTATAGAGCGTTATGTATAGGTGCTACGGTAAAAAATATTACACGCCAGTAAAGGCTTCCTGACAAAACTGGACAAAGAATTCATTATGTCATGAAGCCGTGGAGTAGCTACAAGATTGAAGATATGCGGCACAATAAATAGTATTAAACAAATATTAAGTATTTATACTTGACCTTATGACATGAAAAAAAATTTTTGGAGTCGTCAGGTCGCGAAGGTAGTAGTGCAACAATAATACAAGTATAAGTGCTACGAAAAGTTATATTTTATGACAGCAAAGAATAGTTCTTTGAGCTAATAATGAAAATAAAAAAATTTTTGTAACCACGACACCACGGAGGTAACTGCTTAATGCAGTACAAATGCAACGACAATTAAAAATCGTTGCAAAAAATTATGAAATTATAGAACAGAATTGGACAAGGTTTAGGATAGGAATTCAGATAAGTATTGGAAAAGGACTACGACAAGGATTGGAACAAGGTTAAGGGCAAAGACAATATTTAGGACAAGAATGTGCAAAAGATAAGGACATGAAATGTTACCAAGAATAGAACAATGATTTGGACAAACTAACGATACGATTTAGGACAAAGATTGGAAAAAGAAGTGGGACAAGGGAAAGGAAAAGTATTCGAACCAAAGAGATAAGATCAGGAGTTTGGGCACGATTAAATCAAGAGTTTAGACAAGAAGTAGGACAGTTATTGGGACAAATTTAAGAACAAAAATAAGAATGAGGACAAGTGATGGAACAAGGGAATAAGTACAAACATAATCATACGCTGTCATATACTGTCAACTTCTTTACAAAGTAAAAGCTTGATCGAAAAATTTGAAAATCCTTGAAGCACAAACGCTATTAAGGTAACGAAGGTTGGTTAAGTTTTTTATGTTATCAATGAGGTCAGTAAATGTTGATTCTAAGAGCATTTTCGAATATAGCCGTTCAATGGATTTCAAACATTTAGAAAATGTTTGCTTTGTTATCTTTTTGTCTTTATTTTTATTTTGTAAATAGCACAAAATGTTTTCAGTAAATGGCGCTCAACATCGAAGCAAACAAGCCATCAAAATAAATTTATCGAAGCTACGTTTCTTTAACTTGCGCACTATACATTAATTACTTCATATAACACACTAGTGCAAATTGGCACCAAAAGATTTTATTGCTTAAAAGGAAAACAAAAGAAAAAAATCAAATTTTCGAAGGATAAGGTTAAAGAAAAACCCAAGAAAACCATCACTGATTTCAGTTTTTTTGAAGA
>OX030949.1:34641302-34731302 GCA_943735915.1 Pherbina coryleti
CTGCGTTAACGAACGTTAACATAAATACATAATGTACTCCAGATTTCCAGATTTTATGACACACTCACATACACACACATAAATGGATATTGCTTGCATGCAGATATGACACGAGTACATAGCAGCTAACATAACAACCTATATTATGCCAACGTAGGCACTGGTCGGACGGACAGGTCAGACATGCACAAAATCTGAATGTAATAAATTGTTGGTCAAATATGGTTAAACATCGTGTGTTGACCACCTAGCAGGCAGATTAAATTTGCGCTGTATTAAATTTTGCTGCGGTTTGATACGAGCCCAGGATGTCCAGCACTTTGAGTGGCTATTTACAGCATATGTGTGACAACAACAACAGCAACAGCAATAACAACATCTACAACAATTGTATCGTGTTGGTACATGTTTTTAATGGGCTTTTCATATAATGCAGTGATTTACATTTAACACGACGTAAATCAGACTCTGTTACCGCAACACCAACAAAAGCTAAAATCGAGCTAGTCGGTATTATAAAATGAAGGAATAAAAATTTTGAATATGAAAAAAAAACAACTCAGAACAGTATTCACTGAATCACAAGCGAAGGTTTGGAGTAAAGTTAGAGTTTTGCGAACTTTCTCGAGTTGATTTCGAACCCTAATAAATTTGGTTTTGAACTTGGAATTTCCTTCTGTTGTGGCTTGAAAAAGTATCTGTAAAAAAAAAACAGAAATTTATACACATGTTTTTTATCATAAATGAGTTCTCAAACGATTTATTAATAATTATATAGTTTTTGTATTGGAATGATTTTTTTCTATATATAGAGGAATTTACCATAAACAATACCTGTTTTAATTATTTTTTTTAAAATTTTCTTTTTAATAATACATTGAAGGTTTGACTAAAGTAAAAGTTTTCAACTTATCATTTTTTTTTATGACATGGCGATTTAACTCGCAGGTTTCCAAAATTTTAACGACAGTAATACATAGTTAATTCTTTGACTTTATTTATAATAAAAATCAAAACAAAATTAAAGACTTTCTTAGGGAGCTGCTTAAGCAACGTAACTGAAAATTTGTTGCACAGCTTTATAGCACTCTGTGAATGTGTGCTAAGGTAAAAATTATTATACGTCCGTCAAAACTATAGCTCGTTTAAAATGGGACCATGTATACCGTATCCCTCGGCTTGGTGTGTCAGAGTGTATCTCTTTTCCATACAAGTTTTTACCTGCGTTGGCCCAAATGCATATCCAAATAATAACTTTAGCTCGGTGTTCCCATATTTCAGTGACCCGAATATATAAATATATTGTGCCTGCATAATATATACTTGTATATCTGTGCTATGTTTGGTATTGGTTTGGTGTTTGAGAGTTGCATCTCTTTTCCACGTAGGATCTTGGGTTGGACAGTGGCCCCAAGCCAAATGACAACAATTATAAATGCGGTTATATATAGTCTAATAAACTACTTTGGATGTTGTCTTGTATTCCCTTGTGTTATGAAGAATGTGCTTTTATTCGATGATGCTTATTATGTTTACATAAGCACAAAAATTTCTCAAATTTCAAATATCTTTATTTAATTTTAATTTCCGCTGAAAGGCCAAGCAATTGTGCTTAGTGGAGGCTTTTATTTGCCAACAGGTGGTAGGTTTTAGCACGTAGGTGCATTCTATTCAGTCCGGCTGATCCGGGAACTTCTTAGAATGTAAATCGTGCATGCGTATGGCGCGGGTCATACGTATCTATGAAGATTTCCTACTTCCGGGCGAATCCAAAAAAAAAAAAAAAAAAAAAAAAAAAAACTGCTTCCTAGCCATTATGACAAAAACAGACATACTTAACCTTACAATAAAAATATAAAAAAGTTATGCCTTCGTGAGGTCGTGAGGACGACCTCTTGAGCTTATGCAACAAAAATGTAATATTGTTGCATGGAATTATTAGAAGTTCTACGAAAAGTTTTCCTTTACGACAGCAAAAAATGTTTCCTGGACTTCCTGCAACCGCTGAATGTAGTATTAATGCAACAACAATGAAAAAACGTTGCATGGAATTATAACTCCGAGACTTTAGGCGCTATGGCAATTTGATAGATCAATAGTAAAGCTGAGGATTTCGAACACATGATAAAATTAAACCAAAATGAATGACGTGATAAAGCATTAAGAGAATCGATTAAAAAACCTTAATTTTTGTAGCACAAGGTCAGTGGTTCCCAAACTATTTTGGTCGCGGAACCCTCAAATTTTTTGGCAATTATCGCGGAACCTTGAATATTTTTTAAACAACGACTTTTTACAATTTAATGAGATATTAAATGAAACAAGTCGGTATTATTTTGATATTTCAGATTTGATTGAATCAAACAAAACTTGAAAAAAAAAGAATAGAGATGGCTGTGCCGTGGACACACCCTTGTTGTTATTAATGTTGATGTTGGTGTTGATGTTGATGTTGATGTTGATGTGGATGTTGATGTTGATGTTGATGTTGATGTTGATGTTGATGTTGATGTTGATGTTGATGTTGATGTTGATGTTGATGTTGATGTTAATGGTTTTGTTTATGTTGATGTTGATGTTGATGTTGATGTTGATGGTGACGTTGATGTTGATGTTAATATTGATGTTGATGTTGATGTTGATGTTGATGTTGGTGTTGGTGTTGGTGTTGGTGTTGGTGTTGATGTTGGTGTTGGTGTTGGTGTTGGTGTTGGTGTTGGTGTTGGTGTTGGTGTTGGTGTTGGTGTTGGTGTTGGTGTTGGTGTTGGTGTTGGTGTTGGTGTTGGTGTTGGTGTTGGTGTTGGTGTTGGTGTTGGTGTTGGTGTTGGTGTTGGTGTTGGTGTTGGTGTTGGTGTTGGTGTTGGTGTTGATGTTGATGTTAGTGTTGGTGTTGGTGTTGGTGATGGTGTTGGTGATGGTGTTGGTGTTGGTGTTGGTGTTGGTGTTGGTGTTGGTTTTGGTGTTGGTGTTGGTGTTGGTGTTGGTGTTGGTGTTGGTGTTGGTGTTGGTGTTGGTGTTAGTGTTGGTGTTGGTGTTGGTTTTGGTGTTGGTGTTGGTGTTGGTGTTGGTGTTAGTGTTGGTGTTGGTGTTGGTGTTGGTGTTGGTGTTGGTGTTGATGTTGGTGTTGGTGTTGGTGTTGGTGTTGGTGTTGGAGTTGGAGTTGGAGTTGTTGTTGGATTTGGAGTTGTTGCTTTTTTTTAGCTATTTTTTTTGCTTCCCCATTGGTTGCGCTCTAATTTCAATCAATCCAGCAAAAGTGATGCATATGCGTCACATTAGGCGGTTCCCTGAGGGTCTTTGACATGCCGTTAATTTTTTTTTTACTTTTTTCATATGCCCGAAGACCTCAACTTCGTTTTCGTTCCTTAAAATTTACCGTTGCACCAGTAGTCACAGAGTTAAAAATCCATGCAACGTTTTTCATGGCTGTAGCATTTTTACTGCATTATTGATTGCATCCCTGAAATCATGATAATAAGAATTTTTTTTGTAATTTAGTTGTAAAGCGTAATAACACATCCATGCTGTCGTAAAACAAAATTTACCGTAGCACTCCTCCTGAGTGAGTAATAATTCCATGCAACGATATTATATTTCTGTTACATAAGCTGCTATATTCACGATCTGACGACCACGGAATTTTTTTTTAAATTTTTGTCGTAAAGCTATGTATAAAACCTTCATTTTCCTTTTTAAACTTTTATCGTAGGTTATATACTCATTGAGTAAAAATTCAATGCAAAGCCGCTGCATGAATGTTGCGTTTCGATCTTTGAGCGGCTCTCTCAGCGTCCCCATGATGTCAAATATTTTCTGTCTAATTTTGTTGTGAGGGCTTACAGTAGGCCTTTGTTGGCGTATAGTATTTTTAATCCTAGCACTAATACTTAGCGATCCGATGATGTTTTGAATTTTTGTTTTGTTTTTATAATGAAGTCAAGGAAGTAACCTTTACGGTCATACGATTTTTAATCATAGCTCTTATACTCAGCGAGTAACAATTCAATGCAACGCAAATGAATTTTTAAAAAATTAATTTTTAAACTTTTTTGGAAACCTGAGCGGTACAACGTAACTTCGTCACGTCAAAAATAATTCATCATGGAAATAATTACTAAAAATACAAAACATAAACGAAAATAAATTAACTCTTCTTTAACTCCATGATTCTCTTAAAATTGGGCGTTATGTTTGATAACTGAACTCGCAGTTCTGGTGCAGCATCAAGTTTGTTACCATATTTGGTTTTTGTCGCAATGTATTTTGATAACCCAGGTTCACACAAATAAGTGGTTGCAAAATCGTCGATTGACAGTCCGAGAACTTACTGAACTTGTTGGAATATCAGAAGGATCAATGAAAACCATTTTGACCGAGTGAAATCTCGATTGGTGGTAAAAAACCAATCTTAGTACGTGATCATTTCGCCAAAAACTCGACCAATATCGTTTGTAATCACCGTATTCACCTGACTTACTTAGCACAATGTCACTTTTGGATTTTCGCTAAACTCAAGAGACCACTCCGTTGACACCGTTTTGAATAGATAGAAGAAATAGAAAGCAAAACAAAGAAGTAATTGAAGGCTATTTACAAAAGGACACGTATCTCAAAGACTATGAATGTTTTGACGAGTAATTTCGAACAGATATCAGTGACAGTAGTATCAACTTAAAAATAAAAAAATTTGTCCCTATCGGAATCCCCAAAAAAATTATTTCCGGTATTTTTTGCCCACAGTAGTACATCTGATATTTGTGAACGTAAAAAAAAGAAATACAGGTAGACCTCGCTTAACACGGGGGTTACGTTCCCGTATAATACCGTGTTAAACGAAACCGTGTTAAGTGAAACAAGAAACCAGTACAAAAAGTAGGGTTCCGTTCCAGGATATCAAAAAATACATCAAAAGCCGTTTCTTTTACTCTTTATTAATTTTAATTGTAGTTATAACTTAAAAAATAAACAAAAATTGATTTTCAATCAAAAGTTTACTTGTTTGTATAGTTAAAAAAAATAACAAACTTAAAAAAATAAAGTAACTAAAGGAATTCAAAATTTATCAAAATACAATCATGCTATTCAAATCTGTTCTTCATCGCTGCTTATGGTCAATCGTGCGCGCTTTTGAGGTGCATCCATTTGGGGCTGTTTTTTTAAAAAATCTGTTAGTTTTGACTGTTTGTTTGACAGTTTTTTATAAATTTGTTTGTATGGTAACATACAATTTTCAAGTTCTCTTTTAAACTTTAATCGCCTTTCAGCAGAAAAAAAAAAAAAATTTCCGGAACAGTGTTAGAACGAGGCCATTTAGCGTGTTAAACGAAAAATGATCACAAAACGTAAACCGTGTTAGAGCGAGGCCGTGTTATAAGAAGCACGTGTTAAGCGAGGTCTACCTGTATTATGAAAAATCTACCAATGAACATCGTTTCTACAGTTTTGTCTCCTTTATTTTCGTTTGTTTTGTTCTGTTTTATTGCAACGCAATATCAGCACGTTTTTATGATTCTCCTTGTAAGAATCAGAAGTTTCTGATGCTTACCGCGTTAGTAAGTAGCTCAATTTTGGAGCTGCTTAATTTTTCTGCTCTGAAGTTGTAAGCCAAACATTCAACAAGTTTGAGGGAACATTGTTGCTTAGAACTCATCGCAACATATTTAATAAGTACGAAAACTTTCTTGACTTACGAGTTGCTTATTTTTAAGCATATACGAACCCAGTTTAAAACTTTCCAACGAAAATGTGAATATATGAAACACCATTCTTATTTTTTTTTTTAATGAAACCAAATTTATCACGTGGAATCCCTTATTTTTTTCGTGGAACCCCAGGAACACACTTCGGAAACCACTGCACTAGGTTACTAAATATAAAATAAAAATGAAATTAGGAATTTAGGTATGGATAAGGACAAATATTAGAAAAAAAGGAGGGCAAGGATTTTGACAAAGATGAGGACCCAGAATAACATAAGAAGTAGGATAAGGTTTTAGGCATAGATAGGAACCAGAGATTTGCACAAGCCCAATCGTCATCTTTTGCCACTCGAATACCAATCGTCGTCAGCCACAATCGCACATAAAATTTAATGCACGCATACCGCTCGAGTTCGTAAACAACGATTGGTGCTAAGCACAGTTTGTAACGATTGCGAATACATACAAAGGCACCATCCAGACAAAGCAGACATTCGGATGCTTCGCTTAACACTCGAGTGTCTGTTGCTGCAGCGATTGCCATCGCCTAACTCTTTCCACTCCGCAACAATACAGCGTGTGTGTGTTGTTGTTTATTCTTGTCGTTGTTGGTAAATATAGCGCTTGCTACGCTGCAGGCTTCTTGTTGGTATTTTTGCGTATGGTTTCGTCACCGACTGCTTTTTTATGTTAATAATTCCTTATTGTACTACGTATTCAACGATTTGTTGTTGTTGTTGGTTTTTTGTTGTAATTGTTGTTGCACTCTTTAAAAATCACTCTTTGGCAATTCCTAGTATATAACATTGTTTGTCATTCCATAGCCATGCGTGTACGGCACAAATAGTTTTTTTTCACGAGATTTTTTCGTATACAAAATAATCAACACTGCAGATTGCGGTTAACATATTTTCCTTCGTGCGAATGCACATAAAAGCATGAATTTTCGTTGCTTTTGGCGAATATTGCTAATGTCTCGCTTCGTTGGGTATTCTTGATTCGTAGGCAATCGTAATCGCGACCAATCGTACTCTATGGTATTCGTATCCGCAGCGATTGGTACATGTATTCGCGCATTAATTTTAATGCAGAAGGCACATTCGGTGCTCGTATATTGAGGATATATTCGAAACGCAATTTGAATGCAATCAAGCTGTTCTCTGATAGGAACTTGGAATTGGATAAGGATAAGGACAAGGATTAGGACTAAGGCTTAGGCATACTATTTTACATAAAGGCACGATTCAAGAAAGGATAAAAACAAGAATTGGGATATGGGATAGAACAAAGATTTGGGCACGCTAGGGACAAGATTTAGGACAAAGATTGGAAAAATTTGCTGGAAAAGGATAAGGTGAGGGATTCGAACAATTTATGGGTCAGGAATTAGAAATTGGGTTAAAATAACAACTTGGACAAGATTAGGAAAATTATCAGGAAAAATATAAGAACGAGGATTAAGATAAGAACAAGTTTGGGAAAAAGCATACGCTGTCAAGTCAAAATCTACAAGTGTGTCCACGACACACCCAACTCCTTTTGTTTTAATTAACTTTTATTTGAGAACATGGAGTGTTTTTGCGTTGTGGACCTACTATACTGAATTCAAACGGCTAATGTGTATGTTCTCAACAAGCTTTACATGGCATAATTTACTCTTTGAGGCTTGTCATTGTCTGAAGAGAGGTGAAGGCCGACAATAAAAATTAATTTCAAAAATTTCAAAAATATGATTACCTAGGAAATAGAATGCAACGTGTAATATTAGGAAATGTATGTTCTTCTCTTAAAACTGTCAATATTGGAGTTCCCCAGGGGTCTATCCTGGGTTCCCTCCTTTTTTCTATGCTTATTAATGATATTTTTTGTCCATGCATAAGCTGATGACATACAACTTTATCACTCCCGACACACTTGGCTCATGGAAGATTTGAGCTACAGGCTGAAATTTGATTTAGATTCTTTGAACAAATGGACTCACACCAACTTACTTTGCATTAATCCATTAAAATCTAAAGTATTACCAATTCCGAGAAGCGAATCAAGCTTTGTGAACATTTCGCCCCTATTTATTGGGTGGGATGAGTTGGAATTTGTTAATAAATTGAAAATCCTAGGCTTTGTACTAAATTCGCAACTTACTTGTAAAGACCATATAGACAAGACGGTAGGAAAAAAAAAATGGGACGCTACATTATTTACGAACTTCTATTTATTTTACACCCCTCGAAAGTCGACGCAGGCTTGTTGTTCAACTCATTATACCTCACATTACTTTTGCCGATGTTGTTTACTTGATTCACAGTCGCAGCATAAGCTTCTTGTGGCATTCAACTGTGCTGCTAGTTTTGTTTATGGGGTTCATAGGTTTGACCATATCTCCTTAAGAAGTAAAGGCATTCTTGGCTACGACCTGATGGATTACTTAAAAATACGAAACCTTATTTTCTTGCATACGCTTATTTATAGCAAAAGCCCATAATACCTATATGAACAACTTCAGTTTGTTCAATCCGTCAGATCTATTAATTTAATTGTTCCTAGGTACTCCTATCTCAACAGCAGCATATTTATCTCTATATGCACCATTAGACTTTGGAGTTGATTACCCAGCTATTTAAAAAAAATCTCGTTAAGGACTAGCTCCAAACTCTCAATTAATGACTTTTTCGTGTTTAAAATCTATTGTCTGTCATATTTATATTCTTTCACTTCTATGCCTGTAAATTTTTTTTATAACTTTTCTACTTTACTTTTCTTTACTCTTTAGTTATAAAGATATTTATGTGCTGTATAATTAAAATTTTAATTTGCCCAACAAAAATTAATAATAGTGATGATAGTTTAGTAAATAAGTATTTTATTAATGCTTTTCTCCACTCTGGTGTACTCTAAAAGACTTCGTCTTGTTGTCAACATTATCTAAATAAATAATAATAATAATAGTAGTACTGATAGTGAGTGTGAAAAAAAATTTGTTTCAGCTGGGGTTCGAACCTGGTCTCGAATTGGCGTCGAGTGGTCTACGCACTGTTAAAAGCACTCGGCTACGTGTTCCACTCAGAATATGACCGTGATAAAAACTGCACAACGAAGTCATTTCAGAAAACAAATAACGCAGCTAATATTTTATCCAGTAACATGATAAACTTAAATAGTAAACCTAAGTAGCTTGAGTGGATCACAGTGTAAAGTCATACAAAGGCTACTGATGAGTTTGGTGTAGCGACCAATGAAACAGTCTGTATAGTCAAGCTGTGTGATTTGCTCAGCAACAGAGCCGTTGTTGTTGTTGTTGTTGTTGGTTGTTGCCTTCTTTGTTTTTCATGTTGTCTTGTTGTCAATATGCTTGGCCTAGAGCTCGAAAAATTTGTTTTCAATATAAATAATGTAAAGGCCGTATACAAATATTAAGATTAAGTAAACTAAATATAAATAAATAAACTGGCCGTTTCAGCCCTGGAAAGGACTTTAACCGAACTCCTCATGGTCAAATTGTGCTGTGCGTGTTATTAAATCTTTGTACACAATTGACCGAGAACTGGACCTACTACTTTTATGCCGACTCCGAACTTTGCCGTTCATGTTCGCAAGAAGCTTTACATGGCATTATTTACTCTCTGAGGTTTGCGATTGAAAAATCTTTCTGTGTCAGATGGAATTGAACCAGGGTTTCTTTGGCGTATGGGTCACGCACTCTACCCACTGCGCCACGGTCGCCACGATTAATTAAGTAATACCGATAAAAATTCACACCCTTACATTTTCTGTTAACTTCGGTTGCTGTTACTAGGATTAAACCGATATTTTTTGCATATTAAAATGAAAGCAGGGAGGTATCTAAAATCTTAATTTTGCAATATTGCTCTGGCTTGTATTGTATTAAAAATATTAAATCAATAAATCAAACTATTATCAACGCATATAATAATGTTTAAGGGCTCAACACAACTAAATACTCTCAATATATTTTTAGGCTCTCCCACAGAAACTTGTCTTTTCCAGCTGTAGCAGTACCGGCACCTTGCAGGCAATACAATTAAATGCCAGCCATGCCGTTTTTTTTTTATTATTTATTTATTAAATGTATTGAAATTAACTTAACTTACGACATAGCATAATAACTCATTTAACGCGCGTATCGTGAGTCGAATAATAATTATGCAAATTTTATAAACAGCATGAAGAAACAAAAAAATCGACAAAAAAAGGAGTTGTTTTGTTAACAGGATCCATGGATGGCAACATGGCTGGTGCTATTAATAGACATAATGTTTTAATGCTGATGTATGTAGCATAACAAACACGTGCATACATGCAGATATTTTTAAAACGTGCGTATATATATAGTTTGGGGAAAATATGTATGTATGAATCTATGTATAAATATAAATATATGCAAAATGTAATACTTGCTCTGGGTATCAGAACAGGGCTGCCACTTAAGTAAAGACGTAGTTTTTGTTTTTTAACAAAGTGATTAATTTTATGTAAATTCTCAAGTTGAAAAAAAATGAGAAATTAACTTCTAAATAATCATCTAAGGTCGTTTAATATAAATTTTTAAAAAAATATTAATAATTTCACTTGAAACAATATCCACCGTCACGATTATGACAACATATGGTTGACTACTTTAACTAATTGCATCCATATCAGAGATCTGCATAAATGGATTCATTTGCTGTTTCAAGTGCCTTTAATTTTTCAACTCCATGCAAGTCAAGGCAGGCAAACAACAAGTTTGCGCAAATCATATGCAGCAAAAATCAACTCGCCAAATGTAGAAACTTGAAATGTAGGAAAAAAGGAATTATTTTGCCTACAAACCCTTTATTTTTAAGTCTGTTTACGAAGTTCGTGAAATTAACTTCGTGTCGTCAGTGCAAACTTCGTTTCTCGAGTTGAGAAAAAAGTTAAACTTTAAAGCATTGGACTTTAAAGTATGTTTGTTTATTAACTTGTTGTTGTTGTTTTTTTATTCCCTACACCTGAACATGGGAGCTTTAAGGGAGGGCCGTAGAGTGTTCATTTGTATGACCAACCCCCATTACTTTTACAAAACAAATATTTTTTCCTTGGAGACCTAATCCCTCCAACCGCTCCTTAGGTGGGCTCCCATACAAATATTATGATTTTTGTGTATTTATTCCCTACACCTGAAGGCTCCCGGAATTTACGCCCGATGAAGTTACGCCCAAAAAAAAATTGTCAAAAAGCCCGAAATTCTCCATACAAAATCGGGCATTAATTCCTAATAAAAAATACCCCAAATTTCGGGTGATTTTGTCATGTTTTTGGGTGTTTGTTCCAAAAAAAATGTCGGGTCTTTTTTCCAAATATTTGAAATGGAAGAAAGAGCCGAAAAAAAAATTGGAATTTAGCCCCGAAAAGATCGGGCATTTTTACCAAATTAAAATAAGGAAAAAACGCCCGAATTTATTTTTTCCCCCCAAAAGTTCTGAAATTTCAAACTCTTTGTGGTGAAATGGTTCGCCCTTGTAAGAAGGTAGAAACAGAACATTTGATATAAAGGCAAATTATTTCATAATAAAAAAAAAAAAAATACAATTTGGACCTTATTCGGATCAAATCGAAAATCAAGGAAATCTTTGCAGATATTTTCAAATCTGTTATTTTATATTTTGATTATCTTATGATCGCAATGCAGCTGAGCAAACGTATCGCGGCGGATCGCTCGCTTCGAAATTTCGGTTTTTGTTGCTGGGCCATTTTTCCAAAAATTGTTGGGCTTATTTTTGTTTTTGTTGGGTAAAATTTCGAGAGCATTAATTTACTTCTCAAATCAGTTGTTTAGTATTTTGATAGTCGTACATTGAATCTGGATCGCGGAAATTGAGCCCGAAGAATTTGGAAATAAAGCCCGAAACACTGCTGAAAATTTCGGGCATAATTTCCTTTTTTTTCAGGCTTAATTTCCAAACCATTCGGGCGTAATTTCCTTCTTTCGGGCTCAATTGCCATTTGAAATTCGAGCGTTTTTTCCAAAATTCGATGCTATGGAAAATCGGGCTTTTTTGTCATTTTTTTTTTTCGGGCCACAGTTCTGGGAGCCACACCTGAACACGGTGGCTTTAAGGGAGGGCCACAGGGTGTTAATGTGTGTGATCGACCCTCACTACTTTTGCATAATTAACATTTTTCCTTTAGAGACCTATTACCTCCGACCACTGCTTTATCATACAAATTGTATGATTTTTGTATACTATTTTTCCTACACCTGAACAGGGGGCTTTAAGGGATTGCTGAAGAGGGTTAATATGTATCATAAAACTATGTTATATGTACAACTTTGTATCAAAAATATAAAGATATAAATGAAATAAATGGAATACAGAAAATACTCTATTTACTCTTTTGTTACTCTCAAAAGCTTAAAATATACTTAAAAATGCTGTACATTAGAATCCTTGTACATTAGAATTCTGTTACTTAGCAGCAGTCAGTGTTTGTCTTTTTGCTTAATGTTGATGTTTTCAATATGAATATCAAAGTCATGCTCCATATGCTTCGAATTTTAACGACAATAATTACTCTATGTATGGACCATGCAGTTGAAAAGCTACTGTGTCCATTTTATATATAAATATTTGATTTTGCGTAACACTTTGTTAAAAACACGCCGAAGCGTTTCACGGCGGAGTGTGTCATCGGCGAATCGATTCATTGGTTTTACTCCCCATCGCGGCTAAAGAAGTTTCATTTCAAAAATCTTACACCACTTGTTGATACACTTGTTAATTTTCAAATTGAAACATTAAAACTAAGATATGTTCTGTACCCATGCTTTTGCACCAGAAATTATCAAGTCGAGAAAGTTCTCAAGCTTATAACGGAAAATAATAATAAGCCAATTGGCCGTCTATTGTAGTTCTGCCATTAAGAAAATATCATTATCATCACCAACTTAAAAACATTTTCGACGTTTTGCCTATCAACTCATTCAGAGAAAAATAGCGCTCACTAAGTATCGCCAACGCAACAGTTCACAACAAGGGAGTTCGCTGAATGCGGCCATTGATTCTCGTTACGTTTTTGTTTACCACTTCGACCCTGACAGATATGTTTTTTATTTTTGCTTTTTCCCTTTAATTGTATTGTTTTATTTATTTGTTTTTTTTTCTGAGTTATATTGGATAAAAAATGAATCTATCTGACGCTGGCAATTTTAATTTTTTTTTTTTATTCCAAAAGTAAAATATATGCAAAAAGGTTTCAGCTGCATTTAAATTGATTTTTACGCATGTATTCGTACAGTGCTGCCAGATTTATGCACTTCAACAATATTATACAGTTGACATTCATAAAAAATTAAAACCAAAAATAAAAATATAATTAAAATTCGAATGAAAAAATAAATCATATATATATTTGTACGCTTAAATCATTTCTGACATATATATATTTTCCAATTGAAGGGTTTTATCGATGGCTGACGATGATCTGATAAAAATGTATTAAATTGAAATTTTTAATTAATTCATGCCTTTCAATTATATTGTGCTTTAATCCGTACTAACTTAATTTTCTTGGCCTCGCAATTGCTATCATTAGCTGACGCTTTGCATTGTATCTATTTTCAATCTTAATTTAAAATGTTTTTATAATTGTACTAAACAAAATCAAAAACAACAACCAGAGCACGACCGACAAACATTTTATACCCTTTGGTCCGGATTCAGCCGGGAGGGGGGGAGGGGGGTGGCAACAATGTTATGTATAACTCCGCCGCACCACGCGATATTGTGATAAGCTGTCAATCCAGTGCATCGTCTTGATTTACGCCCCTTTTCTGCTTACAAGATCTCGTCTTACTAAAGGGCGTCTCTACTGCTTAGTCTTATTCCATGAAGCCTTTGACGCTAGTGCTTTTCTTATCCAGCTCAGGTACTGCGGTTATTTTTATAACTAAATTATACACGCAGAGTTTGCATCGTTTGAGGCCTGACTTGACTTCATCTCTTTACAAATTTATAGCCGCTCAAGGAGCGCGAAGCTATAAACAGCTTTTATAGCGTTCTACTGGATTGTGGCGCATTATTGTAATGGATGGCAGCACTAAAGAGGGTGGAGGAAATGTAAGAGGAGGGGCGAGAGGACAAGAATGATGTGGCTAGACGTAGCAACATCGTCTGCCTTGCTTTTAATTTTGATTTGTTTTGCACTTTATTTTATATTGCTTTTGATGATTTATTATTGCTTCGATAAGCGTGTTTTAAGGATATTTAATTGATTGAAAATGGATGGATCAAGAATTTAAACCGAATATTAAAACAATTCAAACAATTTAAACCGAAGAAAAATCCAAGCAATTTTTCCGTAATCAGTGGGGGTTTGATTGGTAAAAATGCGTTAAAATTATTTTTAAGAAAGGAAAGAAGCCAACATTGTTTTCTTGACGAATATATTTAATAAAAATGTACTCAACCATCCAAAACCTTTTCAAAATTTTAGCAGGAAATTTCATCAAAAAATCATAATAAGGGCAGAATATAGTTAACGCATATATGTATATGGAATATGAGAATATATCGCTCGTTTTCTGCAATAACGTTAAAACTCAAAAAACTAGATTTTTCAGGAGAAGCATTTTAAGTTTTGAACAGACAAAGGAAATTAAATCACCATTTTCAAAATATGGACAAAACATTAAATATACAAGTACTACCGTAATGTACATGGTTTAATCCATACAAAATTACACAAAAATAAAAATTGGAGATTATCGATATATAATACGATCTAATCGGAAATATATTGAGGTGAATGAATATGTTACAATACAAACGTTACAATATGTTTTTTGGATTGTAACGTTATTGAAGAAAACGAGTGATATATAGGATATAGTTTGCTCACTTTGAAATACCCAAACAGTGGATTGCTGCTTTGTTTCGAGCTCATAAGCTTAGATCCATGATTAATCAACTGTGCTGATGTCGTAGTTGTGTTTCAAACCACCCGCGCTGAATTTTTTCAACATTCCCTTACACCAATCACCAAGAGGCTTTTTTGTGAAACCGTCAAATTAGAGGGTATCCAACGAGACCAAATTTTCCTGACTCCTAAATGCCCATGCAAAATCGTATGTATGAATGTCAAATTAATGCGCAAGGATAATTTCATCTCATTGTATGTCTCATCGATTTTGCTACCACAACAGCCGTTCTTGGACGGAGGGAACGTCGACCACAATCGAACTCATTAAACCAGCGTTTTGCAGTCGCTGGGTGTGATTCTTCATCACCAAAAGTCCAACTAAATTGATCAATACATTCTTATCTTGTCAATCCATGTCGCAAATCGTAACAAATCATCACTCGAAAGTGTTTACGTGTTAATTCCATTTTTTGCTTATATACAATTTTCAAATCACTGTAAAAACCACAAAACGTTATGAGTACGTTTATGATAGAAAATGTTAAATTTTCGAACGGAACCGTCAAAATTCATCTGGCAATGCTTAGTGTTTCCGAGGCACAAGACTTAAAAGGCAGTCCACGTATCATTTTCAACGAAAACCATGATATGGATGGAAATTTTTTCGGATGTGACAATAAGATAAGTTCTGTCCCAAATAAAACTGAGTTAAGAAAACTTTCTACTAATTTTCATTTCTTAATAAAACTTGTAACTGGTTCAACAAAATACTGCTGCGATGATAACAAAATCATTAAGGGTACCTTTTACCTTGTTTACCAAAAATTTTGTTGTGCGATTGTTTTTTTTTACTTATATGAACTAACAGTGTATTGGGAGCATGCTACGAAAGTAGAAAGCAAAAATTTTTGTGAATTTTTTTTGTGAAGGCAAGTCAGGCGCAAAATCACACCATATGCACCAAATGGATAATTTTGTCGGTACTAGAATCATGAGGGTAGCTCCAAAAACTAACGGAGGTGGAACTTTTTAAAGTCTTAAAAAGTACATTTTTTAAGTGAAACTTCCTTTGGGGTCGTTCATAAATTACGTTACCAATTTAGGGGGGTGGAGGGGTTTTAAAATGTACTACGATAAGTAACGATAGGGGGAGAGGGGGTCTCAGATATAGTAACGTGACCGAAAATAAAAAAAAACTTGAAAAAATTTAAATCCTGAAATCGGTTCAAGATTGTGTCTTATATTTGCATTGCGGCTTGTAATTCGCTTCAAAAACATCAATGAATTCTCATAAATGAGTATTATTTAATTTAAAACAAATAGGTATAAAAAGAATTTAAACCAATCAATTTTAGGGAAGCATATTCATAAAAACACTGAACTTGGTGCTGCACAGGTGCAGCTTTTACGGGTACTCTCTCAAACACTCAGCGAATTTCTTTGCATAAGAAATAAGGATACACTTCTATTCTATTTCGAAGAGTCCCCAAAGCTCCAGCTTCTTCAATTCCAGTGATTGACTCTTAGATTGAATCTTGACAGTGATTGACATTGGGATGTGGAAATTCCCATGGTTTTTGTGGTAAAAATCTCTCGCGTGGGAAAAAAACTACCACATGTGCGATATTTACCAAGCGTGGAAAAAAAATACCTCAAAATACCATAAAATACCTCAAAGTACCACAAAATACCTCAAATTACCACAAAATACAGCAATACCTCAAAATACCTCAAAAGAAAATTTGAGGGATTTTGTGGTATTTTGTGGTAATTTGAGGTATTGTGGTATTTTGTGGTAATTTTAGGTACTTTGTGGTATTTTGAGGTATTTTGCGAGTGTGGTAATTTGTGAGAATTAAGTGTGAGAAAAAGAGAAGTTTGGTGGTAATTTTATCTGGCGACACTGAGTCAAGGTAATAATATTTTTTAATATATTTTCAAATATATTTTAATCAATTCATTTATATAATTTCATATACTACGTTACTTTATGGGGTGAGGGGAGGGGTTATGAAATGCACTAGAAAGAGTAACGGAGTTGGAGGGGGAAAAAAAGTTGAAAATCGGTAACGTAGTTTATGAACGAACCCTTAGGCGCGATGAGGAGTAAAACCGATGAATACGTTCAATGATAAAACACTTTGCCGTGAAACGCTTCGACGTGTTTTTAATACAACATAGTGTTACGCAAAATTAAATAATTTTAATACTCGTATAGTATGGACACTAGACCGTACCACCTCATATGCAAAATAAAAAAAGTGCGCCGTATACCAGCGAATATGAAGCATTTTTGCAAGACAATTACGAAAAAAAATTTTTTCTTTGACCGAACGTAGGGGTCGTGCATTGACATATTTCTTTATATCTCTGGTGTTTACAGTCGGATTTTAAAGTTTGGTGTATTAATGTTTTTTGTCTTAAGGAGACCAATACGACCTCTATAGAAGTCATTGACCTCAGGTGCACTGTTCTAGTACTTACCTCAAGATTTCAATTCCTACCATCCTAATGTACCATCCTAATATACAAAAAATAAAGGTCTTAAAATATCATTGATCTTTTGCTCAGGAAGTATATCGATATTCCAGCAGAACTATTTAAAAAATTTTTGAAAATATTTTGCTGAATGTTTTCATTTTCATCATATCTTCGGTATTAAAAGTCTCGATGTTTTTTGTCTGAAGGAGACCAATTATTTTTATCTCCAAAATAAAAAAAAAGTATTCCTACAAGTCCTTGGAAGGCCTTAAATGGATTTTGAGGAATTTTAAAGCTCGTAAAAGAATAAAAAAATCTGTAACGCCAATGCTAAACGAGGTATCAACACTATTTTTGTTGTGATTTATTAAATATACAAAGTATTATTATTTTATTTTTTCACTTTCGCTTTTCACTTTCGCTGATTCGCTCTCCACAACCACTTTGAAAATAGTCAAGCAATTTCAAACACTGGCTATTGCAATTCGTTTTACCCGTAAAAAAACAGTTGAAAATTGCGTATAAAAATAGGCAATAAATTTTCAAAAATGTTTTAAAAATATTTCTGCTGGAAATATTGATATACTTTGTGAAAAAAAGATTAGTGATACTTTAAGAGCTTTATTTTTTTGATATAAGAATGTTACATTAGGATGGTAAGAACTGAGATTTGGAGGGTAAGAAATTGTGTTCAGACTCGTGATTTGCTTAGGAAATTAGTATATGTGCAAACAGCGATCAATAAGCATTTGAGTGTGAACAAGTTAAATAAAGTAAAGTGGTCATATTTTTTTGATTAGAAGTACGTAAGTAAAAGAAGTGTGAACAGTTGTGATATATAATATTTACACTAAATGCGATTTTTGTAGTAGAATGCCGCGTGCAAAACATTTGTCAGAGGAAGAGCGCGGATTGATAAAGGGTTTACATGAAACTGGTACAAAAATTGCCGATATCGCTTCCAGAGTAAATCGACATAGAAATACGATTTCAAATTTCCTCAAAAACCCTGATAGTTATTGCGAAATTAAGCGCTGTGGCAGACCAACTAGTATCGATGAACGGTGCAAGCGGGAAATTTGCCGATTAGCAGTCCAAAAAAACATGTCTTGCATGGAGATCAAAGGTCATTTGCAACTAAGCGTATCACGAAGAAGAGTCCATCAAGTCTTGACAGAAAATAAAATGATTAAATATGATTTCCGAGAACCTGTGCCTAAACTATTGAAACGCCACATAAACGCTCGTTTGGCATTTGCAGACAAGCTTAAATTTTGGGACGATGAATTCCAAAAAATAATTTTTTCTGACGAAAAAAAATTTCATTTGGACGGCCCTGATGGTGGTCATAAGTACTGGCGCGATGTAAGGCAACCCCGTCAAACTCGTCATAAGCGAAATCATGGTGGCGGATCCTTGATGGTTTGGGCTGCTTTTGGGTATGCTGGAAAGTCTCCGCTTTGCTTCATTCCAACCAAAGCTAATGCGGATATTTATGTACAAATGTTGGACGAAGTGCTCGTTGATTTTGCTGGGGACCTGTATGGAGATGATTGGATCTTCCAGCAAGACAATGCCCCAATTCACACAGCGCACACTACGAAGGAGTTCTTTAAATCCAGGAACATACCAGTTTTGGAGTGGCCAGCAATCAGCCCGGACCTTAACCCTATAGAAGACCTATGGGGGATACTTTCGAATACAATTTATAAGAACGGCCGTCAGTTTGAGACGATAAAACAGCTCAAAGAGGCTTTACTTTGTGAATGGCGTCAAATAAGCCCTTTAACATTAAAGCAATTGGTTGAATCTATGCCAAATAGAATAACTCAAGTGTTTATAAAAAAAGGAAAACATATTAAATTACTAAAAAAACAAAAAAACAATGGTTTGGTAGTAATTAATTGAATAAATATTAATATGCACGTATACTTATTTCCTAGAGGCATTAATATTTTGGTTCCTATTTTTCTTCGTGTAAGCATATTGAAATGAAATTGTTTGGTTTTTGTTACTATTCATTAATACTACTATATAAAGAGTGATTTTTTAAGTGCCTGATAACTTTTTTTTTAAAAAAAATGCATAAAATTTGCAAAATCTCATCGGTTCTTTATTTGAAACGTTAGATTGGTCCATGACATTTACTTTTTGAAGATAATTTCATTTAAATGTTGACCGCGGCTGCGTCTTAGGTGGTCCATTCGGAAAGTCCAATTTTGGGCAACTTTTTCGAGCATTTCGGCCGGAATAGCCCGAATTTCTTCGGAAATGTTGTCTTCCAAAGCTGGAATAGTTGCTGGCTTATTTCTGTAGACTTTAGACTTGACGTAGCCCCACAAAAAATAGTCTAAAGGCGTCAAATCGCATGATCTTGGTGGCCAACTTACCGGTCCATTTCTTGAGATTAATTGTTCTCCGAAGTTTTCCCTCAAAATGGCCATAGAATCGCGAGATGTGTGGCATGTAGCGCCATCTTGTTGAAACCACATGTCAACCAAGTTCAGTTCTTCCATTTTTGGCAACAAAAAGTTTGTTAGCATCGAACGATAGCGATCACCATTCACCGTAACGTTGCGTCCAACAGCATCTTTGAAAAAATACGGTCCAATGATTCCACCAGCGTACAAACCACACCAAACAGTGCATTTTTCGGGATGCATGGCCAGTTCTTGAACGGCTTCTGGTTGCTCTTCACTCCAAATGCGGCAATTTTGCTTATTTACGTAGCCATTCAACCAGAAATGAGCCTCATCGCTGAACAAAATTTGTCGATAAAAAAGCGGATTTTCTGCCAACTTTTCTAGGGCCCATTCACTGAAAATTCGACGTTGTGGCAGATCGTTCGGCTTCAGTTCTTGCACGAGCTGTATTTTATACGGTTTTACACCAAGATCTTTGCGTAAAACCTTCCATGTGGTCGAATAACACAAACCCAATTGCTGCGAACGGCGACGAATCGACATTTCACGGTCTTCAGCAACACTCTCAGAAACAGACGCAATATTCTCTTCTGTACGCACTGTACGCATTCGTGTGGTTGGTTTAATGTCCAATAAAGTAAACTGAGTGCGAAACTTGGTCACAATCGCATTAATTGTTTGCTCACTTGGTCGATTATGTAGACCATAAATCGGACGTAAAGCGCGAAACACATTTCGAACCGAACACTGATTTTGGTAATAAAATTCAATGATTTGCAAGCGTTGCTCGTTAGTAAGTCTATTCATGATGAAATGTCAAAGCATACTGAGCATCTTTCTCTTTGACACCATGTCTGAAATCCCACGTGATCTGTCAAATACTAATGCATGAAAATCATAACCTCAAAAAAATCACCCTTTATTAAAAAATTAAATGCATTCCGATGGTTTCAGTTTTTTTATTTCAAGCTAAGCTGATGCACATATACTTTTTTCCCTGAGGTACTAGAACGGTACACCTGAGACCAATGACTTCTATAGGAATCATATTGGTCTCTTGGAGAGAAAAACATTGATATACCAAACTTTAAAATCCAACTGTAAACACCAGATATATAAAGAAATATGTCAATGCGCGACCCCTACGTTCGGTAAAAAACAAAATTTTTTTTTTTCATAATTGTCTTGTAAAAATGCGTCATATTCGCTGGTATACGGTGCACTATTTTTTTGAGGTACGGTCTAATGGACACAGTAGCTTTTCAATTGCATGGTTCATACATCGAGTAATTATAATATTACCATGAAAATTTGAAGCATATGGAGCATGTCTTTGATATTCATATTGAAAACATCAACCTTAAACCAAAATACAAACACTGACTGCTGCTAAGTAACAAAGTTGTAATGTACAACATTTTAAAGTATATTTCAAACTTTTGAGAGTAATAAAAGAGTACACAGACTATATTTCTGTATTGCATTTACATATTTTCTTTTTATCTTTATGTTTTTGAAGCAAAATTCTACATATCACATAGTTTTATGATACATATTAACCCTGTCCAGCCCTCCCTTAAAGCCCCCCCCCTGTTCAGGTGTAGGGAATAAATATAAAAATCATAAAAGTAAGAAGTGGTCGGAGGGAATAGGTCCCCAAGGTAAATCATGCATATTAACCCTCTCTGGCCCTCCCTTAAAGCCCCCATGTTCAGGTGTAGGCAATAAATACACAAAAATCATAAAATTTGAATCGGAGCCCACCTAAGGAGTGGTTGGAGGGAATAGTTTTCCGAAGGAAAAATGTTCCTTCTGAAAAATTAATGGGGTCGGTCATATATACTAACCCTCTCCGGCCCTCTCTAATTTAATTTTTGAGCGTAAAATAAAAATTGAGAAAAAATTTCTATTTCTGAGCGAAAAAAATAAAAACTGAAAATCAATAAAATAAAATAAAAATCTAAAAGTAACAATAAAATTTTTAGTTTATAAACATCGCTTATAATAATTACGATCTCTGATTAAAACAGATTTAATTTACTCTTGCCATTATATGAAATGGGACTTTTTTAGTAAGACTATATTATAGAGTAAATCAATTAACTACTTAAAAATCAACTTTTTTGGGTTAAAGTTTCACTTCTTCCGTGCGTGGTAGCCACACACATATTTTTTATTCTTTTTTTAAATTTTGATGTTTAGATGCTACAGTTCCATTATTTTTTTAACGACCCACTTAATTCTAGTACCGAGGATACCGACATAAATCCTTAACATTTTTCTGTTTTGTTTTTTATTTTGAGATGAAGCACAAAAATTTTTTGGTAACAACCAACAGCGTATCTGTTTTTTATCTACTTTGTCATGACACACAAAAATAAGAACAACGACGATAACAACAACAACAACGATATTTTCTTAACAAAGTCTGATATTTTATCTATTCAATAAAAAAAAACCGTTTGTCGATGTCTTTTATAATTTTTTTTTTAAATTTAATTTTTAGCGATGCATTAAATTTTGGGTCGTCAAGGTAAAGGATGCCCTTAAACAAAATGCCGTATAAATCATACAGAACTAAAACAAAGGATTTCTACATTTATCATAAAATACTGAATATCGTTTTGAATTGAATTAAAAAAGTGTTAATTTAGTCAACTTGCAACAGTCCATAAATAAAAATAATTATGTTGGATTTTATAACTTTTTAATTATTATGAAATGAGTAAACACAGCGTAAGTTGATAATTTTCTAAGCAATTTTAATTAATATAAATTTATTATTAAATAGCCGATGTTAATTAAAAAACATCAAAGTGGATTTTCACACTGATAACAAAAACAAAAAATGCAACAGCAACAACTACAATATTGCAACATGGGCTGCCAACACGTGATGGTAAGTAGTTACAGCAACAATAACAACATCAACAATTAAACAAGTAATAATTAGCAAATTAGTTTTTTTTTGTTGTTGTTGTAGTTGTATGTTCTTTCGACGCCATTAACGTTTAATAATTCATGCTAAACACGCCATTTATTCAAAGTGCAACAAGCTAAATGCATGCAACAACACTAGCTGCGGGTAACATGAAACCAACGAGCATTTAATTTACTAGATCAATACGCTAGAGGGTGCTCGTGTGCAGATTAGCATAAAAATGATTAAAAAATAAAATGAAACTCATTGAAATATTTTAAATACAGCAACGCATTCACAACAATTATTTGTTTGCTTTTCCTGCGCCCCAATGTTAGTTTGTATGGCCCGCAAACAAATTATTGTGGCTGCCCTTTGGTGCCTTAATTGGTTGAACGGCTAAGTTTTGTTTTAATAAATTATAAATACATAAATAACACAGTGCAATACGAAAAAAATAACCATATACGGACACTACTACGTGATAAAAGACTAAAAAAAAAAGACCCGTGTCTCCCAATTTTTCCCAAAGTCATGCACTTTTTTGTTTATGGGCCGCCAAAGATTTGGGGCCTCGGTATCATTTTCGCAAAAAAGTGATCATTTTCTCGGGCTCATATCTTGCAAACCGTTCAGAATTTCGATTTACTCTCTGAGGCAAATTTGTAGCTCTTGTCATAAAGAACAAAAATTGCGAACATATAAAATCAAAAAACTTCACCTTCCAGATCAAAATCGCAAAAAACTTAAAAAAATTCGATTTTTTTAACTTTTTTCCCGTGTTCAGGTCCATAGGTAGCAAACCGTTCAAAATTCAAGGAAACAATCAACTACAAAAATTTACCTAAGATCTCAATAATCAAATTTCTAGAACATATAAACTTCCTAGAGATGATTCTTAACACTGTTTAGGTAGAGTCTATGGCATTAAGTTAAGTAATACTTTTGACTTAGTCTTTGTCCACTTTTGTCTTACCTAGATTCCTACAAAACCATATTTCGATATACTTCGTTATAAAACTAGTAAGACATGATCTTCGACTGACCCCGACGGCCGAACCAAAGTATATTCAAAGTCTTAAGCAGCCAATAAAATGTTTTGTATCAAAAACAACTTTCATCATAGCTTTAACGGAAAATATTCGCTTTTGTTTTTTGATAAAATCACTTAGGTAGGAGGTAGGCGTGAGGTAGGCGTGGATTTCACTCGATCGTTGAATTTCATACTCAGACTGCATATTGAATATCAAAGCTTATTATTATGCAAAATTTCAAGTCTATATATTAATTTTTGTGGAATTAAGAGATTTTACCGTTTTGATAAAGTCACTTTGTATGGGAGGTAGGCGTGTTTTTCACCCGATTTGGCTTATTTTCGAATTTGATCTTTATTTTTTAGATGCAAGCTTAAATATCAAATATTTCGTGATGATAGCTAGAAAATTACGGCTCTAATTGTGATCACAGACAGACATACGGACATGGCTAAATCGACTCGAGTGGTGATTCTAATCATAGGTCCCGGGTTCGAATCCGGACCAGGCCATGGTCCTTCGCTTTAACCTTTCGCGTTTGCAATTTTCTATATTCATATCTAATCAACTGAAATTAACGAATTGAAGTCGTACACTCAGAAAAAACACCTATCTTTTTGTGATAAAAAAAATCTCTATTTTTAATAATACCAATTTTCTCTTTTTCAAATAAAATTTCATTCAATTAGAATAAATTTTCACATATTCGATGAAATATTACTTCACTTGTCGGAAATGAAAATATTCCAAGTCTCTAATAATGATAAGTATTTTTCTCGCATTAAAAAATTCTCATTTATAGATAAAAATTTCTAGAAAATGAAAAGTTTTCTCTATTATAGGTAAACAATTCATAAATAAAATAAAAAATAAATAACTGGCCATTTCAGCCCTTGAAAGGACTTTGACCTAGCTTCTTATGATCAATTGTGTTGTGCGTGTTATTAAGTTTGTACACAATTGACCGAGAAATGGACCTACAGGCTTAACGCCGACTCCGAACGGCGATGAACGGAATGTTCTTATTCTCAAGAAGCCTTACATGGCATTTTTGATTACTCTCTGAGGTTTGCCATTGTCTGCAGAGAGGTGGTGGCCGTACAGAAAAATTATTTTAATTCAAATAATTTTCTGTCGCTGCTGGGGTTCGAACCTGGGTCTCCAAAGTTCGTTGACATAGCGGCCACGCACTTTAACCAACTACGCCACGGACGCCAGATAAACAATTCACTACGCGAAATATTTTCTTCAATAAAAACAAATCCTTTGTCTAAAATAAAAGTCTTTTTCTCTAAGAACGATATATTTTTCTTATATTTCTCTGTTTCATGGAAGCTTTTTACCATTTTTAGGGAATTTTTGGAATCACATTTAGAGAAAAGCATTTTCTGGAGCAAACTCTACACCATTTTTCTCTAAATATGATACGTTTTTTATCATATTCCGAGAGACTTTTTTCTGAGTGTAGTTGGCGGTAAATAAGTTTGTGGAAGAGTTGCATTATAACTTGAATTGACTGAGGTAAAGGGACAACACTTGCCTCTGATTCAAATTCACATGTTTTTACGGCTTTCCACTACACTTAGAACACCCTACACATGTTTCACTTGGTTGCCCTCTCACAAATTCCGCTCAGACTCAAAAGTTTGAGGTTAAAGCTCAATTGAGCCTCTATTTGGGCATGCACGAAGTCAAAGGCCTTTGATCAGAAAAACCAAATCAGGATTAGATAACTAACAAAAATAACCTTGTATTCTACTCTTTTGCACAGACAACAACAACGGCATCCATCGTCGTTTCAGAGGCCAATTAAGTTTAATTAAAATATCTTACAAGTTATGCTGGAGCCATACAAGTATATAGCTTAAACTCGCAAAAAATTCCAACAACAACAATAGTGTGCACGGCAAAATTGCCTTAAAGAAATATCGCTACGTAAAATTGATGCGCTACCAGAGGTTGTATAAATGTCACAAGCCCAAAGATACCAGAAACGTGAGCTAAATGCGCTGATCTATCTTGAGACTGAATTGAAGTTCCTAAAGTTTAATTTTTGCTGCAGAAGGTATCCAGACAGCGCCTTGTGTGCAATTTTAAAATGTTTATATATCTTCACAAAAGTATCTCGGAACCATTCGCATAGAGTATGCGACACAATAATCAGAGATATAGCACAAAGTTGAATATTGAGGCATTTGGATTGGTTTGTGCGAACTTCTTAAAATATGCAAATGAAGAAATAAATTTTAGTCCTTGGGATCCTTTGTTTGCATTGGCCTGGCATGGCAAGGTGATCGTCTTAAATTTGCTTAAACTGCTTGAGTCGGCGCATTCAATACTATTTAAAAGCAAGCACTCCAAGTTGCTGCGCTGGAATGGCACGTTGCGTCCATAAATAGTGCTCACCATATTCAAAGCGCCAAACTTTATTTAGCAGCAGCAGCAGCAGCATCGAATTCGTACTCGAACTCAAGTCAAAAGATTAAGACACAAAATTCTTTATTTGTTTAAATGCAAATAACAGTAAATTAGGTAAGTTTTTGCAACGATTCGAGTGACTACGTTTGAATCACGTAGTGCCAGGAAGGCAAGCACAACGAGACGCAGTCTGCTACAGCATGTGGCTTAAGTTTCCGAAGTCAGTGGTTTTCAGTTACTTTGGAGAGCCATTTCAGAGATTTATACCAACATGAGTCAGTATCTGCTTTTTACATTTTTCCTACAATGAAACAAAAACTCACAATCCAAAAAATATACTTATATTTTATAATGACTTGGAACTTGCCGTAAATTCAAAATGATAAAATATTTAAATGGCTTCCTTTATGTATGGGTTCCCATGATGAAGTCATTTATCTGTAGACTTGATTTTATTTTAAAAATATTTCGCTTTCGCTTTTTTAACAAATTGCTTAGCGCTTTAGTGAGTTATTTGAAGAACCTTTTTTATCGATTAAAGTGCTTCCATCCTTTACTTCTTGCCGACCAATTCAGATTTCATCATTCAAAGGTTTTTTCCCCTCTTTTTCTTTGAATTGCCATTTTTATTAAATGATTACATGTGGTGCGAGTTTTTGTCAAATGTGTTGTTAGATAGATTCGCTTTGCTAACTTTCAGTTGAAGATGTACACGGACGTGTACTTGCATAGATTTTGTATATCCAATAAGCCAAATGGATAAGTTTCGAATTTGAAGCGAGGTACAGTGATGCGCCCAATAGGCAAAAGTCCAAAAATTTGATGTCGTAAATATCCAAGTGTTTGGTATTTTTTGAAAGGTAATACTTGCACTAAGAAGATTACTGATTACTATGAACTATCTAAGAAGATTACTACTGTACTATTCTACTGATTACTATTCTAGAAGGAGCTTTGGAAAGTGGACCTTTCTAAGCAAGAAACTTGCACCATAAAACTAGCATTTTTACGCTTTCTACAAATTTTTCACACAATTCGATTTAAATAAACAAAATTTGAAAGAGTATTGCTAGAAGAACAAACAAAATAAAAACTATTTTAAAATGTGTGTTAATAAATTTTTTTGTAGAGCTAATTACTTAATCTTTTTATTAGTAAAACACAAAATATTTCACAGTTTGGTAGAAAAAAAAAGGATTTTGCGAAAACATGTATGAGTTATTTTTCTTAAACACAAGTTTGAACCATTACTTTAAAAAGGGGGGGGGGGGAGGGGTAAGGTTTGTTTCGTCTAAAAAAGACATTTTTTCATGAATTTTAATAGAGAAAATTATTACTGTAGGTTTATTTTACATATTATTATATAAAAGTACAACATTTTAAGAATATTTAAAAAATTTTTGTTAAAAAATAGAGAGAAATAACGGATTTATTGAAAATCTCCGTAGGAGCCTCGAAAAAAAGTCTTTGTGCGGTGACCAGCCTACAGTAACTGGATCATCTGAAATCAAAGGATGAAAATGCTTTCTTTAGTTTATTACTTAATATCTCCAGTGACGTCGAGTTTTTTTCTAATTTTTCAATTTATGACACCATTTCGAAGCCAAAATGACGATTTTTGACGAAAAAATCGACCTTTTTGTTATTATAAAATTGTTAGTAATTAAAAACTTAAAAAAAAACTCGACGTCACCAGAGAGCTACTTATGTGTAGAATATGTGTACAAAATTTCAAAACGATCGGTTCAGTAGTTTTTTCCTTAGGCTGGTCACCGACTTTAAAAATTACATGTTTGCGAAAATCGATTTAAAGTTTTGTACACTAAGCAACACATAGTTGGAGGTACGGTCATTCAACCTACTGTAACTTCGTTAGTTTTGCTCCGAATGACCTAAAAATTTAATACAATATTCTTCAGGTGTTGTACTTTCAGAAACTAAAATAAAAAAAAAATGAAAAAAAAGTTGTCAAACCTTACCCCCCCCCCCCCCCTCCCCCCTTAAGATTTAAGACAAAGTTGTCCAGTTTTTTCGAACTTTTTGTTTAAACTCAATTTTAGAAAAAGCTTAAATTACGATTACATTTTCTTACTGTGCATTCTAACAAGTGAATTATTGTTGAGTTGTTCAATAACACAATAGCAAGGTTCTGACAATGTATTCTGGTAGAGGGGACAAAAAAACAATATACGTGTATCGGCGTTTTGAAAGTTTACGTCTGAGTTTAATTTTAGGGGGATTTAATTTTTCCCCTTTTCGAAAATTCTTATAGTGAATCGGCATAGGAAATCATGTTATCCTTACATTTTGGGTATAGGATGTGTTCTGAAGATTTATGTAAAATATTATTCGTTGATATTGCTAAGTATGATGTGCAAAATGAGTAAAACACTTTTTTCATAGAAAGTAACCCCCTAAAACCAAGTTTAGTGCGACATTTTAGCATCAATTCTAATTAAGTACGAAATTAACTCTTAAACTCATTTTAAGTTTTGACTTATTTCTGGCATTTAAGTTGAATTTTTAGTTGAATTGATGTATTCAAAGACCTATAGTAGAATTTTATGACTAATTTTTTTTGTCAAACACTTTAACCAGTTATATCCTTGTTTTATGGATCTTTTTGCCTTTATCAAAAAATGTTCAAAAAACATCAATAAATTGAGAAGTTAGGGGGTTAAAATGTACCACAAAAATATTTCTCGTAATATTTTACATAAATCTTCACAACGCTTTCTATACCCAAAATGTAAGTATAGCGTGATTTTTTATGCCGATTCACTACGAGAATATTCAAAAAGGGGGGAACTTATATTCTCCCTAAAATAAGACTCATACGTAATCTTTCAAAACGCCGATACACGTATATTGTTTTTTTGTCCCCTCTACCAGAATCCATTGTCGGAACCTTGTCATTTTGGAAAAAAATTGATTTTGTTCTTCAGTGTAACACAGTGTGACGAAATCGACCAAAAAAAAAGCACAACTAAACTTTATAGAAATTCTTAAAGAGGCACATGTTGTGAGTCCATCGCACTTGGTCTAACCTCTCAATGTCGTCACAATTTTTTTTAATTCATTTTTAAAGTTGAAGGGTTCGATTTTTGTTGTGCGGACGTTTATTGAATTTTTACAGTTATTTGCCTTGTTTGAAATGAAAAACAAATTCCACTTTTTGCAATAGAATTTTACGTAGAATAAGGCTGTATAAAAATAAATACGATAAAATACAAAACTAAGCCTGTAGCGAAGCAAATTCCTGTTCTTTAATTTCATAAAAAAAATTAGTGTTTCTATGAATTTAAATGATATAATGCTGCATGAATTACATCTTTTTTCACAAAAATTCATTGCATTGAATCCAAAACCATCAATATCGGTTGAGAATTGGCAAAATGGCGGCAGTTTAAACGTTTTTTTTTTCGTCATAAAACACTGATTCCCATGTACATATATGTTGCTATCATACAAATTGCTCACATTTTGTCAAATCTAAGCCGATTTTGGACATCTTTAGCTCATTGGAAAGAAAATATGATGAGTAACATACATCTAGAGCATTGCTACATAGATATTTGAAAATTATAAAAGCTACTATGGAATGAATGTTTATTCGTTTTTTTTTGACGTGACGAAGTTACGTTGTACAGATCAAATATTCAAAAAAGTTGAAAAATGAATTTTTAAAAAATTCATCTGCGTTGCATTGAATTGTTACTCGCTGAGTATAAGAGCTATGATTAAAAAATGGTATGACCGTAAAGGTTAATTCTTTTACTTCATTATAAAAACAAAACAAAAATTCAAAACATCATCGGGTCGCAGGGGGAACTGTTTAAGCAACACAACTGAAAATTTGTTACATGGAATTATTACTCGCTGAGTATTAGTGCTAGGATTAAAAATACGATACGCCAATAAAGGCCTATTGTAAGCCCTCACAACAAAATTAGACAACAAATTTCTGTCGCCATGGGGACGCTGAGCGAGCCGCTCTAAGATCGATAACGCAACATTCATGCAGCGGCGTTGCATTGAATTTTTACTCAACGAGTATATAAACTACGATAAAGGTTTAAAAAGGAAAAAGAAGGTTTTCTAAATGGCTTTACGACAAAAATAAAAAACAAACAAACTCCGGCATTGTCAGGTCGTGAATATAGCAGCTTGTGTAACAGAAATGTAATATCGTTGCATGGAATTATTACTCACTCAGGAGGAGTGCTACGGTAAATTTTGTTTTACGACAGCAGGGATGTGTTATTACGCTTCACAACTAAATTACAAAAAAAATTCTTGTTTTCATGATTTCAGGGATGCAATCACATAATGCAGTCAATATGCTACAGCCATGAAAAAACGTTGTATGGATTTTTAACTCTGTGACTACTGGTGCAACGGTAAATTTTAAGGAACGAAAACGAAGGTGAGCTCTTCGGGCATATGAAAAAAATAAAAAAAAAAATTGATAGCGTGTCAAAGACCCTCACGGAACCGCCTAATGTGACGAATATGCATCACTTTTGCTGTATTAATTGCAATAAGAGCACAACCAATGCGGAAGCAAAAAAAAAGCTAAAAGAAAAGCAACAACTCCAAATCCAACAACAACTCCAACACCAACACCAACACCAACACCAACACCAACACCAACACCAACACCAACACCAACACCAACACCAACACCAACACCAACACCAACACCAACACCAACACCAACACCAACACCAACATCAACATCAACATCAACATCAACATCAACATCAACATCAACATCAACATCAACATCAACATCAACATCAACATCAACATCAACATCAACATCAACATCAACATCAACATCAACATCAACATCAACATCAACATCAACATCAACATCAACATCAACATCAACATCAACATCAACATCAACATCAACATCAACATCAACATCAACATCAACATCAACATCAACATCAACATCAACATCAACATCAACATCAACATCAACATCAATATCAACATCAACCTCAACATCAACATCAACATCAACATCAACATCAACATCAACATCAACATCAACATCAACATCAACAACATCAACATCAACATAAACATCAACATCAACATCAACATCAATATCAACATCAACATCAACATCAACATCAACATCATCAACATCAACATCAACATCACAATCAACATCAACATCAACATCAACATCAACATCAACATCAACATCAGCATCAACATCATCATCAACATCAACATCAACATCAACATCAACATCAACATCAACATCAACATCAACATCAACATCAACATCAACATCAACATCAACATCGACATCAACATCAACATCAACATCAACATCAACATCAACATCATCATCAACATCAACATCAACATCAACATCAACATCAACATCAACATCAACATCAACATCAACATCAACATCAACATCAACATCAACATCAACATCAACATCAACATCAACATCAACATCAACATCAACATCAACATCAACATCAACATCAACATCAACATCAACATCAACATCAACATCAACATCAACATCAACATCAACATCAACATCAAAATCAACATCAACATCAACATCAACATCAACATCAACATCAACATCAACATCAACATCAACATCAACATCAACATCAACATCAACATCAACATCAACATCAACATCAACATCAACATCAACATCAACATCAACATCAACATCAATATCAACATCAACATCAACATCAACATCAACATCAACATCAACATCAACATCAACATCAACATCAACATCAACATCAACATCAACATCAACATCAACATCAACATCAACATCAACATCAACATCAACATCAACATCAACATCAACATCAACATCAACATCAACATCGACATCAACATCAACATCAACATCAACATCAACATCAACATCAACATCAACATCAACATCAACATCAACATCAACATCAACATCGACATCAACATCAACATCAACATCAACATCAACATCAACATCAACATCTACATCAACATCAACAATAACAACAACAACAAGAAACTTCGTCACGTCAAAACCTACGGGTGTGTCCACGGCACAGCCAACTCTTTTTTATTATATTTTTATTTTCAATAGAATTTTTATATGAATGAATTTGTACGAGTGTATAAAAAAAGTACGCTGCACAACATATAATCTGAAACATTATTGTAAGATAATTTTTAAAAAATTGTAGAGCATTTAAGTTTATCTTCGGCATTTACAGTCCTATCTTATGGCGTTTACTTTTCTCAAAAATATTCTGCATTTTTTCTGCCCTCTTTGGGAATTCTGCCCTTTCTGTGCTTTTTTCTCAAAAAAAATTCTGACCTGTAAATTAAATCGAGGTCTTTTATCGACAATGTTGACCTTGAACAAAAAATTTGACATGTTCGGAAAATATTAAATGTTATCATTGACATTTCATTAAAATTTGATATTTTTCACGGATGACAAAATAAATATTATAAAAATTTTTCTCAAAAGTGAGCCAACAAATTCAATGAATTCCTACAAATTCAATGAACGTCGGCACAACAAAAATTGAATTCTTCAACTTTAAAAATGAATTAAAAAAAATTGTGACGACATTGAGTGGTCAGACCAAGTGCGATGGACTCACAACATGTGCCTCTTTAAGAATTTCTATAAAGTTTGGTTGTGTTTTTTTTGTCGTCACACTGTGTAATTAAAGTCGTTACTTTTATATTTTTCAAAGTGAATTTTTTTGTATTAACAACAAAGAATTTGTTCAATTGAAATTGCCATTGAAAAATTCATAAAATTTGAAGCATGCAGCATATAATAAAAAATTAAAAACAAAAAACAAAAACAAAGTCTCGAAGTTTTCTGTGCTTTAAGTCATCCATCCATCCAAAAAACATCCATCCATCCGGCCCGTCATCTGCACTTGCTATGGCTTTGCACGATTTTGCACTTTACTCATCCTAACCATGGCCACGGAAGCTGGCTTGGCCTGCACACATTTACAACAACAATAACAACAAAGGCCTTTAAGAAAAAAAGTACCTTTGCCAAATTGTTCTGAGCTGCTCTGCTCATGGTTAATGCATGATTTAAACGAAACTCAACGAATTTTTTTTTTTTTTTTCTTTGCACGCATTCGTTAATGCGTTGAAACGGCAGGCCCTTTATCAAGAGCTACCCATATTTTTTGGCAACGTATCAACACGCTATTGGACGCAGAATTCTATGTGAGCATCATTTGGCCATTCTGCCAATTCCCATTAATGGTCATGTCCTTGGCGGCAAATTGGGAGCAGCTCTTTTGTCCACCGAAATACCTCTGCTTCCCCAATGCATACTTGTGGATATCTAAGTACCTACTACCTTTTATGGTGTATTGTGTTTGGGTCGCTTTTATTGCGTTCAAATTCTTTGCTGCCATCGTTTCCTGTATTTTGGAATCTCTTGAATTTGTGATTTTAAATAAAGGTTACTCACGCATTCTAGGCATTGGCTTGGCATCGTTATATTCAGCCTTTGATATGGTTTAAAGCAGGAGCGGTAAAATTTTGCCAAAGAATTTATTTTAGATAACCGAAGGCTTCCTAGATATCCATCAATGTGTGCTGTGAAGTGAAAGCATTTGAATTGTTTAGGAGCAGAGGAAGCCAAGCTTTATAAGTTGAATTGACAAGCTGATAGATAAGCTCATACAATTTGTGACAGGGTCAAATTGAATCATTTTGAAGGGTGCAGAAGAAACACAAATATAAATGTTGACATTTAAAAATCAAGTTGAAGCTTATAATATTCAGAAAAAAATTTCAAAATATTCACTTTAAGAATCACTACCTTAGCTTTATTATTACGAAATATAAGGAATATTAGGCCTGCTCTGTAATTGCCTGAATGTTGAAAACTACTAGGCTCTATCATAAGTCCTTGGTCCTTTTAAAAAACGCATAATCTCTTAGCAAAGTTATTTTTCATTACTTATAATATTACTCTGCTTTTAGCTCGATACAGTAAGTCTATCGATCTTTCAACATTTCGATAACTTTTGCATGTATTATTATGCTATGTTTGTCTAATTCCTTAAAATAAGTATCGGTATACAATACATCGTCTCTTTTTGTGATAAATATATTTCCATTGAGCCATATTTTGAATTTGGGAAAAGATGATAGTCGCTGGGGGTCATTTCTGGATAATACTGTGGATATGAAAACAATTCAAATAGGAATTTGAAGCAATTTCAGGTCTTGCAAAAAATAATATTTTTCTTCTTAAAATGTGCCCATTTTGACTAAAGTGCAGTTGTTCAGACGGTCTAATAATAAGCAAAATATTCGCCTGTTATTGTTTTTCTTTATTAAACAATGTCGATCAATAGTATACTATCAGAATTCCAAAAAATACTCAAAACTTTTCAAAAGAGCACTTTCACTTGGCACAATCCATTGTTTTGCTTGTTATAGCGTTTCATGTGTATAGTGATGAATTCGAGATTCGTCACAAATAACTTATCGTACAAAATCTTACGGATCATGTTTAAAAATGGTGCTCAGAACCCCGTGCTCATTGTCTATTTTGTTCGATTGCTAATACAGTTGTTTCCTTTTTTGGTAGACACCAATATTCTTCATCAGAAGTGCCAGTACGACCACGTTTAAATTCGGCAAATCAATAAATTATGAATGATTTCGGTGGAACAGATACATAATCGTATTTGTCAAAGCATTCCTTTGCCTGCACAGTGTCTTACCCATTAAATATCAATGCTTTATCAAAACTCGAAATTCACTTTTCTGTAATGTTATAAAAAGGACAAAAGTTTTATATTTCAAATGACAGTCACTCACAAAGCACGTGAAAAGTGGAACTGACTTAATCGTTTGAAATAAGGCAGGTCTTAAAAAGATTTTAACAGGACCAGCATAATAAAGTGATCTGTGGACGGCAAACGCAATATAGAACTAGTAAGAAATGATCTTTCACTGGACCAAAGTTAAAATACCCCCACGGCCGAACCAAAGTATATTCAAAGTTTTAAGCAGTCAATAAAATGTTTTGTATCGGAGGTAGATGTGGTTTTTATCCGATTTCGTTGGAATTCATACTCAGAGTGCATATTGATATTTAAGGTTATTCGTCATATATTTCAGATTTCAAGTTTATACATTAATTTTTTCTGGAATTCTTGGAGATTTCCCGTTTTGATAAAGTCACTTTGTATGGGAGGTAGGCGTGGTATTTATACGATTTGGTTGAATTTCATACTCAGGGTACATATTAAATATGAAAGCTCATATGCAAAATTTCTAATCCATATATTAATTTTTGTGGAATTTAAAGAGATTTAACATTTTTGATAAAGTTACTTTATATGGGAAGTTGGCGTGGTTTTCATCCGATTTGGTTGAATTTTATACTAAGAGTGTATATTAAATATCAAAGCTTATAATCAGGTCTATATATTAATTTTTGCTGAATTCTTAGAGATTTTACCGTTTTGATAAAGTCACTTTATATGAGAGGTAGGCGTGGTTTTCATCCGATTTGGCTCATTTTCGAACTTGATCTCTATTTTTCAGGTACAAGCTTAAATATTGAATTTCGTGATGATAGCTTGAAAATTAGGGCTGTAATCGTGATCACAGACAAACAAACAGACAGACAGACAGACGGACAGACGGACAGACAGACGGACATGGCTAAATCGACGCGGGTGGTGATGCTGATCAAGAATGTATATACTTTTCTATACCTGCCACGCCTCCTTATGGGCGTTACAAACGGAGTGGGTAAATATAAGGGGGTAAATATACCCCATTTACGTTTTTAAACGTGGGGGTATAAAAATTGCACTTTGGATATATAACCTGAACTCTCTCACCTTAGATATCTTATCTCCATAGGGTGGTAACAAGAATTATAATCGAAATAGCCTTGGTTAGATATTTTACTGACCACATACGCAAAATCTGAAGCGAAGAGTTTTTAAGCATTAAGACATTTGGTATGCTACACAGGACTCACAAAAAAGTGCAGTGTTAGAGGCGTATAAGCTCCCCAAAAATCATACATATTGTTTGTGTCGAAGTCGCAAGCTCGTGTCGTTTGTTGAAGCGAATCGTTTAACGAATATTTCTCAGAAACTGCTTGTCTTGTTGTCATTAATACGTATACAAAATTTCATGTACACATACAGGGTGGGCCAAATAAATTTTTTTTTTTTTAAATGCAATAAAATGAACAAAATTAAATTTATTCCATGTATTATGACTTTAGTAGTAAGAAAAACATTCCCATTAATCATGAAACATAACATTGTTGAAGTGGCTGCCTTGGCTGGCTTCCCAGTAGCGCATTCTGTCACTCCAATTTTCCAAGACCTTGTTAATTTTTTCGGGCTGTAGCTCACGGATTGCTTGGATGATATTGGCCTTGTTGGTCGGTCCTTTAGGGCCCCCACAAAAAAAGTCTCAAGGCGTCGCAGCTGCGAGGCGGCCAATAGACATCGCCAAGACGGCTGATAACACGCAGTGGGCTACACTGCGCTCACTTTGGAAATAAGTTTCCAATATTTCTCAACATTGTTCAAGCGTAAAGCGACTCATTTCTTTACGCGGAGGTATGATACTGACTTTATGTCAAGATTTCGAGCAGAAAACAGCTGTCAAGTCAAAATAATCTAATTATAATTTAAAAATAAAGCACTATATGGCCCACCCTGTACATATCAGTTGCTTTCGTGTTGAAGTAGAATTACGTCATTCTCAAAGATGATTAGGGTGGTTGATTGCGATCAGCAAAATATGTTTACGTCAGATTTTGGACCTTTGGTGTGCTTAAAGTACTGATCGTAGAATGTTGATTTCAGCACTTGTTGGCCTGTGTGATCCTCACTGGGAGAAAAATTCGTATGAAAAATCTCTATCTTTTATAAATTTATTTAATGTTGTTGGGCTATGGCCGTGTAACAACGTATAAAGAGAAACAACGAAGTTCTTGCTACGCTAGACAAGCAGATAGCAACAAATAGACTAAAGCAGAAAATTAATAAGCTTAAGGAGGAAACACGGCCATAGCCCAACAACATTAAATATATTTCAAAAGAAGGCCGATCTATCTTTTATAAATTTTACACAAAGGACTTTGATCTAGCTCCTTATGATCAATTGTGTTGTGCGTGTTATTAAGTTTGTACACAATTGACCGAGAAACCGGACCTACAGGCTTAACGCCGACTCTAAACGGAGATGAACGGAATGTTCTTGTTCTCAAGAAACTTTACAAGGCATTTTGATTACTCTCTGAGGTTTGCCATTGTCTACAGAGAGGTGGCGGCCGTACAGAAATCATTTTAAATTCAAATAATTTTCTGTCGCTGCTGGAACTCGAACCCGGGTCTCCAGGTTCGTTGACATAGAGGCCACGCACTGTAACCAACCACGCCATGGACGCCAATAACATGAAACATTAACAAAAATTTGATGTTTTGGTTAGCTATTCGCATAGTTTTTTGTATGAACTTAGTTTCCTACTCAAAGCTACTACTTGCTGGCGTAATTTAAGCAAGAAAATTATGGCGGAGTTCAATAATTGCGTCTTACGTTTAGAGTAAGCAGGGCTACAAAATTATAAAACATTTGGTATGTTCCTAATGTTGAGTTTTTATCGTATTAACACAAAAATAATTAAAATGTCTCAATTTATAATGAAAACTAGTAAGAAATGATCTTCGACTGGGCCGAAGTTAAAATACCCCCACGGCCGAACCAAAGTATATTCAAAGTCTTAAGCAATCAATAAAATGTTTATCTGTAAAAACGTTTTCGTTATATTTTTAACAGAAAATATTCGCTTTTGTTTTTTGATAAAATGGCTTTGTATGGGAGGAGGGCGTGGTTTTCACCCAATTTGGTTGAATTCCATACACATAGTACACGTTATATATCAAAATTCATATGCAAATTTTCAAGTCCATACATTAATTTTTGTGGATTTTAGAGAAATTTTACCTTTTTGATAAAGTCACTTTGTATGGGAGGTAGGCGTGGTTTTCATCCGATTAGATTGAATTTCATACTTAGAGTGTATTTTGAACATCAAAACTCATATGCAAAATTTTAAGTCCATATATTCATTTTTGTTAAATTCTAAGGGATTTTACCGTTTTGATAAAGTCACTTTGTGTGGGAGGTAGGCGTGGTTTTCATCCGATTTGGCTCATTTACGAACATGACCTTCATTTTTTATATAAAAGCTTAAATATAGAATTTCGTGATGATAGCTTTAAAATTACGGCTGGAATCGTGATCACAGACAGACGGACAGACGGACAGACGGACAGACAGACGGACAAAGCTAAATCAACTCGGGTGGTGATGCTGATCAAGAATATATATACTTTTCTATACCTACCACGCCTCCTTATGGGCGTTACAAACGGAGTGACAAAATTAATATACCCCCATTTACGTTTTTTAAACGTGGGGGTATAAAAATCTTAAATCCTGAGTATAAAAAAGTTCTTTGTAGAAATTAACAATGACAAAATTATAGACATTTTTAATTTTTAAGATTTATTAATAAGAGCCATCCCTTAAAATAATGAGCTTATGACTCGTTTCTCTTATTTCTTCTCTCTGTTCGCTATAATGCCGTGGTTATGCTTACCAAACATGATTGCCGAACATTTTTTGTTGTTATTAGGTTTGTTCACGTACTTTACTTGTAAAAACTTGCAGGGAGAGAGTAAATGAAGAATTGAGACAAAAATATTTACAAAGAGAAAAATAGCAGAAAAAGTACGTGAACAAGAAACTAGTAGAAACTTGCAAGTTAAGAGCTGATCAAACGAATTGACATCATATGCTGTTTTTTCTGCTATAATAAATGGTTATAAATTATTGAAATCATTTCTTGGGTCTCACCAACATTAACATTATACTTACATTTTCCTTAGCATCACAAATGTTTCTTTTTCCATCCATTTTAATACGAAATCAAGAAGAAATAACTTTTGACAGCTTGTTTTTTTTTTTTGACAAACAGTTTTTTCGGTAGTTGCAAGTACTTGCAAGTAGAAATTTTGCTAGCAGAAACTTGTAGCTACTTTTTTCTCTCTCACTATTTTACGCTCTCGTTGTCCTCTCTCGTTGCAAGTTTTTCGAGTACGTGAACGCTTTACTGGTAAAAACTTGTAACAATTTGTACAAATTTTTTGTTAGTGAACAAACCTATTGTTTCACATATAAACTGAGAAATTAACTTTTTCTCAAATTCATTCTCTCGCTCTCAGACCGAACATTTTTGATTGCTGATCGAAACACCAAACATGCCGAACTACCGGTGTTGCCTGCAGTCATTTTGTATAATAGCATCAAAAAAGTAGTAAAAAGTATTAAAAAGTATAATTAATTGTGTGCTTAAGCAACCCTTACCACAAAGTGCAAGCAAGACGGAAAAATTTGTGTGCAATAAATTCAAATTTTTTTTCTTTCTAATTTTAAACACTTTCTGATCTCATTTTCCTCCATTCCTTCACAATACATGTGCTCGTCTTACATTTTTTCGACTGACACATAGCTTCAGCAACTTCGATTGTATGTTGCAAAATTATTCGACGTTGGTTTTTTTCAAAATATAATGCCCCTTGCATAAACAATTCCATTATGAATTAATTCTTAATTTCGTTTTTCATTTTATAATAAATAGGTAGTATGTATAAAACTACAAAACTTTGTGTTTTGACACATTATTACATGTAATGCAACTGTTCAACAAACATAGCATAACCACCCAACAAACATTTCAGAGAAGAGAAGAAATTGACGAAAATGAACACCAAACATGTTTGGTAAGCATAACCACGGCATAAGTAACGACCTGTCAAAAAAAGCAAATTACGAAAGAAAAGTTAAAATATTTTCTACTTTTCTTGCGTAAATTGCATTTTTCCAACCTTACGCACGTATGCATTCCTTACGTGCAAGGCGACATTCGACAAGTCAATGAACTTTCTTACTTACTTATATTATACTTAGCTAAATAATTGAAAGGATTTGTCATTGTTTCGTTTTGGTTGCTTTAAGAATCTGTTGTTGTGCCTTTTACTAACTTTGTTCGATAGCCAGATGATCGACTGAACATTGCATGTTTTTTTATAGAAATTAAGAGTTATTCCTAAAGCATGTTGAAATGTATCATACAAAGAAAATATTCTTAAACAAGCAATATAAAAATTTTGATTAAAAATTATTCTGTAAGAATTAATTTGAAAATTTGTTTGCTTTTCACTTTTCCCAAATTTTAAACACCCACTTTATTCCCCAAATAGATCAAACACGAATATATTGTAACTTGTCATGTTGTTTTTTGACTCATTATTGAGTTGTGCGCATTTCTCGGGTATCAAAACCAACTGTATTCTTTGCTTAAATACATTAAAATTTGTTTTTATTTTTATCCTTATAACTGAATAAGCTTCAAGATTAATACTTTATTGTACAGGGTCATTCTGTCTACCCAAAATTTAGCACTCTTTATGGATTAGTTGATAATTTGAAAATGGCTTCCTCTAAATAATTTATTGCTGATACCAACCAGCAACATTTACTGCTTTATTATGGAAATACATGCATGGCAACTGATGAACGTTGTTGACACTAAAGGAACACCTGATATATGTCTGACAACAACCAGTAGAACTGATAAAAATTAAATAAATAGGAAAAAGAAACTGGTTACTCCGCTTTTATGCTCATGCCACCCTCTAACAAGACTTTCAACCCTTTACTAAAGGTCTTATCTCCAGTACACGCACACACACACACACGTACGCACAAAATTATTTTAAGCCAGTTGCGAAAATTGCTTAATATTCAGTCTTTTTTAATCCAAAAATGTCGCCATCTCTTCTCCTCAATGCTGATGATTAAAAATGATAAAATTATTTGTAGAACGTCTCTGGTCTCCGGGGTGTGCTTAAATGCAATAGACACCACATAAAATGGTCAAAAGGATCACAGAAAAGGGACGACGAACTGTGGAATAGAATAAAGTAAAGTGGCAAAAGCATTCAATATAGCGGCAAACAAATATTTGATGTTTGTTGAAAATTTTAAGCCCCGCATGAATGACAATGAATGCTTAATAGAGCAGCTTTCAAAGGGTTGTCCATACAAAGGGTAGCCTTTAGTCTGGGGTATTCAGTATGTGAGCTTATACACATGTGTACGTCAATGTACCTTATGAGCTTAGTCATATGTGAGAGTGTGTGATTGTAATTAAACATGGTTTATTTGATAAGACCGGCGATGTCTATTTTATGTAAAAGGGTAAAGTTTTGGAAAATATTATGCGCGTGTAGTCAAGAATTTACAATTATTACCCGCTACTCTAAATGTTGCCAGAGTATTTCCTCGCTGTTGTGGCGCCACTCCACATAGTAGTTGCAAATATTTTTGGAAAATTCCCAAAAAGTTAGTCCCTAAAATTTAACAGATTGAAATTACAATTTTCGAACTTTGTTATTTTATTTTTTTTTTTTTTTTTTTTTTTTTTTTTTGTATTTTGGTCTCTGACATAATATTTAAGAGAAGTCATAGCTTGAAGAATCTCTAAATCCTTCTAGCTAGGATTTATGTTTGTTTTTTCTTTAATGGTTAAACTTTTTTGCCATGTTGGCCAATTGCCCAATGAAGGCAACACTATACAGCTGCTTAATTTTGCTTGCCAAATTGCTTTCATAAATACTGCGAAAAGTCGTAATGAGCCATTCAGTCAGTCAGTCAGTTAGTGATTCAGTCTTCAAGTAAAGATTAGCGAAATTAGCCAGGGTTGCGTGGCGCATCATTGAAATCAAAGGGTTGTTGTTGTTGTTGTTGTTCTTTATAGCTGTTGCTGCTGCCCAGTTTGACCAGTACTGACAGCATTAAACGCCAAATTTGGCAGCAATCTCGCTAATGGTTATGCGTACTCATCATAATTGATGGCTTATGCGGCGGATATTGCACGCGATTATGTTGATGAAGGGACCGATTTTGAGTAGCCACGATTAAAATTTAAGATTCAAAGTTCAAAATCCAACTAAAAATTCAAGTACAAAATTATTCAAAATTAAATTTTGTAAACTTAAATGATCCTGTTTATATATTATTTCATCCTTGTTCAGTTATGAGCTAAGTATGTTAATTGAGTTTTTGTTTCGTCTTGCAGCTGCATGTTTCATGAAAGCATTTTAATTAACAATTTCTCAAAAGCTTTTTCGAAGATTTCAAGATTTCGACCAAAAAACAAAAAAAAAACAAAAAAAAAATATCATTTTTAAAAGGTTTATGAGTAGATGTATGATATCCACAATTTTGCTTCATTTGCACAATTCATGTTTTTTACGATAAAACTTACAGCAAGAATTCTTAAATTAATTATGTAAGAAGCTGTTGACTTTTTCTTATCTTCTTTGATACCTTTGATGCTTTCAAATTAGTAGGAATATTAAACAATTAGGAAATATGTAATTCATTTATATTTAATGAAATATTTAAAAATAAACAAGTTCTTTAAAAAGTAATAAACTTAGAATGAATATAAAAACGTAACAATAACTCCACAATAAATAATTATATGAAAATAAAAATAAAATAAGAACTAAAATGAATTTTGCACTAAATATGTATCAAATGTGGGGCTACTTAGTACAAAGTAGTACTAAAACACCTACAAAAACAAATCGCAACATTTCGCAAATCAAGAAGGGTCAAAACAAATTAATACTAACTGCAAATAACAACGATATGATCAACAGTTCATTAAATTATTTTATTAGTTTCTTACACAGGGTGTTCAAGCTACTTTCTTAAAGATCACTTTGTGTTCACACGATAACTTTTTTCTAGGAAAGAGATATTATAATTATTTTTTCAATTAGTTGGGTCCAAGTCCGGACAAAATCACAAGTCCGGACAAAATCCGCACATGGTAGAAAAGTCCGGACTAAATCCTGACGTATGGCAAGCCTAATTATGAGTGTGCACGGATAACTTATTTATGAAAACTTACACGATTTTCATAACAAAATGGTCAAGATATTTACAAAAAAAAACCCCAAAGATTATGTTTTTATTAATTCAATAAAAAAAGCGGTCTCGATAAATTTATTTATTTGTAAGTCTCAAAAACTAATCTGTTTTAGGCAATTTATATCCAAATTGTTCTTAATTTATTTTTCGAATAAATATTATTGATAACTTTTTTACAAATTTTATTGACGTGACGAAGTTACGTTGTACTGCTCTAGTTTCCAAAAAAGTTGAAAAATTAATTTTTTAAAAATTCATCTGGGTTTCATTGAATTGTTACTCGCTTGGTATAAGAGCTATGTTTAAAAAAATAGTATGACCATAAAGGTTAATCTTTGACTATATTAAAAAAAAAAAAAAAAATTTAATACGGCATAGGGACGTAGTGGGAGCTGCGTAAGCAACGCAACTGAAAATATGTTGCATGGAATTATTACACACTCAGGAGGAGTGCTACGGTAAATTTTGTTTTACGACAGCAGGGATGTGTTATTACACTTCACAACAAAATTACAAAAAAAATTTTGTTGTCATGATTTCAGGGACGCAATCACATAATGCAGTAAAAATGCTACAGCCATGAAAAAACGTTGCATGGATTTTTAACTCTGTGACTACTGGTGCAACGGTAAATTTTAAGGAACGAAAACGAAGGTGAGGTCTTCGGGCATATGACAAACATAAAAAAAAAAAATTGACGGCGTGTCAAAGACCCTCAGGGAACCGCCTAATGGGACGAAAATGCACCACTTTTGCTGTATTAATTGAAATAAGAGCACAACCAATGCGGAAGCAAAAAAAAGCTAAACGAAAAGCAACAACACCAACACCAACACCAACACCAACACCAACACCAACACCAACACCAACACCAACACTAACACCAAGCCCAACACCAACACCAACACCAACACCAACACCAACACCAACACCAACACCAACACCAACACCAACACCAACATCAACACCAACACTAACACCAACACCAACACCAACACGAACACCAACACCAACAACAACACCAACACCAACACCAACTCCAACTCCAAAACCAACAACAACTCCAACACCAACACCAACACCAACACCAACACCAACACCAACACCAACACCAACACCAACACCAACACCAACACCAACACCAACACCAACACCAACACCAACACCAAGCCCAACACCAACACCAACACCAACACCAACACCAACACCAACACCAACACCAACACCAACACCAACACCAACACCAACACCAACACCAACACCAACACCAACACTAACACCAACACCAACACCAACACCAACACCAACACCAACACCAACATCAACACCAACACCAACACCAACACCAACACCAACACCAACACCAACACCAACACCAACACCAACACCAACTTTAACACCAACACCAACACTAACACCAACACCAACACCAACACCAACACCAACACCAACACCAACACCAACACCAACACCAACACCAACACCAACACCAACACCAACACCAACACCAACACCAACACCAACACTAACACCAACATCAACATCAACATCAACATCAACATCAACATCAACATCAACATCAACATCAACATCAACATCAACATCAACATCAACATCAACATCAACATCAACATCAACATCAACACCAACATCAACATCAACACCAACATCAACGTCAACATCAACATCAACATCAACATCAACATCAACATCAACATCAACATCAACATCAACATTAACATCAACATCAACATCAACATCAACATCAACATCAACATCAACATCAACATCAACATCTACATCAACATCAACATCAACATCAACAGCAAGAAACTTCGTCACGTCAAAACCTACGGGTGTGTCCACGGCACAGCCAACTCTTTTTTTTATTGTACAGTCAAGAGATTAAGGTGCCGTACACATTGAACTTTGTATCGCTCCTTTTATAATCGCCGTAGGTAGAGAGAGATAGTAAGACTCATGTCCTCCCCCTCTTGGCTTTTGGCTGGCGATGCCCTTAATCTGTAGATTTTTTCCTTCAATAATTGATAGCATTCTTGAGAGTTCAAACACTTTAATTCACAATATATAAATTACTTCATAAACAAAAACGGAATAATTGCTTCCAGTAAATCGTCATGTAAAGGACACGAATATTATGTCATCATATAATTTCATTTAACGGTATAGCCAGTATATAGTTTAATGAATAAAGTGCGAAAGTTCGTTCTTAAGAAAGAAAAATAGGCTTTTTAAAATTTTACATCTGATAAGAATATTTGTTACTCTTTATATACCAAAAATATACAGAGTGATACATTAACAAGTATCTTTTAAAAACTTGAATAAAAATATAGAAAAGACGGATTGAAAAAATAAAAATTCCCATTGTCCTTGGCAGGACCCGCAGTCGACCCAATTTTCAGAGAGCTTCTCACCGGCTTATGGCTTAATATCAGAAATGGCTCTGACTATATTTAATCTAAGGGACTGGATCATTTCAAGATTATCCGCATAGCATCGATCTTTAACAGCACCTCACAAAAAATGTCTGGGTCAAATGGCAGCAACGAGGCGGCCTATTGACATCGCCAAGACGGTTGATTTTACGTTCACCGAACTTTGTACGCAAAAGATCGATTATATGATGAGCTGTATAACATGGTGCGTTATCTATCCTGCTGAAACCAAAGTTCATATTTGGTTCATATCGTCAATTTCAGCCCACAAGGGGTTAGCAATCATGGCTCTGTAGCAGGGAACGTAACTGTTATGACTTTTTTCAAAAAAATTAATTAATAATAGTTATTTTTTTGACCCATTTTATTTTTTTGGTCAAAAATAATAGTTGAAATTTGACTTTTATTTATTCGGTCAAAAATAACAGTTAAAATATGACTTTTATTTTTTTCGGTTATAAATATAAGTTAAAATTTGACTTTTATTTTTGAGTCAAAAATAGGAGTAAAAATTTGCGTCTTATTTCTTCTATTAAAAATAAAGGTTAAAAATTTGACAGTGATATCCTGTATTAATTACTAGCTAACCCGGCACACGTTGATTTGCACCCGAAAATTTGTCAATGAGCCGAATGAGTACAAGTATTTCACATATGTCATTGAGTATGGATAGGGAAGAAGAAGAAGTAACTCGGGTATGATTTCAGTATCCGATTTCTTTCGGATACTGATTGCAGTTCTCTGATGAGTAGTGATTCGACAAACAACAGTGACTGGGAACGCAATATGTAGTGATAGGCAAAACAAAGGTAAAGAAGAGGAGAATGTAAAGAATTTATACTATTGTTATGATTTGCACTTTAAACCGAAAAAATAAAAGTCAAGTGTTAAGAGTTATTTTTTACAGAAAAAGTAAAAGTCAAATTTTCACTTTTATTTTTGACAGTAAAATAAATTGTTTTTACTTTAGTCAAATATATAAATAGCTTTTAAGATTATTATTCCTTAGCTTACCAGCATCGCACTGCTTTATTCAAATATCGAAAAGACAAATTTTTCCGCCTGACTTTTTGAATTGAAATTTTGAAAATAACAGTTATTTTCGGTCCCTGCTCTGTGCGCTCATGATCGCGCTTTCATCAATTTTCATTGAAAAACTTGCCGACGATGAAGTACTACTTACTCCAAAGTCCAAACGAAAATGTAATTCCCTGCTAATGCATTAGCTTATCGACAATCACATCCGGGTTTTTCGATTTCAAGATGAGGTCATTCTGTTTGTTAACGAAGTCTCTGAGATGAAAATCCGCCTCATCAGAAATTATGATTTTTTGCCAACTCACCTTCCAAAAAACTGCTGAAACTGCTGCAACACTCAAACTGAAGCGATAACGAAGTAAATGATCATTTGCCTTCAATTGCTGAGTCTATTATACCTTGGAAGCGAATAATCCGAGATCTTTGTGTAAAATTTTCATTAGGATGGAGCATGAAATGTTAAGTTGTTGAGATCGATGGCTAGTCAATATTCTGGATTGAGAAGCGCATTCTCGGCCACAGTAGCCTCACTCTCGTTGGTAATCACGAGAACTACGACAATGGGGACCGTGTGCGTTGTCCACTAGCCTGCCAGTCTCAAAACTTTTTGCAAAAACTTGTATACAGTATAACGAGGCGGACAAAATACAAAATTTCTACTTGTTCATTAAAAAAAAAAATCAAAAACACAATATCAGAATGTCTTCAGAATATTAAGCAAACTGTTAAAGAGCTTTAAGATATTAATTTTAGTTTAGCCGTGAAAAGTTTTGAATTACAGATTTTTCATCATTTTTAACTTTTTTATTGATACACAAAGAGAAAAAATATTAAGTTAATCCAACAACTTTTTATATTTATCCAAAAACGGAGTAAATTTTTGAACCAATAACCCATTTGAATAAATCGGGTACGCAAATTATTTAAAATTTATTTAAATACGTACTAAATTAAATTATGCACGTGTATTGTTAATTTTGTGTTAAATAATTAATATTTGAATAAAATGTTAAAGTATTTAAACAGAATTAATAAAAAATACATTAAAATTATGCACGAATTTTTTTAAATATCGTTTAAATATTTACTATTTGAAAATAAAACTCTCGCATTTAAAGAAAATTTTAATAAAAATATTAAAATTAAAAAATAACCTTTTCAAAAACAACATATTTAAATTCAATATGCTGTGTAACTATGTGGAAAATAATTTATTTTATTTAATAATAAAATAATTAATAGTAATTTATTTCCACATAGTTGAATTTATTTTATTAATGAAATAGTTTCTGGGACGACCGAGCTCCGCTCAGATTTACAAAATCTCACTCGCCGCACTCACGAAGCATCTTGGCTAAACATCTAGGCTATATAATTTTCATTACAAAAACTAAACGAGAACTATATCAAACCGGGAGTGTTTCGCAACAAGGAAGAATCTTAATTTAAAAAACTTTATTTATAAACTGCTGAGTGCGATGTTGTTGCTGCTTGTTGGCTATTTCAGCTGTTTGAAATAAGTCAGAAGGAAAGGTTGTAGGGGAAAAAATTTGATTTATCCTCCTAAATATTTAAATACAATTTATGCACGGGCGTGTATAATGCTAATATTTGTTATTTCCCTTAGTGTACATTATGGAAATTGTCAAAATTATAAAATACACGATAAGATCAAAACAACTAATGAACAAAATAGAAAAATGATTTTGCGCTAACAATAAAATAAAATTTGAGTTCATTGGAGTACATTTTCATTTTAATTTGAATAAATTTATAAGAAAAATAGAAAAAAAAAGAAAATAATAAAAATAAACCCCTCCGAACTTCTCCTCAATTGTTCCCCTATAAACCATCAAAGTATCTTAATTAAGAATCCAAAAAGATTACATTACATTTTCTTTGAAATCATTTTTATGAATTAAACAACTATTAGAACACGAAAAGAGTGCAACAAATTTCTTTCAAATATTTCTAAAATATTCGCATTATAAAATAAGGCACGCCCATCGTAATTATATTTTATGAGTAATGAGAATAATCATGATAATAGTAATAATAGTAATTTGATACAAAACGTTTTGGTACAAGTGCAGTGTAATTACTGTTAAAAGTCTTTTTGCATATCTACTACCATTTTGAAGCCATTCTTAGATAATTTGAGATGCCGATTATTGCTCACATTTGCATTTTTTATTAAAACAAAATTTTGGATGAAGGCCATTATTCTTGTTCGTAGAGGCTGGTTTAACCAACCCTGCTCTAAGTGATTAAGGTACATATTCCGAGTTGGTTTTGGTAGGCCCACAAACAGGGAATTATAATAGAAAAATATCCCCCGAGTCTGCAGCCCACTATTACCTATCCTATCCAAAATCTTGTGAAACATATATAACGTGCTTTTTTTTTTTTTTTTTTAGCTTTGAACCAAGGATTTCAGGTGGAATACCTATTCAGTCAAGTCTGCCTTGGTTCGAAATGGGGTGATAGATTAGTGGGAAGGATAGGGCAATCAAGTGAAACATTTGTAGAATGTTCTAAGCGTGGTGGAAAGCCAAAGAAACATGTGAAGTTGAATCAGAGGCAAGTGTTATGCCTTTACCTCAGTCAATTCAAGTTATAGGGCCTTTTTCAGTATTTCCGGTATTGAAATGCCCATGTAAGCTCAGCTCAGTCTCGAATTGTATCGAACACTCTCGAAAAGTCAAACAAATCAAATCATAACAAGAACGTAAAAGTCTCGAACTTTATCTGTTCTGTTCTGAGTCTAGTTACCCAACTTTTAAATAACTTAAATTATAGTAGGATCTTCTTTGAAGAAAATTACGGCGCTTAAAAATGTTTAGAGAAGCAAGTTAAAAGGGCATACATTACTTACAGTCGTGGAACAATTTAATTTTTTTTTTTTATTTTTGAAAAATTGCTTAAAATATATTGCCAATTTTAAAATGAAATATGTAGTGTTGATAGAGTTCTGAGAAAAACTTAAAAAGAAATTTTTAAAATGCATAAAATAAATTACGAAAGGTAGCCTGAAATAATTTAAAAAAAAATATGCATCAAATTAACCAAAAAATGTGAATAAATTCATTCTTGTCACCATCCGATGAACAACTTTAAAAAACTAAACAAATTCAAGAACAATACCCATGACGAAGAGCTTACAAGCCAACAAGAACTCAAACAAGTGCCGGTAAATTATTACTTTCGTGTTTACTTTGAATAAATCCTTTTGAAGTTACGGTAGAAGAGTAAAATTGCGCCAAAACAAAACGACGATTGGTTGACATCATGAAGCGGCGCTAAATCTTCCGTGATATAACACAACCAAGTAACTTGTTTATTTTAAAATTTGAATTGTGGAAAATTCAGGTTTTACGTTATGTATCGTAACTCAAGGGCTATTCATAACATTTTAAAAGTTTTGTGGAGCCAAGACTATAACACTAAAAATGCTATTTTTTTAAGTTATTTGTTGAAAAAAGTTGCAAACTTTATTATAAAAATAAAATAACATACATTTTATAATAATTGGTAGATTAATGTGTAGAAAATTAATTTTTTTATTAGAGCATGCAATTTGTGATAATTTGGCCTTTGGTGTAAAAATATTTGGTCTTGTTTGGAAGTAATAAAGATATAACCTGTGCATTTTGTAATTGCGACTTTTTTATGGATTAAGTCTGACAGAGATATCGAATCTTAGCAGGGTATTTGATTATATTAATGAGCAATTATTCGACTAACTACGGTATTTTATTAAGCGAACTACTACGTTAAAAGTTTAAACATATTTTTATCGCATTTTCAACTTATATGGTTGTGATATAATCCCTCGCACATTTTTGAAGCAATGCTACTTAATTTTCTGTCTTCTTTTTCGATTAACTCATTTTAAAATCAGATAGGAAATAACAGACAGTTCCTTAAAAAATGTTTGTTCAAAATAGAATAACAAAACCCAGTAACTAGCACTTACTTGGTTTTGCTACATCACGGAAAAAATGCAGAGAAATTGTATTTCATACACTACAGACATGTGTATTTTTTTGCATGTGTTGCAAGTCATGACCTGTCAAGTTCACATATGCTGTTGTTAAGGATATTCAAAACAACAGCAATTTTAATATCAACAACAAGCCATCAACTACGATTATTAACGGGTTCTTAATTACCCATATTTGTTGTTGCACTCATTTAACTGTGGTGGCAAATTTTCCACCTGTAAATTGTGTTAAATAACTACTTTCTGCGACATTGATTTATTGCCCAAGCTAACGAATCCCAAGTGTCATTTCTACTATTCCATAAATAAATTCTAAACGATACTTAAGATATAAAAAAAAAAATATACCTACATTTAATTAATTTACAAACTTAAATTTATTTTAAATCTAACTAAGGTTCATGCAGTACCACACATAAACGGCAGTCAATTCACTATGATGCTCAATTCCGTCCGACCGACAACCATTAGTTCGCATTAAAATCCAATTGCCTTCCGACTCAGCTAACAATAAATTTAAAATTCGAATTTCTACGCCATGAATTTCATTTCCATTAATTCCACCAGATTAAGCCGCCGACTCTGCCGCTAGCTAACAGCGCCATCTGACAACGAGTAGCAATAATGAAACGCGGACCCAAAGCATGGCCACATCGTGTGCGTGTGTGGATGGAGTTTTGGTTACGATGCACTCGTTGTGTGGAGCGTGGACTCCACCAAAATGTAAAGTTATGGAACTAAGCCTGCTTGTTGGTTACCTAAGAGAGTAAAAGAGGAGGGAGAAAACTTGTTTAATTTTGGCTGACACAGGGTAGCAACGCAGTTATAACTCACTATTGTAGGGCCCAGAATATAATGACACAGCTGGATCGTAAATTTAAAAATTGAACACAAAAGACGAGTGAAAAGTAATTGAAATCGTATGAAATCGCTTTAATAACGTTTTTGAAATAACAAAACGGGTGGGTGTTATTACAGGGCACTACTTGACAGGCAGACATGACAGCAGACACCACAGCAGAAAAGAAAAAGAAACCACCAAGCATCTTTTGTACTGCATTCCACAGAAAACGGCATAAATATATGGGTACTTGTTTCTTCCATGAGCTTGACGAGCTGTCAACGACAGACGTCAGGCGTATAGCAAGCCACATTCAACAGCAAAGGTCAAGTGTCCTAAGGTATCAGAATGAACTAAACAGGTGTAATAAGTTAAGTTCATTTTTACACAGACCCGTTACACGTACCAACCTAAACATCAAAACTCAATTCGAAGTTTTTTAAACTTCGCGTAAAAATATAGAAAATTTTAAACAAATTTTTACACTGAAAAAAAAAATGTTTTAAGATTGACGAATTGTTATTAATTTGACGAATTTTGTGTTTAAATAGCTAGCAACAAATTTCGTCAAAGTAAGAGCAAATCTGTTTAAAACTTTTGAAAAACATATGAAAAAAAAGCAAATTATGAAGACATTTTTTGAACGCATTGTATTCAATTTTATCCTAATTTTTTTTCGTTGTAATAATTTCATTTAATATGTCTTCGTTATCAGTACTGATCATACACCGATAAAAATTTACTTCTATCGTTTTTATCTCTCGAGCTATTTAAATATACTATAGTTTATGACAAAAGTGCCCAGAAAATCCATTCATGACTTCTCAAGTCAAGATCTACCAATTTTTTTTTTTTTTTATTTAATCAGTAATAAAATATACCAACTCACATTGATTAATTAATTACTTTATTAGCACAAGTTCTTTATTTTAATGAAGGATTCATTGAAATTGGTGCAGATAACGAGTTTATTGAATCAATGAATCTCTCTTATTAATATTAAGGGAAGGGTTCCCTCATTATGGACAAAAATAAGGCAAAGTTTGTATTTTTGTTGTAGGACAATGAAAAGGCGTACGAACTTTTGGTTTTGATGATTATATTAGTTTATTATCAGAGAATTTAAAAAAGTTAAAAAGTTGAAAAAATTCAAAATGCACATTTCCGTGGGCCCCTGCGCGCGAAACATGGTGTCCTAACTAAAATTCTGCCGCTTCTTGTGGTGGACTGAAATCAAAAATTGTTGTTATTACTTAAAGATAATGATATTTTCTATGACTGGAACTAAAATCGTTTTTATCCATGTAAAATTCATTGAATAATGAACATTAGAACTAAAAGTTCAAATTTTGCTTGTTTTTTCCATTTCAACAACGTTAAAAAAATATAAATAAATAATTTTTATACATGATGTTAGTTCAGGGTGTACAAAAAAGCATGCACTTCCCAACAGTTCTTAGATAAAGAGAATCGGCTCAATAGATCAGGCCTGAGAGTTTTAGTTAGATCGGAAAACGTGGTTTCGAGATAAGCGCGTTTGAAGTTTTTTTAAAAGTTTAGTTTGGACGTAGCGCGCGTGAAATTCCTTTCCCTTAAAGAAATTTTCATTGTGTCCGAATTACCGCAGCGAGGTCAGGCAAAACAAAAAATGGGCAGTTCATTTTGGCGTAGAAATGGAAGCAATCTCTTTTGCGAACATTCCTTCACATATGAATATATACCCGTAATTATACACGATGTCACGAAATTCGTGCTTCTTTTGCTACAACTGCAAATCGCCGCCCAAACAAGGCAAATTGCCGTCCAAATTGTCTGCCAAAGTTTGTTACGATTGGTCACCTTTATATCTTTGAATTTTTCATTGAATTTCCTTGACAATCGGCCACATTAAAATTCCTTTCCAGGAAGATGGAAAAAAGCCGCTAAAACATAAGTCTTGTTGTCCATTATCCAGCATTCGAATTGCTCCACAAAATCTTGTTTTAGCTTATTAGCTCATTGTTTTGCGGTTTCATTCTTGACGGCGTTTCTATCCGAAACTTTTTATACCTTGTACGTTTTCAGCCCAGCTTCCTTCTTAGATCTGTGGATGAAAAATTCTCAAGCAACAATCAGTCTTACTTTTCCGTACTAAGAAGTTTTTTCCGATCAATATGCAGGTGTTTCTTAAATCGTTTAATAATTCTTTAGCAATTTTTTTAAAAGTCCACTGAGGTTGCTTTTGAAAAATTGAAATACTGCTTTCTTGCAATTTAAGTTCGGTTGTCATTTGCGCTTTAAATTAACATTTTATTGAATATATCCGACACATAATATTCCGTTTTATCCTACACATAAAATTCTGAAATTGAATTTAGACCATGGTATAATTATAGAGGTAAACTCGATAGATGAGAGCGTACTGCCGCGAGTGTCAAAACGAAGTTTACAACTTATATAAAATCTCGAAGCTATGATAAAGACAAGAGAAAGCAAGAATTGGCGAAAAGTAAACGAAGTTAAACAGTTAAAGCTGTCTTGTTGTATTAATTAAAAATTGTAATAAATGTTTTTTTTGTGTTTTTATTGATATTAAAATAATTTGAAATTGTTTTCAGCCAAACATTATTGAAAATTAAACACAAAAACTATTAACTGCAAGCAGGGAGCACAACTAAACAACAACAGTAAGTACAACAGAAAGTAAATACAGCAGTAAGTACACAGCTGATTTTGACAATATCGGCAGTAATGAAAAAGAGAGCACAATTAGCGCTGCACCTACCTCTATTATTATACTATGATTCAGACTAAAGCTCCGCAAAGAACCATCCAAATACACTAGTTGTGTGTTATTATATTTAATTATATCTACTTGGATCTGTTTCGCACTCTCTGGATTAAGTATGCATGTAATATTTCTCTATTTAGATACCGATGGAATAGGTATTAAAGACTGAAATTACTATGTATCAAAAATACGAGTTTGAGAACATACGCAACAAACGGATGTATTTGTTTTATTGTTATCTTTACTTGGAACATCTGGAGTATGTGACGTCATAACCATAAAAAATAGAAAGCGAAATAAGCAACAATAAAAGGAACACTTTATATAAGTACAATGTATTTAAATTTTCAGTTCGTTTAAAAAAAAAATAATAAAATTAAAAATTAATGCACATAACATTAAAAAAAATATTTAAAAAAATTATTACAACAAAAAACTTTAATCACTTTCACGTGATCACGTAAAATAAAAAAAGTAAAAACACAACATTAACACAAAGAAAACGATCTGGAATATCCATATTGAATGGATATATCCATGTAAAAAAGAGTTAAAACAGTTACTTTACTTGGTAAAACAGATAAAGAGAAAAAAGCTTACACTACAATGAGAGCCAGAAAAAGAGCTGATACGCTATCTGCTCAATCCAAAATATATAAGTATATGTTTTGATCTACTCAGTTTTGTATTTGTACCAATAATATCAGGTTTTTACTTGCTATATCTGTTTGTACAAGTAGAATGGATGGTTCGTTGCAGACCTTTAATTCAGTCCTTAAGAGATAACAATTTTTTTCAATTGAATATTTCAATAGTACAGTATGAAAAGCAATATAATGAACAATTTTATTTGAGAAAGTCCTTATAAAATAAACAAAATAAACTGGCCATTTCAGCCCTTGAAAGAACTTTGACAGAACTTGTTATTAAATGTTATAAATGTGTTATTAAATGTTTATACACAATTGATCGAGAACTGGACCTGCTAGTTTTATGCCGACTCCGAACGGCTAATGTGCATTAGGGTGGGTCGCTTAAAAAAAAGTTCGATAAACCCGGTCTAAAATGTACCTTGGGTTATTGTTGTTAATGTGTTAACCCTTAGGCTTGCTGCAATTTTTTTAAAAAAGTGCCTTTTTTGGTCAAAAACCCACTTTTTGTATGGACAAGTTTTTTGTTTCGCTGTATTTTCAAAAACAAAAAAAAAACCAAAATTAAATCTTCAAAAATTATTACTATATGCATAACAAATTTTGAGAAATTTGCTCGTTCTGTATTTTTTTTTTTTTTTTTTGAGTCTGTTTTGAATACATATCGATGCGATTTCGACTTAAGTCTTCATAACTACGCTATATCTCGTCCGATTGATGTCGTTTTACCAACGCTGGAAAGGTAATAAAATATCCTTAACATATCAGGGGCTTACTTGTTAATTTTTGAACAAAGTTAAAATTTCAAAAACTTTTAAAAAAATTATGGAAAAAAATTTCAAGTCAAAATTTTTTATGCAGATAGTAAGAATTTTTGAAGCCTTAATTTTGGTTTTTTTTTTATGTTGAAAATACATAGAAACAAAAAACATGTCCATACAAAAAGTGGGTTTATGACCAAAAAAGGCACTTTTTTAAAAAAATTCCAAGAAGCCTAAGGGTTAACACATTGCGAAATCGTTTTGTGTAGGGTATAAAAATGACCCAAGGTACATTTTAGACCGAGTATATCGAACAGATTTTTTTTTTGTGTGTATACCGACCCGCCCTCAAGTGCATGTTCTCAAAAGCCTAACATGGCATTACACAGTGCAACACGAAAAAAATAACCATATACGGTCACTACTACGTGATAAAAGACTAAAAAAAAAAGACCCGTGTCTCCCAATTTTTCCCAAAGTCATGCACTTTTTTGTTTATGGGCCGCCAAAGATTTGGGGCCTCGGTATCATTTTCGCAAAAAAGTGATCATTTTCTCGGGCTCATATCTTGCAAACCGTTCAGAATTTCGATTTACTCTCTGAGGCAAAGTTGTAGCCCTTGTCATAAAAAACAAACATTGCGAACATATAAAATCAAAAAAAAGTCACCTTCCAGATCAAAATCGCAAAAAACTTAAAAAAATTCGATTTTTTTTTACCTTTTTTCCCGTGTTCAGGTCCATAGGTAGCAAACCGTTCAAAATTCAAGGAAACAATCAACTACAAAAATTTACCTAAGATCTCAATAAACAAATTTCTAGAACATATAAACTTCCTGGGAATAATTCTTAACACCGTTTCGGTAGCGCTTAGGTAGCCGCTAAAGTGAAAAAAGTGACGCGGTGAAAGTTATTTAAAGTAAAAATAAAAATAAATAACTGGCCATTTCAGCCCTTAAAAGGACTTTGACCTAGCTTCTTATGATCAATTGTGTTGTGCGTGTTATTAAGTTTGTACGCAATTGACCGAGAACCGGACCTACATGCTTAACGCCTTAACGCTTAACGCTTAAGTTATATAAAGTGCTACAACATAATTCGTACACAACAGTGGCAACTGACAGTTTCAGTATGCAGTTTGAAAAAATTGATATATTTTTCTACGTTTGCGGTCATCAAACCAGAAAAAAAACATCTACAAGATTTCAGACAATTGATCATAAGAAGCTAGGTCGAAGTCCTTTCAAGGGCTGAAATGGCCAGTTATTTATTTTTTTTTTATTTTACAAAATTTCAGAAGGAAAAGAATCTTTTAACTAGTGAATTCAAAAGAGCATATACATTGTTTTTCGACGAAGTGGACTTGACCGGTGAAAATTACACACCTAATACAGTGTGTCGACAATGTTATAACAATCTCATGGCATGGTTGAGCCATGATCCTATGGACCTGAACACGGGAAAAAAGGTAAAAAAAAATCGAATTTTTTTAAGTTTTTTGCGATTTTGATTTGGAAGGTGAAGTTTTTCTGATTTTATATGTTCGCAATTTTTGTTCTTTATGACAAGAGCTACAACTTTGCCTCAGAGAGTAAACCGAAATTCTGAACGGTTTGCAATATATGAGCCCGAGAAAATGATCACTTTTTTGCGAAAATGATACAGAGGCCCCAAATCTTTGGCGGCCCATAAACAAAAAAGTGCATGACTTTGGGAAAAATTGGGAGACACGGGTCTTTTTTTTTTAGTCTTTTATCACGTAGTGGTGTCCGTATATGGTTATTTTGCCATGACTTAAAAAATTACACACAGTGTTATTTATTCTCTGATGGCGTTTTCTTTTCTCGATCAAAATGTTACCTCATTATAACATTGACATAACGAAAATGGCAACATAACGAAAATATTTCGATAGTCCCTTCGAAAATGTTGCATTTTTCATATGAGAAAAGAACAAGAAAAATGCCACCCTGTCACAAATCAGCTGTTCGACTGCTTTCGTTTACTGCTGAAATTTATTTGATTGTGACGCACAAATATTAGAAGTAAATTCTAAAAAAAAAAAATAAATAACTGGCCATTTCAGCCCTTGAAAGGACCTTGACCTAGCTTCTTATGATCAATTGTGTTGTGCGTGTTATTAAGTGTGTACACAATTGACCGAGAACCGGACCTACATGCTTAACGCCGACTCCGAACGGCGATGAACGGAATGTTCTCGTTCTCAAGAAGCTTTACATGGCATTTTTATTACTCTCTGAGGTTTGCCATTGTCTGCAGAGAGGTGGCGGCCGTACAGAAAAATTATTTTAATTCAAATAATTTTCTGTCGCTGCTGGGGTTCGAACCTGGGTCTCCAAAGTTCGTTGACATAGCGGCCACGCACTTTAACTAACTATGCCACGGTCGCCAGAAGTAAATTCTAGCAATATTAAAATGGAGCAGCAAAGAATTGAAAACCCGTGCTTGAAACGTTTACAAATTATAAAAATGCATATACATAAGTAGCTTAATTGGAAAAAACAATTTAACATTTTATGTTTTTTGTTGAAGTGTGGTCAGACAGTGAGAATTCAAAAAAAATAAAAATCAGATTACGCCATCAGAGGCAGACAAAGTTGCACCGTTCTGCGCAAGACGTTAGGTCTTTCGTGACGTAGATAGGAAAAGACACTTTCTCTGTTTTGCTCACTGATTTTCTGTTCATGCAAGAAAGAGACGAAATATAGTGCGATAGTTCGGTGCGAGTTATTCTTCAATTACAGTTCTGTTTGTTTGTGTTTTGCTCAGTGAAAAACAGCTGACTTTGACAATGTGTCGATCATGACGTAGGCAGACATGCGCATGGCATAATCTTGTATATATTATTTTTGGTGAGAATTCATTTATTGACTTTAATAAAATTATGCAATTTACATCTATTATAACAAAATCTTTATTTATGAATTGTAAATTATATATAAAAATCCGCTGGGCTCACTCTTATAGAGTTTTCTTTTCTCGTGATAATGTTGCATTTTGCACTCACGATTTCACTAGGGTAGAAAATGGCGCACTTTTGTCGGATCAGAGTGCAACATTTTGAGAAAAGAACACGCAACCCTGCTGAGAAAAGAACACGAAAATTTGACAGTCCTGCCGCAGTGCAGAATAAATGCAACATTATCGCAAGAAAAGAAAACGCTATGAGGCTTGCCATTGTCTGCAAAGAGTTGACGGTCGAACAGAAAAATTAATTCAATTGAAAAACTTTCTGTGTCACATGGAATTGAACCAGAGTTCTTTATCGTACGGGTCATGCACTCTACCCACTGTGCCACGGCCGCCATAACATAAATATAAGTTTAATACAGAACAGAAAAAAAATAAAAATAAAAGTGGAATATATTTAGAAACGATAGAAAAGTTAAGAGATTTTTAAGAACCAAATGAGACAAAAGTCCTATTGTTTTTCTTATAATTTCTTGTCTAATGATCTAAAGATTTTTTTTTTTAAGAAATGGCTTAAAAAAATATTTTTTTTTTAAAAAAATTAAACTTTATTTAAATTTTTTTACTTTGAATAAAACTAGTATCGCCTGTGGTCGAAATTCGGCCATATATTTCCTGTAAGGTAACGAAACTCAAGTTGTTTTTCACACAATGAATTGTTATTAATTTGCATGGAAATTCTTAATGCTTACCTTGAGGACTTATGCGTCGAAAACAAAAATTTATTCAACATATAATAATCATTTGAAGTAAATAAATAATTAAAAGTAACGTAAATAAGTAAATAAACGGTAGAAAAGTACAACAAATAAATCAATATAAATAATAATTCCACAATAAATATAAAAATTAATGACTTAAAATTTCAGTATAAACTATATTTTTTGTAATCAGCTGCGCTCTCTGTCACAGCGTCATCTCGAAATAAACCACCAAGTATTGAACAAAACAAACAATATCAGAAAAAAGTCGTTTTATAGCTCAAAAAAATGTTTTTTATATCTTATATGAAGTTTTGTAGTTTGTTTTTTTTTTTTTTAATGATATGGACCTCATTTCTAAAATTTTTAATAATGGTCTCAATTTATATCTTTATATATATTTGTTAAACAGTTCTCTTTGCATAAGTTTTTTACTTTGGACCTTATGGTGATTGACCTTTCAAGGGAGTGTAATAAAGTTTTTGTTTTGCTTATGCTACATTGCAAATTTTAAGGAATAATTTTATAAAAAATACCATTTAAATCATTCCAAGCGAAAAACAATTTAAATAAAATAGTGCAATCAAGTGCAGTGAATAAATTAAGAAATTTAAAAAAAAAACTAAATCTTACAAAATTAAATTTAATACTTAAATAACATATATCACCCGCTCAACACCAGCCAGTTCTGAAAAAAATCAACAATCGTGCACCCAAACCTCCCAACTTATGCAAACAAGCTGGCATCCCCAGGAGCTCATATTTTATGCTTACGAAAAAATTAAAATAAACGCTAAAATGGGATTTATTCAATGTTTGTATTAAACCACGAGCATGTCAATACCTTCACATACACAGCCACCCTACGTAAGCAAGGACGTCCAGCTACCCCGAAAGCTCATTTGGGCTGATATTCATAATGGCTGAAATTGGTCGAACAACCCACAGAATACTTGGTCCTGCTGTGCCGACGGCGGCGCGGCTGCTGTTGCTTAGCGGTGGTGAGTTTTCAACACAGCGTTATAGTTGCCCTTACAAACAGCCATGTCTATCCATAGCCATGCCAGGACTTTACTTTAATCTAACAAAAACACAGCACAGCATAGCGAAGGAATGAACGAACCCAGCCAACGTTGGCAGTACGCAGTAATAGCTTTATCTACCGATAGAATTATGGGCTGCCATGTGATTCATGATCCTGGCCATTGATGCTGTTTTAACAACGCGTGGGAAGGAAGTTCAGCTCGATGCGTCCTCGTTGCTGATATCGGAAGAGAAGCAGCAAAAGAGCTCAGGCACGGCGGTGGTGGCGTTATTCAGGAAGGAAGCCAACAGAGACATGAGCGAATGATGCCATCATGTTGCGCCACTAACATGAACGGGTTTTTTTTTTTTTTTTGTTTGTTTTCATGAGTAAGAAACAGTGAACGAAATTACTATGGAACATACTTTGAAACTAAAAAAAAACGTTTACATGGTTGATTTCTTATATTTTTACAGATTAAGGCCGTTCACTTTATATGAAAACAGTTGAGGTATCTCTCTAGATCTTTGGCTCCATGAACTTGAATTTGAAATTAACTAGTACTTTTTTTATTGCTCCTTGCCTTCAGGTTATCTTCCAGATGTTTCATATTCGAAGGCACATTCCAAAATGATAACCGAAATTAATACAACAAAATAAAATAACGAATTTGAACAAAATCAGTCGACTTTTCCAAAGAATATCCTTAAAGATTTTTCAGTAATACTAGACAAAGCTACTTTGTGAATATCTTACACTGTACCATGCTAAGCCCCAATAGCGCCCGCTGTTCACTGTTGATCGAATTTCTGTGTATCCAAAGGAAAGCAGCCATAATAGCTTTCAACTAACTGTCAGGAAATCCTGCAAACTTGTGAATGAATCTGTTGGGCGATAGACTGACAGAGTGAAGAAAATGAACGCGAAGGGGAAAAAATCAATACTTCGTCGCTGTTTTTTGCTTTTTCACTATTCCCTTGTTTTCTAGCTTGTATTATATTTCTTGTTTAGGTTTGGTTGTTTGTTTAATTTTCCGCAACGACAGTGATGAAAATCTATTCTTCACATGGGTTGCACAATACACAGCACAGAGAATACACTCCTTTCCCTGCCGCCAAATGCTTTTTATTGAGCAGTAAATATTTGTTTAAAAAAAAAAAAATAACAGAAATTGTGCATGAGATAGAGAAGTAGTGAAACAGGAGGTGATAGCTATTACTCAGACGATGATCATGATGATGATGACACCGATAGCATCGACGCTGTCTTAACCTGAGATGAGACAAGTTTCCACTAGTTGGGGTCAGTTGGACAAACATACATCATTTAAGATCTTTTAAGGGGCAATTTACATTTCAAACATTTTTTTTTTTTAAATAAAAGCTTACTGTTACGTTGTTGATAACAAGGTAGTTTCTTAGAGTTACTACTTAAAGATGTAAACAATATTTTTCATTATATGGGTCAATTGCAAAAAAAACGTACACAAAGAGGTTTTCGTGTTTTGTTTTTAAAGTTTTTTTAAATTTTCCCGTTTGAGTAGTCCAATTAAGTGAAAAATAATGAAAAATTCGAAGTTGTTTTTAGGCGCTGCAAAAAATCATTTTTTCTATAGTTTTTATACGATTTTTGTATTGAACGTCACACAGCAGATATACGGGAAAAATCACTAAAAATTTGAAAAATGTTGTAAATTAAAGCTTTCTGTGATACTTGGTAAGTTATTTAATAACATTTTTAAATTTAAATTTAGATTTAAATTATTAAATCAGCTTTGTAAAAATCGCCATTTCAGTTACAGAAATAATAATTTTTTACCAATAATACCTACATATTTTACAATTTTAACGGGAAAAAAATAAAATTTTTCTCCAAAAAGACATCAACATAGAGGTTATTTTCAAAGTAGTAGACTTGCAGCAATAAATATTAAAAAACTGTTATATAATAAGCAATTTCAGAAAAAACAACATGGTGACGTTCAATACATTTTGTTCCGCTTAACCAAATAATGTAAATAAAATTGGCAGTTTAACAAAAAACAGGTTTATTCTTTTACAAAAAAAAAAAAAAAAAAAAAAACTCAAAGGTAAATATAAAGTATATATTTCAGCTATACATAAAATTTTCATCCGATTTTTTTTTTCTATATTTTTTACAAAAATTAAAAAAGTTAATAGCTAGCTGAATTTGAATTGAAACTTTATTAAGACTTCACGTTTTACAATATAACTTCTGAACCCTTTAAAACCACATCTTCATTTTATATCATTGGAAAGTTATGACCTAATGTAAAAATGTAAAAAAATGAAAATTATAAAAATGAAAAAAAATTATAGCACGTGTCGCTGGCATGGTATTAAACTTAAACAAATTAAGAATGAGTCAACTTATTGCAATATTTTCAAACATTTTGTACTTTTCCTCAAAATAGATGAAATAACTTTTCCAATGATATTACCGGTAATCGGTCGTCTTAAGTTGATTGAGCTATGTTGTCTCAAAATAGACCTTTTTTTCGCCGCGAAAAATTATTCTAAAAGTTTATACCTTCGAATTTGGTTTTCATATCAATAAACCAATACAAAAAAAATATTTTAGCCAAATCGGAACTGATCACTTCAATGTGAAATGGGCGATATCAGTAAGTAAAAATAAAACTCAGGTCAAAGTCAAACCTAGGTACTATTCTTTCTGCTTTCGGTTATATTCTTCATTTCGTTCCTTATCCAGCTTAATTTTTTCCCCGATATCTTCGTGCTCTTTCAGCAGGCGTTAATTTTGCTATTTTACTCTTAAATATACAAAAACGAAATACAAAATTAATACTTCAGCAGGTGGTGTGACATATCTTAAAAGTGACGTTCAATTCATTTGCCACTTTTTAGTTTTTTTTTTTTTCTTAGGAATCTTATTTTGCAAATATACTAAAACAATGAAATTAATAAAAACCCATGAAACAATACTTTATATCTTTAATTTTTCATTAAATAAAACTTAAAAATTTAATTGATGGCGTTTTAATATTGGTTCCTTTTAAAGGGAAATAAGGCCAAATTGGCTTTATTTCTTTTTCACATGGAAATAAGGCCGAATCCGCAAATACAGCCTTATTTCCACTTAAAGCGAAATAAAGCCGAATTCCACCTTATTGCCGTTTGCCTTATTGCACCCCGCCCATTTTTACACATACTTATCATGATGAACTGAGAAAACACAAAAAAATTTACTTTAATATTATTTGATCTTTTTAAGTTTTAGAATTGCATGAGAACTAATCTCTGCTCTTCCGTAATATAACTTACTTGTCATCTATACCTCTCGTAAGCTAAAACTTACTTCCTTACTTATCTGGCGCTTACAACCGAAGGTCGGTTTTGGCCTCGTATAAGAAATTGCGCCAGTCATTTCTGTTTTGCGCTTGCTGGCGCCAGTTGGAAACACCAAGTGTAGTCAGGTTATCCAACACCTGATCCTTCCAACGAAGATGTGGGCGTCCTCTTCTGCGATGACCACCACTGGGCACCGAATCGAATATTTTTTTCGCTGGAGCGTCGTTTTCCATTCGCTCAACATGACCTAGCCAGCGGAGCCGCTCGATTTTAATACGCTTAACTATGTCGATGTCAGCGTACAGCTCATACAGCTCGTGGTTCCATCGAATTCGGTACTCGCCATTGACACAGATTGGACCGAAGATCTTACGAAGGATCTTTCTCTCGAAGGCTCCCAAAGTCTTTTCATCAGAACTGCTCAACGTCCAGTTTTGTGCTGCATATAATAGGACGGGCATGATAAGTGACTTATAGAGCGTGAGTTTTGTTCGTCGAGAGAGGGCTCTGCTTCTCAATTGCCTACTCAGCCCAAAGTAACACCTGTTGGCAAGAGTTATCCTTCGCTTTATCTCAATACTGACATCGTTGAAAGAGTTTACGCTGGATCCCAGGTAGACAAAGTCCTTAACAACCTCGAAGGAGATGTTGTCAACAGTGACGTGGTTTCCAAGACGCTGGGACTGTTTATTTGTTGACACTAGGTATTTCGTCTTATCTGCGCTTACTACAAGACCCAATCGACTCGACTCTTTCGCTAACCTGGAGAATTCTGCGCTGACTTCGCGCGTATTATGGCCAATGATATCGATATCATCAGCATACGCCAGCAGCATAATACTTTTGTAGAATATCGTGCCACTGCGTCTCAAATCAGCAGCTCGGATGATCTTCTCCATCATTAGGTTGAAAAAGTCGCACGATAAGGAATAACCTTGTCTGAAACCTCGTTTGGTATCGAATGGAGGAGTGAGGTCCTTCCCGATTTTAACTGTGCTGCTGGTGTTGCTCAGTGTCATTCTGCAAAGGCGGATGAGCTTTGCAGGAATACCAAATTCAGACATGGTGGAATATAGATGATTCCTTATTGGACTGACGAAGGCGGCTTTGTAATCGACAAAAAGATGGTGTGTGTCGATTTATTTTTCTAGGGTCTTCTCCAAGATTTGTCGTAGCGTAAATATCTGGTCTATGGTGGATTTGCCAGGTCTGAAGCCACACTGATAAGGTCCAATCAGCGGGTTTACGATGGGCTTCAGTCTTTCACATAGTACGCTCGACAGAACCTTATATGCGATATTCAGAAGGCTTATCCCACGGTAGTTGGCGCAAATTGTGGGATCGCCTTTCTTGTGGATTGGGCAGAGCACACTGAGGTTCCAATCGTTTGGAATGCATTCTTGCGACCATATTCTGCATAGAAGCTCATGAATGCATTTAAATAGAGCTTCGCCTCCATTCTTGAAGAGCTCAGCAGGTAAGCCATCGGCTCCTGCGGCTTTGTTGTTTTTAAGCCGAGCTATAGCTTTCAAGACTTCACTATGGTCGGGCAGCGGAACTTCAACGCTGTCGTCCAAAATTGGGGATTCCGGAATATCATCTCTATTGGCGGGATTGTTGTCGTCGTCGCCATTCAGAAGCCTAGAGAAGTGTTCCCTCCACATCATCAGTGTACTCTGGATATCTGTCACTAGATTCCCATTTTCATCCTTGCAGGAAGAGGCCCCGGTCTTGAAACCATCGGCCAGGCGTCTTATTTTTTCGAAAAATTTTCGGACCTCATTCCTGTCACCATGCATCTCAATTTTCTCGCACTCACGCATTTCCGCTTCCCTTTTCTTTCGCCTGAAAATGCGTCTCTCTTCCCTTCTCTTCTCTTTGTATCGCTCCTTAGCAGCACGCGTTACAACCGACTGCAGGGTGGCTTTGTAGGCGGCATCTTTTTCTGCAGTGGCGTCGCGACACTCCTGGTCGTGCCACTGGTTTCGGCGAGGGAACTTTCCGACTGTTGGACCAAAGATATTTTCTTTTCCCACCTTGGCGTTGAAGTCACCAAGCACGATTTTTATGTCCTGGCGGGGGCTGCGCTCATAGGCCTCTTCAAGGCGCTCGTAGAAGCTGTCTTTGGTCTCATCATCTTTGTCTTCTGTCGGAGCGTGCGCACAAATCAGGCTTATGTTGAAAAATCTTGCCTTGACACGGATTATGGCAAGTCGTTCGTTCACAGGTGTGAATCGCAGAACATGATGTCGTAGTCGCTTGCCAACCACGAATCCGCATCTAAATTCGTGCTTCTCCGCATGGCCGCTGTAGTAGATATCACAGGATGCTTGCCGTGAGCAACCCTGTCCCTTCCATCGCATTTCTTGGATTGCAGTGATATCAGCTTTGTATCTTTCTAAGATATCTATCAGTTGGATAGAGGCACCATCCCAATTAAGGGTTCGGACGTTCCAGGTACATATCCGTAAATCATTGTCAGTTTTTCGTTTGCGGTAGTCGTCATCAGATTTGGGGATAATTTTTATCTTTTTTCTTGTCGTTTTCATTGAAATTTGTTTTTACGTGGTGAGCTTCAAACCCAACGCACAACCCTCTAAAGGCAGGTGGAGCCCGCCGCTCAGATTAGCCGTCAAACTAACGGTTGCCAGTTTGCCGTTTCTAGAGGACACCACGCAGAGGTTTGAGTCGACTTGAGACGAGTTCGACATGGATAATGCTGGCCTCAAGCTAAAACTAACGAAGTGTAAAAAAAAGTGATGTTCAATACAATGCTTGGGGACTAAATGTAAATTGAAAGCCAAATTCGCGATGACAATGTTTTGAGAATAACAACAAAATTAAACATAATAAATAAATGCTATCATTAGAAAACAGTTCTTATATGTTATATTTTTGCATTGTTTTCAACTTTTTTTTCACGTTTTTCATCAAAAAGTGTAACGGGGACATGTGTTTTTGTATTAAACAAGTACGAGAGAGCAATATAATATTCCTTAAAACAAATATGCAAACAATTTTAGGATTCTGAAAAATATGTTTTGTCAATAAACATTCTTCAGTGATCACTTTCCCATTTTTTATTTGTTTTTTTCTTTTTGTATTTACCTAAAAACAGAGTTAAAAGAGCGGGGACAAAAAATTAGCGTTTTGTATGCAATTGAGCGATATACATATGTAATAATTTCTGTACGATACCGTCAAGTCGCTGAGGTAGCAGTAGCAGCTTATGAAACAAAAATCCAATATTGTTGCATGGAATTATTAGCCGATAAGTAGAAGTGATATAAAAAATTATATTTTACGACAGCAAAAAATTGTTATTTGACCTCATAACGAAAATGAAAAAAAAAACAAAAACGTTTGGAACCACTACACCAAGCAGGCAACCGCTTAATATAGTAAAATTGCTACAACAATGAAGAAACGTTAATGAAATTTTAACTCCGTGAGCCTACTATAAATTTTATGGTATGCCAGTAAAACGGAGGCTTTTGATTGAATGATAAATCTAACTAGTATCGCCTGTGGTCAAAATTCGACCATATCAAAATAGATTTTTCTCTTGTTTTTTTATTTATATATATTGAAAAAAGCTTGGTAAAGTTAAAAAGAAGTTGGCTGTATCGTGCACCCATCCATGGATTTTGACAGTGTATCTTTGTCCTTATCCTTATTCTTGTCCCGTTCCTTTCATTTGTTCCCAAACTAATAATTGAAGAGTCGACGCGAATAACGTTGTAAGCGACATATTCATCAAAAATAGTTGTTTTGCATACTAACATTAAACATGCTCTAGCCTATTATAAGAGCACATAGTTTCTCAAATTCCATACATTTTTGGACATTGACATCGAAATCAAATGGCTCTAAGTCCGCCATTAAAACCGTTTTTTTTTTGCAATTCCTGAAAACCTATAATTTTGTCACTTACAATGTTATTCACGTCGACTCTTCAATTGTCTTACTTCCTGTTCAAACTGTTCTTGTAATCCATATCCAAATTCCTGACCTTAACCTCATTCGAATCCTTTCCTAATCCTTTTCCAACTATATTTCTAAATCTTTGTTCTAAAGTTTGTCCTAAGTGTGTTCAAATCCTTGTTCTATTCCTTGTCCCATTTCTTTACCCTTATACTTTTGCCAATCTTGTCCCAAATATTGTTTTAGGTAAGTATCAATTTGTGTCCTTACCCTTGTCTCAGTCCTTGTCGAATTCCTCTTCTCGATTCCTGTCTGAATTCTCGTCCTTATCATTGTCCAATTCTATGCTTTAATCTTTGTCCAAATTTTTTTCCTACTCCTTATCTTTAATATAACTTTTTATTTTTTAATTTCTTTCAAGTAAGAAAAGCAGTGAGACTCAAATTACAGCCATGACAGTGACACTTCTTTTAAACTGCAATAATCACATAATATATTTTTTTCCATTTTTTGGCACATCTGTGGCTCATTACCTTTCGACTGATATAAGAATCATGCCCTTTTTTGTATTATAAATATTAAAAAAGTGTACCACAAGATTTTTGTTTGCGTTTTAATATGTGGATTGCTTTGGAGTGGTTTGAAATATTTGAAAAATTTTTGCACAGAAATTCTTTTTTAAGCTGTAGAACTTTGTAAAAAATACAAAAACAACTTTTTGAAAAATTTAATTTTCATCAAAAAAAACATAGGGGGTAGCTCATGATTTTCGATGGTAGATTAATCATATCATAATCATTAATTAAATGATGTGTCAAAATGAAGCAATTTTTGCAAATAAATGATATGGTATATGAAAGAGTGTGAGAGAAGAAAATGGAAAAACAAAAATAAAATTACAAAAAAAGAATGTCTGGTCTAATTTTTGAGCAAAAATTGAATATTTTAGAGTTTTTTTGAAAACTACACAAGAAATTGAGTTAGTGAGATAATGGTCAATCTTTTCCTATTTCTCAAAAGTTATTTTAGTAAACTTTCAGACAAAGAAAATTTAGGGAAAATCGATTGAAAAATGGCTGAGATATTTGCATGCAAAATCAAAATTTGAAATATCAATTGTTTTTTTCTCATTCTGAGGCAATGACATGGCTTTAAGAAATGCATTGCATGGAAAAAATCTACAGGTTTCGAAATATCGCAATACTTTTGATGTCATAATAACGGGAAATTTTTTTAACATACTATTCGTGGATAAAATTAGCAAAAAAGTTTTCGTATACCGTTATTTTTCTCAACCAACGAATTTCCATACAAAAAACGTTGTACTGAAAACATCTATAGTTTTCGAGATATCACAATAATTTTGATGTCAAAGTAACGGAAATTTTTCAAAATTTACTATTTGTAAGCAATTTTACCATCACAATATATATTGACACTTGTTACATGAAAAAGTGCCTATTGTAGGGTAACCGTAAACGATGGTGAAAAATATCAAAGTATATTTTGCAAATCTTATGAATGTCTAAATTTCTCTCTTATATCATGTTTTTCCATCTCTTATAGTTTGGCTTTTATTTAATAAATGCTCTTTTTCCGCTCATATTTGAGGTCAAAGGTCAACAATCTTATATTCAATCATACTGTGCAGCCAGACCTTTCATCTGATATCACATTCTTCATTTTACCTCTTCCCAGTTTTGAGATCCCTAACTAAAATTGATATAAACTTTCAACGATAATATTTCGGGTCAAAGGTCATAATTTAAAATCTAACATCATTCGGCACATCTATGGTGCAGTACCTTTCGAATGATGTACGTTTCATTGTCCTTATTCTAAAATAAATATTGAAAAAGTGTACGACAACATTCGATGTTTGCGTATTAATATATAAGATAAAAAGGTATAAGGCTTCTTATGGAACCCCTTAAACTAACCTAAATGCTTTAGCAAAAAACGAGAAGAAAATAAAATGAATCTTAATACTTTTGGCATTTTGGCAGTATAAGCTGAACCTAAGTGGCTTGAGTGGATGTAGCGAGTTGGTGTAGCGGCCAATGAAACAGTCTGTATAGTCAAGCTGTGTGATTTGCACTATACAGAGCCGTTGTTGTTGTTGTTGTTGGTTGTTGCCTTCTTTGTTCTTCATGTTGTCTTGTTGTCAACATGCTTGGCCTAAAGCTCAATAATTTGTTTTCAATATATATAAATAAAAAAAAATAAATTTAAATCAGTGTTTGGACACGTATTTGGATAAGGATAAGAACAAGGAGATTAGAATAAGGATGACCAAACAAGGTCCTAAGCAAGGGTTTAGACAAATACTAGATAACGAGCAGGACAAATATTTGGACAAAGATTCGAGCATGGAATTGCACAAGTACTAGGACAAGAATTCATACATCATCATACAAGAAGTCATAGACTAAACAATATCTAGGTCAAGATTGGGAAAAGGATTAAGAAAAGAAATGTTACAACGAATAGAATAAGTATTATAAGAGAACAACGATTCGAGTACACTATGGACAAGATTTGGGACAAAAATTGGGAGAAAAAATAGGACAAGGATTAGGAAAGGGATTTGAGCAAGGATAAGGTTAGGAATTTGGACATGCACCTCCATGTCAAGAATTTGGACACGATGTAGGACAATTATTAGGACATAGGTATATTAGAAAAAGGATACACGGAAAGAAATTTTTCGTTTATCGCAACTGAAAAATTCACCAACTATACTTCGTTTGCGAGTTGTATTTGCCGCAAACGAATATTCAGTTTTCATCAATTTAAAAACATATCTTATATGTAAATAAACCTCAAGCTATTTCGGTCATTATTATTTATTATATTAATTATCTTTCTTCCTAAGTCCATCCGTCTTCTTATGCATTGCACTCATCGCACCTCTGTTGCTATTTCCGTCCGCGTAGTAAGCAATCTATCAATTTATAAATATAATGACAATTTGTACAAAAAGGAACTCTGAACTATAAGCGTTTTGTTTATACAAGGAAGGGAAAAACAAACGAAGTTTTCAGTTGGGAAAAACAAATTTTTCAGTTGCTTCAATTTAAAACTCGCTCGCGTTTATGACAAACGAAATTAATCTTCTGCAAATAAATGACGCGTTTCTCGCAACTGACTGTTATTATGACAACTTTTGAAACGTTTGCAAATAACGATTTCAAGCACGACAAACGAAGTTCGTTTGCGGTAAATTGGCGATAAACGTTTTTTTTTTTATTTGCGTGTAAGAATGAGGACACATTTTGGAACAAAGGAAAGGATAGGGACAAGAAGAAGGACAGGGATTAAGAAACGTTGTCACATCGAAACCTAATGGTGTGTTCACGACACACCCATCTATTTTTTGGTTTTTATAGAAAAGCTTACACGAATCATAGTAGAATAACAAGGTAGGCTCATATCGAAGATAACGTGAGGTAGATGTCAAAAGCAGCTTTGATTTTGAGCTTTTGCTAATTTTTGTTGTTACTTATTTCGTTTGACGTTTGTGGCACTTGGAGCTTTTGTGTAAAATTTCACATTAGAGCAGCCATTTTATATTGATCCTATCTTGTTATGTTGTTAAACAAAGTAGAATTAATTTCTCTTCAGAAAGTTTTTATAAATTTTTTTGAGTGTATAATAATAATCTTTGTCTGTTTTGTTTTTGCTGATTTTGATTTTGATTTGGATTTGAATTTGGATTTGGATTTTGATTTTGATTTTGATTTTGATTTTGATTTTGATTTTGATTTTGATTTTGATTTTGATTTTGATTTTGATTTTGATTTTGATTTTGATTTTGATTTTGATTTTGATTTTGATTTTGATTTTGATTTTGATTTTGATTTTGATTTTGATTTTGATTTTGATTTTGATTTTGATTTTGATTTTGATTTTGATTTTGATTTTGATTTTGATTTTGATTTTGATTTTGATTTTGATTTTGATTTTGATTTTGATTTTGATTTTGATTTTGATTTTGATTTTGATTTTGATTTTGATTTTGATTTTGATTTTGATTTTGATTTTGATTTAGATTTTGATTTTGATTTTGATTTTGATTTTGATTTTGATTTTGATTTTGATTTTGATTTTGCTTTTGATTTTGATTTTGATTTTGATTTTGATTTTGATTTTGATTTTGATTTTGATTTTGATTTTGATTTTGATTTTGATTTTGATTTTGATTTTGATTTTGATTTTGATTTTGATTTTGATTTTGATTTTGATTTTGATTTTGATTTTGATTTTGATTTTGATTTTGATTTTGATTTTGATTTTGATTTTGATTTTGATTTTGATTTTGATTTTGATTTTGATTTTGATTTTGATTTTGATTTTGATTTTGATTTTGATTTTGATTTTGATTTTGATTTTGATTTTGATTTTGATTTTGATTTTGATTTTGATTTTGATTTTGATTTTGATTTTGATTTTGATTTTGATTTTGATTTTGATTTTGATTTTGATTTTGATTTTGATTTTGATTTTGATTTTGATTTTGATTTTGATTTTGATTTTGATTTTGATTTTGATTTTGATTTTGATTTGCTGTTGCTGTTGCTGTTGCTGTTTCTGTTGCTTCTGATACATCTTAGGATACATTTTAAGTAACTACACGCCGTAAATTATATCCACGTAACAATGGTATATTTAGGTTATATTAATCAGTTCTCTGACGGGCCTACCTGCGCCTTTAATTTTTTTATATGTTAATCACGTGGTTGAAATCCTCACCTTTGCTGTTGTTTCACAAAATTTACTGAGCGATAAAAGTCGCGGTTTTATAATTCCACGCACGTTTTTTTATTGCTTTTCGTTTTTAATGTATAATTGGTATATTACTCCTATATTACCCCTGGGTGTCAAGACTCCACAATTGTCGGATATTCGATATTGGAGCTGCTCTCTCTACTTCTCAATGTTGTAAAATCTAATTGTAAGAATATTTAAATTTTGTAGAACCTTTATTTTGTGAGCCTTTATTGTGTGGACTTTGTGGATCTGATTTTATATGACCTACGATTTTTTCTCTTCTGAATTTCATCATCACCTCCTGAAATAAGCTATTCCAAGCACATTTTTCGCCATCGATTGTTCTACAAAAACTTCAAAATATATTAAAAAAAATTCCAGCTCGAGATTTGATGGCCAAGTACATACATAACCTTCGAAGTCACAGAAACATACATATATATTGGTTATCTTTTAAGTAAGTAATTGATTTTTGGACAAAGGTCAAAGCTTAGTTCATATAAAATATAACCTTTACTTATTTCTGTTATTTGAGTGTTCACTTAAAACGAAATTCGTGCTCTACCATATCCACCCACTGAAATTTCAGGCACATTGCGAACACCTTTTATTTTCATTAGCATAAACCAGTCAAATCACGACTTTTATGAAACGCAACAAATGGGCCAGAGGACATTTTTATATGGTATTATAGCGCCATAAACTCAACTTGGGCAGGACGAGTTAGTAAAAATTTCGAAGCGAAATGAAGTGAAAGGAATGCCTAAGGCGAAAGTGTAGGAAAAAAAAAATTGGTAATTTAATGTTGCATTTTATCGGCGAGACGCACGCTCTGCCGCACAAGCAAGACCGTTCATATAAACTTACGAGGAAGCAACATCAAAAGCAACACCGCAGCCGGTATGCTTTTCGGCATGAGTATCGCTCTATCTACGGCAGCCGCTCAGTCTATGGCTCATCTTCGGCAGCGATGGCAACAGCTTTGTATAAATTTTTTATAGGTAATCCACTTAAGAAAATGACACTTAGAGTCATCATTACAAGCGTTTTTACTGCAATAACGGCACATCTTGCACATAGTTTTGGCAATTTATTTTATCCCTGCTGATGTCCTTTAATATGCGTCTTTCCTTTACTACGGAAAGGTGGTGGGGTGGTTTGTTTTGGCATCAGTTGATTATACTTATAGAGTAGGTATTTTTTATTTTGTCTTTTCTCCTTGCCGTTGTACATACATATTTGTTGTTGTTGCTATATTGTTGCTGTTTGCTTAACTTAGGGTGGCATAGCCGAAAACGTGCTGTTGTTATTGGCAGAAATTTGCAATCATGATGATGATGATGATTACTATGATAATGCTCAGAGTGTGCAGGCGGCAGGAGCTACCAATATCAACTGTATTGAACTCAAGTGTTTTGTATCGCTTCGCATGCATTTGTTTCTCGCTATCATATTAATATAAAGTCATAAGAATTTATTTAACATGAGCTCATATTAAAATGTAATTTGAGTTCTGACACGCATATCTCGCCATTGTTCGTTTGTTGTTGTTGTCGTTTTTGTTATTTGAATTGCAATATGAATTGTGATTATTGAATCGCGTTCCGAACTTTAAATGAGTCCGTTGTCAATACTTGCCATTGCCACCATCGGCATCATAAATGTTCTGCGCTCTCTTCGAACAACAGGACTATCGCTGGAAAGCCAACATATTCAAATTCGTTTTAATAGAATGCGTGCAAAATTGCTCTTATGGCTTATGAAACAACAAAGCATCCATTTGGTCGTTACGTCTGAAGGATGCTATGACACGCGTGGGAGTTGTAAAAACTCCCAACAACGTAACATGTTGGGGTTGTTGCATAGATGTACTTTTTACATTTGCATATGTATCGATATATACTAGACAGATATGCAAAGTCTGATCCAACGGAGTCACACCAAATACTCTGATGGCGTATCATTCACTAATGAATGATGGCACCACTGGATATTAAAATTTAAAAAAAATTAAGTTTCGGACAATATTCCCTCTACAGACATGGACGAACCTCAGAGAGACAACGCTTTCATTCTTTAAACTGTTTTCCATTTTTGTAAACTTTCTAACCAACCATCCATCCTCCATGCATGTGCCATAATGTTCTGCCCAACTCAATTAAGAGCCATTAGTAAAAGCTCTACATTTTGCTTGTCTTCAATATTGTAACTTTCCGTGCGTTAAGGGTATGGTCCATGTTATATGTACCCTTGAAAATGGCACAAAAACATTTTCAAATTGTGAAATAGTACTTTCCAAACACTTTCCTTTTTTGTACCTACGATTAAAAATCTATAATTTCTTCACATCCTTTGCTCAATTTTTTAGTGCCCGGAATTTTTATAATTATTCTTGTGTAAGTTAATTCTAATTCCAGAAATAACCAAATGTGAGTGTTCATGTATCGTTCTGTGCTAACGTACCGCGGAGAGAGATTAAAGGTTCAAAATTTTTTCGGTTATTTCCTCTTTGCATATATTGGGAAACCCTAGAGAGTTAAAATTTCCATATAAAGCTTGATGAGGATATAAACATTGTCCGTTCGGTATTGGCATACAACTTTTAGATTCAGTTCTCGATAATTACTGCATACTTGGATGTTCGAATTTACTCCAAAATCGGAATTTGGGTTAATAACCCGTTTATATGTAGTTGCATTTATATACCACTACCTATCTCTTCCATTACCAGCTAAATTTACAAAAATAAAATTTTGTATTATTTATAAAGAAAACACACTTTCTTCAAAAAAGACACTTTCTTCAGAAGAGAAAAAACAACGATGATTCATTAATAGTTATATATAAAGAGTTCTCCAATAGGGACCTGACAACTTTGAATTAAATTTCTGAACCCTTTCACTAATCATTGAACTGTCACTGTCAATTTATTCAGTAATCTCAACATTTTCACCATGGTGAAGTACACGAACGAACAACGTCCGTAAATTATAAAAATTATAAAATAGATGAATTTCATCGCCAGACCATCTTCAGTGACGAAGCTAATTTTTGGCTCAATGGGTTCGTCAATAAGCGAAATATGCGTTATTGGCAGGGTGAAAATCCACATGTGCTTCATGAATCACCACTTCATCCACAAAAAAGAACTGTTTGGTGCGGTTTGCATGCCGGCGGCGTCATTAGACCATATTTTTTCGTCGACGATAACGATTGTAACGTTTCTGTAAATGGCCATCGTTATCGCGCCATAATTACCGATTATTTTTGGCCCCAAATTGCAAGATATGGACTTGGACGACACGTGGTTCCAACAGGACGGTACCACAAGCCACACAGCACACAGCAAATACAATAGATTTTTTGAAGAGTAAGTTTGAAGAGCTTGTTATATGAAGAAATGGGCCAGTCTATTGGCCGCCTCGTTCGTGTGATTTAACGCCTCTAGACTATTTTCTTTGGGACTACGTCAAGTCATTGGTCTATGCCAAAAAGCCGACGACGTTGGAAGAGCTCAGAGCCAACATTGAACGCGAAATAGCCACCGTTTCGGCCGAAATGTGTGGCAGAGTCATCGAAAATTGGGTCCAACGAATCGACCGCTGCATACGGACCAGCATAAATACATATTTTTTGATTGTATTTCAAGCCGATAATAAAGTTTTTGAAATATCTGAAATGGTTTGCGTTTTAGTTAAAAAAAAAAGTTGTCAAGTCCTTAATGGAAAATCTTTTATTAAATTAAATGTCAAAGTTTAAGATTAAACAATAAGAAACGTGTTAAATATCTGCAGGGTTTTTTCACTTCCACAACAATTTGTGGAATAATTTTGCTCAGTCATGTTCTTTTCTCCGTCAGCATTCAAAATAAAACAAAATAATAAATAACTGGCCATTTCAGGACTTTGACCTAGCTTCTTATGATCAATTGTGTTGTGCGTGTTATTAAATTGTACAAAATTGACCGAGAACCGGACCTACCGGACCGAACGGCGATGAACGGAATGATCTGGTTCTCAAGAAGCTTTACATGGCATTTTGATTACTATCTGAGGTTTGCCATTGTCTGCAGAGAGGTGGCGGCCGTTCAGAAAAATTATTTTAATTCAAATAATTTTCTGTCGCTGCTGGGGTTCGAACCCAGGTCTCCAGGTTCGTTGACATAGAGGCCACGCACTTTAACCAACTACACCACGGACGCCACTGCATTTAGAAAGTTCCGTCAGCATTTAGAAAGTTTAAAATGTACATAATCCAAAAAGCTAAAGTTAATTTCGATCGGTGGAAAATTTGTTCTACAAAAATTCTGTCGTTGAGCAGAAGCAACAAGAAATATGATTCATTTTTTTTTCTATGCCAATTCGGGACCAGGTTCGAACCCTAGCTGACAAAAAAAATTTTTTTCAATTTTATTAATTCTCCGTCAATCCTCTACAGGCAATGGCAAACCACAGAGAGTAAATAATGCCATGTAAAGTTTCTTGAGAACATGCACATTAGCCGTTCGGAGTCGGCATGAAACTAATGGGTTCAGTTCTCGATCAATTGTGTACAAACATTTAATAACACGCCAATACAATTTGATCATAAGAAGTTCGGTCAAAGTCCTTTCAAGGGCTGAAATGGCTACTTTATATTATTTATTTAAACGATATAACACCCATTACTGAAATACGATCCATCAAATTCAACTATGTTTTTATGTAATATACGTAAAATAAACTGATCTCAACTGTTAATAATAGAAAACTTCGTTTCGTAATATTCAGGTTATTGGTACTCTTAAATAAAATAAATAAATAACTGGCCATTTCAGCCTTTGAAAGGACTTTGACCTAGCTTCTTAGGATCAATTGTGTTGTGCGTGTTATTAAGTTTATACACAATTTACCTAGAAATGGACCTACAGGCTTAACGCCGACTCCGAACGGCGATGAACGAAATGTTCTTATTCTCAAGAAGCTTTACATGGCATTTTGATTACTCTCTGAGGTTTGCCATTGTCTGCAGAGAGGTGGCGTCCGTACAGAAAAAATTATTTTAATTCAAATAATTTTCTGTCGCTGCTGGGGTTCGAACCTGGGTCTCCAAGGTTCGTTGACATAGCGGCCACGCACTTTAACCAACTACGCTACGGACGCCATTGGTACTCTTAAGCGCTGATTATTATAGAAGGAACACAACGTTGGGAAATGTCACTTTGCAATCTATTTCATGAGTTTCCTATATGTGTCGTTATAATAAGACGGAATGAAGCGCGGCGTTGAGATCTATAGATTTTAGATTTTGCCGTTGCGTTACATGACATTTGACTCCGTTCCGTTCCGTCTATTACAATCAGCGCTCTACTCTTGAAAAAGCTCCTTTACTCTGCAGTCCAACTAGAATTACGTCTAGACATCCTCCCCATAGAGCAATTATATCATTTTACTTTGTCAAATATACCCAAGCCAATATATATTTCTTAAAAAAAGTTTTTTCTTTCCTAGCTACAGAGCAAATATGACCTCCGAAAAATAAACCAATTTGCTTGAATTCAATTTTCACAAATGAATGCACTTTTTCTGGACCATAAAAGAATACGTTTCACGGTCCTTTCGACAACATCGGTACACAAATCATGGACTCCATTTTCGCTACATTAAACGGCAAAATATGAACCCATTCGAAAGACATTAAAATAGCTAGGATTACAAAAACAAGCAATAAGCAACAATAAAAACATTTATATAAAAATCCATGGTTGGCTGTTATTATAGCTTCTATAGAGAGGAAACCTTAGAGAATAAATGAGCAAAAAATAACAACGAGTTATGAAAGCAAGCAAGAAAAAGAAGTAAGAAAAAATAAAAAAAAAAAAAAATATGAGTATTCCTTGACAAAACTGCAAAAGGAAAATATTTTACAAAAACAACATTAACTGGGCAATAACAATAATTTGTCTCTTTGATTTTTTGTTTTTCGTTTTTATTTTTACAACATGCAGCCAGTTATAGAGACGCCCACACACACGACCAAAGCTCCTCCCAAACACACTCACGCGTAGAGTAGAAGCCATAAAGGACTACAAGGACAACTAAAAGAAACTTTGAAAGTACGCTCAGGAATTCAGGGAAAACTTTTTTTTATCAAATGATTAAGTTGCAGTGAAAGCAAAAAAAAAAACTACCTGACAAAACTTTTACCACCAGCGTAGTTTTTGTAAACTTTGTTCACTGAAATGGCAAAAAGTGGGGAGAAAAAACGGCTGATTAAATAAATATTTTATGTATAATGCAATTAATATTAAGCTTGGGTATATATGAGGAAGTATGAAACATAAGTATGTATTTTAAGTTCTGCGCCTTGGCAACACTAAGTATTGCCAGATAAATTTCGACAGTTCCATTCGAAAATTTGAATATTTCTAGCATAATCGTACTCACAACGTTTTGGCGTATGTGCGCTGATTGTGTTGTTTAAAGTGATTCGAAAATTGTATGTCACCAAAAAAATGAAATTAACACGTGAACATTTTCGTGTGATGATTTTTAACGAATTTCGAAGTGGATTGACAACAAAAGAATGGCATCGATAAGCTTAGTTCGACTTTTGGTGATAAAGCACCACACCCAGCGACTGTAAAACGCTGGTTCAATGAACTAATCATCGAAGGAATCGAAACCGAGAGCTCTGCCAAATTATGTTTCAAACGAAAGTTGTGGCCTCAAGACCTTACAGTGCCAGTAGTTGGGCACTTTCCCCTATGTGTCGTATATAATGTTTGATCGTAAAGCAATAGCGTGTTGTTTGGATAGAGTTTCACCACGTACTCATGAACATGATTTCGTTGGTTGGCTCTGATTTTGATTTTTTTGTTCACTCAATCAGATTTTGAAAAATTATTGATTGAAGAAAAAGTAAAATTAGTGATGAAAAACTATCGCGATCTATTGAGTCTACGATGTGTATCAATAAGAGTGGTGCTTATTTGTACGGAGGTTTTATTTTTTCTTCTATTTTTATAGCCAAAAAATATGGTCCAATGACGCCGCCGGCATATAAACCGCACCAAACAGTTATTTTTTGTGGATGAAGTGGTGATTCATGAAGCACATGTGGATTTTCACCCGACCAATAACGCATATTTTGCTTATTGACGAATCCATTGAGCCGAGTACTCGAACTACCGAGTAACAAAGTAACAACTTAGCAACCCTGATGATTTTTTCGTTATTTGGAAAAATACGAGCAGCTTCCATATTTTTAACGGCATGGAATTTTAGCGCCTTAAAAAGAATAATCTGAACACAAATTAAATTGAAGGTTTTGTATTCTGGATAACGTTTGCAATCAAATGCTGAATTATTTCAGATTTTGTGGCAGTTTCCACTATTTATTTATAAATTTTCAGCAAGTGTAATTTATGAAAAGCAAAATCAGCTGTTATTCCACAACAACTACCAGGCTAACGAGATTAAATGAAAGGGTGTGTTCACACTTCACAAAGTTAATGAAGTAACAACCAACCAAATAACAAACTAGCGAGTTCGGTGTGAATACCCTAATATATTTCTTGGGTGAATAACAATGGTCCAATAAGGCCCGAGACTTACTAATTGGTGGCACCTCTAACGAATCGATATAATATTTCGATAGTAAGCAATACGTGTAAAAATTTCATGACAATCTAACTTTTAGTTCAGAAAGTGCAGTGATTTAAATGACGCTAATGTTGATATTTTCAAAATAATGGATTCAAAGCAATTCTATGTGTTGATTTATCACTGTTTTTTTATGGGAAAAATACCATCCAATCTAAGCAATGGCTTCGAAAGTGTTATTCAGAGTCTGCTCCGTCGAAAGCCATCATTTTCCGATGGTTTCCTGAGTTTAAACTTGGTCGTACAGACACAAATGATGCTGAACGTTCAGGACCCAAATGAGGCAGTTGTTCTACAAAACATAAAAAAGCTACACAAAATGGTATTGGCCGACCGTAAAAAGAAGGTGCGCGAGCTAGCTGAGACTCTGAAGATATCGAAAGGCAATGTGGGAACAATATTACAGGAACATTTGTCGATGAGAAAGCTGCTTTCCAAATGGGTGCCGCGTTTTCTCACACCGGACCAAAAACAACAACGTGTCGATGATTCGAAGAGCTGTTTGGCGCTGTTTGGCGCTGTTTAAAAAGAATAAACATGAATTTTTGCATCGGAATGTGACAATGGATGAAACATAGATCCACCATTACACACTGGAATCAAAACGGTTGTCAGCTGAGTGGAGAGCAACCGATGAAAGCAGGTCAAAGCTACCAAAAACACAACAGTCTGTTGGAAAGTTTATGGCATCTGTATTTTGGGATGCGCATGGAATTCTTTTCATCGACTATGTCGAAAAGGGAAAACTATCAGCAGCGATTATTATATAGCGTTATTGGAGCGTTTGAAGGATGAGATCGCGAAAAATCGGCCCCATTTGAAAAAAATTTCTTTTTCACCAAGACAATGTACCGTGTCACAAATCGATGAAAACGATGGCGAAAATGCACAAATTGAGCTTCGAATTGCTTTCTCATCCATAGTATTCGCCAGATTTGACCCCCAGTGACTACTGGCTCTTTGCTGACCTCAAAAAAATGCTTGCCGGCAAGAGATTTGGCTCCAATGAAGAGGTGATGGCTGAAACTGAATCGTATTTTGAGGCGAAGCACAAATCGTTCTACAAAACCGGTATTGAAAAGTAAGAAAAGCGGTGGAATGAATGTATTTCTCTTGATGGAACCTATGTTAATGAATAAAGAACAATATTTGCAAAAAAAATTTTTTTTATTACTTAAGTTTTTAATTTCCACTCAATTTTTTTCTACCAAAGCCGGCTTAAGTGATTTTCAATTACAGATGATAATATTATTACGAATATTACGGATGATGTATAATTACATATTTCCTGTAGAACTGGCCTCTTGGAAATCTTGAGTTATAGAGTCGATGAAGATCTCCATTTTTTTCTTACTATACTAAATGTATTAAATAAATAATATTAATAATAATAATAATAATAATAATAATAATAATAATAATAATAATAATAATAATAATAATAATAATAATATTAATAATTAAAGTAATAATAACAATAAAAATAATAATGATAATAATGATAGTAAAAATAATAATAATAGTAATAATAATAATAATAATCATAATAATAATAATAATAATAATAATAATAATAATATTAATAATTAAAATAACAATAATAATATAAATAATAATGATAATAATGATAATAATAATAATAATAATAATAATAATAATAATAATAATAATAATAATAATAATAATAATAATAAAAATAATAATAATAATAATAATAATAATAATAATAATAATAATAATAATAATAATAATAACAATAATAATAATAATAATAATAATGATAATAATAATAATATTGATAATAATATGAGTAATAATAAAAATAATATTACCAATATTTTTTCTTTGAATTTTTCACTAATTCTGGAATTCAAATGACCAAAACCGATAGTCCCGGGATTGCAAAACACCATACAAGATTTAACTCCTTACTATAAACATATATACATTTAGATAAATGAAAATTTAATATAAATTTATATAAATAGACATAGATAGTGAAAATGAACTTTTATGTGATGATTTTTCTTTGTTTTTATAAAATATATCAATATTAAAAACATTAAAACTAAGAATACAATAAAAACTATTCTTAAAAAGAATATTTTACGAAATGCAATATATGTATTAACATTTACTGTTCTTTTATTGAATTTAATTTTTTTGAAGCCAGATTGCCCTCCTAATAAAAAATATATAACGAGTATATGTAATATAGTGTGAATATGTGAAAAATATACAAAAAATTATTGTAATTCAACCTCAACAAGTAATAGAATAAAGTTTAAAAAGAACTTAATACTTTTTGGCAGCCCCTTAGGGTTAGACGAAAAGTCAATATAAATCCTCTTATTGCTCTTATTTTGTTTTTTTTTTAGTTATAAAATACTATTAGCAGACTGTAATTTTTGATAATATTTTTAAGTAATTAAATTGAATATCTGAAGCAAACTGACGCTGGTTTTTCCTTAAATCTTACTACATATAAGATTTTTACGTACAAGATCACGCTTATCCACAAAACAAAGCCTGTGGTTTAAGTTTCTTCAAAATAATTAAAAATATTTTTGTGGTTTTTTTGATGTTTTCGAGATTGAGTTTGAAATAGTTGGTGCCATTAAGATCAGGACCCTGATCATTACTTATCATTAATGGTTTTGATAACTGAATTAAATGAATAACTAACAACATTATCAACCGATTAATTTTTATTTTTATTGTCCAATCCATCCATACTCCATACCCTACCGTTTGAAATCGAAGCAACGTTGGAGGTCTTCATTAATGGATAAAAAAAAACAAAGAGTTATCACAAAATTATACTAAGAAGAACAACCACTGTTCGGCCATAGCGTAGAAGTCAAAGGCAGCCATTAAAATCAACATTAAAGTGATTTATTAGCCTGAACGAAGCGACGAGTTGGCATTCAAACAACCACGCCTCGAGCATTCAGCTACCGCCTCATAATGAGTCGAACCAATGACGTCCGTTTATCCATTTTAGGTAAATTAAGATCGGCAAAGATCTCAAACTCGATCGAGGCACAAAGAAAGGCTACCTTTAATTAGCAGAAATACATCTCTGGGATCGCACAAATTAATAAAATTTAGTTGTTGTTGCTTATTGTTGTTCAAGATGCTGTTTTGTATTTGTTTTCCTTAGTGATCACACGGAGGGAAGAGATAGCAGAGGTCAGCCTTGCTTTACAAAGACAAAGAGCGACAATGATGAAGTTGACACCACTATTTATGAGCCTGAATTGAATTCTGTGAAAGCGTTTGTATCAGCATCTGACTCCGGCCGATGACTGCTGGCTATTATGGTCGGTCATCTTATATTTTGTTAGTGTAGCTTTACTTTTGTTGGTTTTGTTTTGTTATGAATGTATTATTTTTTTTTTATTTCAACTTAACCTGTTTGTTGTTATGCCGCATGAATACAACAAAAGAAGTCATTTTAATTTTCAACAACCAATAAAATAAATGTTTCATCTGACAACGAATACGCTCATGATTACGAATACATATCCAAGTGAAAAGGTTTCCCAAGTTAATTAAGAGGTTTTTGTTTACTTTTACAGCAAACAAATGATGAATCGTGAGATAAGCACTGACGGGGAATTTCCAGGGTCCATATTGTCAATTGTTATATTGATAAAAGTTACAATGTTATGTTTTAATGATGTTTTTTACACTAAATTCTCTATTTAACTAATTTCTTGCTATATTGTTGATAGATTGGATTTTTTACTCGTTCGAGTAAATAAAAAAAAAATTAATGGAAAAAAAACTATAGGATAAAAAAAAGAAATTACGAGGTTACAAATTATATAATTTTATATAAATAAAAAAAAAATACTCACAGAATTAATTAAGCTGCCTTTTGTTGAAGGAATATTTTTTATATAAATACTTTAAAACTTGAAAAAAATGTCCGTTTATAACTTATATTTATCAAATTATAAAAACTACTGCAATGAGCATCAATATAATAAAAACTTAACTAAAAAAATATCAACTTAAAGGCATCTTCATGAAATATATAAAAACTAGTAAGAAATGATCTACGACTGGGCCGAATTTAAAATACCCTCACGGCAGAACCAAAGTGTATTCAAAGTCTTAAGCATCCAATAAAATGTTTTGTATGGGACGTAGGCGTGGTTTACACCAGATTTCGTTGAATTTAATACTCAGAATGCACATTGAATATTAAAGCTTATTTACAAAATTTCAAGTTCATATATTAATTATTGTGGAATTGAAAGAGATTTTACCTTTTTGATCAACTTACTTTGTATGGGATTTATTTTGTCACTTTGTATGGGATGTATGGGTTTTTATTTGATTTGGTTGAATTTCATACTCAGAGCACATGTTAAATATCAAAGTTCATATGCAAACTCTAAGAGATTTTACCGTTTTGATAAAGTCACTTTGTATGGTAGGCGTGGTTTTCATCCGATATAGCTCGTTTTCGAACTTGATCTTTAGTTTTTAGATGAAGCTTAAATATTGAATTTCGTGAAAATAGCTTGAAAATTACAGTTGCAATCGTGATCAAAGACAGACAGACGGACATGGCTAAATCGACTCGGGCAGTCATGCCGATCAAGAATATATCGATGCGTTAATATAGAAAAGTCGTAGCTCGATTTTTTGTTACTTTGCTGGAGAAGAACAGAACTGAGTAAATCTGGTAAAATTTGGATATAAAAACTTTTTTAATGCAATTTTTATTTAAAATAAGCAACAATAATAGAAAAAAAGCTCACTAATTTTTTTAACCCTTTGACGACCGCTCCAGAACCGCTGGAAAATTCGTAAATCTGACAACAGATTCGTGTTAAGCGACTCCATATTACTAAACAAAAGTGTCGCAAAAAACAATTTTTTTGCCTGCAAAAGTGTAAAAAATGATGGGACCTATGTGTCCTAATGGTCGTCAACGGTAAATATGTATACCACTACTTTCTCTCGTTGACAGTATGCAAACGAAAAGTTTTAGGTTGAATTTTGATTTACTTCATAAGAACTCGTTGTTTTTAATCTGTTTTGAAAGTAAACCAATGAAAGTTTAAAAAATAACCTTTGCAATGATGGTACTTTGACCTTTATATGACTATTGGTTTAGGAGATATTCCCAAAATATTAAAAAAGATTGTTAAAAAACCCCAAAAATTCTATCATAACATTGGCCTTCTATATTTGCTACGGCGTAATGTTTGACATCCAATGAAAGGTTGAAAAATAACCTTTCCAATGGTGGTACTTTGACCTCTTTACGTCTATTCAAAATATCACAAAATAGGTTAAATTTTCCAAAAAATTGGATCTTTCATTTGATGCAAAACAAAACTACGTAAGAAAAAAATTGTTGGGATTTTTTAACGAATTTTTGACCAATTTTGGAAATATCTTTTGGATCAATAGTCGTAGAGTGGCCAAAGTACCACCATTAGAAAGAAAATTACCCTTTTGATTTTGTGTTTTTATTTCAGTATTACTACGAAGTCGATCGCAAATCAAAGACCAAATTCTAGTTGCGTCTTTTTTGCGATCGCTTTGATTTGAGTGTGCACAATCAGTTGCGGATCTAGGATTCACCAGAGGGAACAAGGACTGAGCTAACATTTTTATAGTCCAAGGTGGAGGCTGAAACGGCTTTTAGCGCATTTTTTAATTTTTTTTCCCACACTCAAATGGTTACTCAAATGATCAATACGGTCACCAACCGCGAAGTTGTAAGAGGTTTAAACTTGCGGATATCACTTCCCTGTCCGATAATTCTGTAAAAGTGAAACGGCATGTAAGGATGTATTTTCTGCGCAAAACAACACAATGGCCATCGAATGAATACTATTTGTGCCTTTTGCAAAAAACCATTTTGCTTCACCAATGATCGAAATAACTTGAAATTTCATCATAAGAAAATGAAAATTCAATGCATTGATCAAAAATGCCAACAAATCTATTTTTATTTCAAATAAATCAACTTTTCAACAAAAGTTAATATGTCTTAGATTTTTACCGTTGACGATCAATGGGACATATAGGTCCCATCAGATTTGGTGTTCGCATGGATAGCCCAAGTGGACTATCTTTTTTTGCTATGTTTTGTTAAAAAGTGGAAGGTTGATCGCAACTCCCCCAAAAATTTTTTACCTATATCTCCTCTTACCCCCAAAATATTGCAGCAAGAAGAAGCGGGAGAAAAAGTAAAGATTTTTCGACTTTGGGGTGGTCTGGTAGGCAAAGGGATGAATCTACCCTTGAGAATTAAATACTTTCTGGAAGCCACATTCATTCCCTGTTGAATGATATTTTGTAAAGAAAAATCGTTTGCATAGTTTTTCCAGGAAAAATTCGAAAGTAAAAGGGTCACCAGTGTCCCAATGGTCGTCAAAGGGTTAAGGGAGGCGTATTTGAGAGTGGACTACCAGAATATATTAAAAATGTAATTTAGAAAAAAAAAACGTGTTACGCCTTTTCTATATTAAGCCATCAATATATACTATTCTATACCTACCACGCCTCCTTATGGTCGTTAAAAACGAAGTGATTAAATTAATATAACCCTTTTACGTTTTTTAAACGTTTAAAATAAAAATTATTATTGAAATGAGTCATTATAAGCAAGAGTTGACCAAATTATATATACCTACAGAAAAATTATAAACAAATCTAATTATATAAAATTAGTGAAATATAATTTATATTTATATGACTTTAACTTCATTAATTCTGTGATAAATTGCGTTGATTAGATGGATTCATTTGATACTTTGGAGACACAGTAGCCTGTTTTGAAATTTTCATAGAAACAATGAAGAGTATTCTCAAACATAATGTTCCGTATTTGCTCAAAAAATCCATAAATTACCAGGTATACTAAAGGCCTGAAAAGATTAAAAAATCAAAGAAATAAATTTTATAATCTTTTCAAGGCTACGAGAAGTCCTTTGTTTCAAAACAAATACTTATATTTTGCGCACGAATTTGATTTTTTTAACAAGTTCTTATACAGACAGCGTGTTCTAAATATCGAGCAAAATATCAAAATTATTCCTTTGACTTTAACTTTTCACTCTGAAATTTCGGATAATATCCAAGATTCTGTTAATCTGTTTGCCGACTTCTTTAAGTCTAATTACGAGATTGGAAATCCCTTTGATTCTAATGTTAATTAAATTTGAGTTTGATACCACTATTAATTTAAGCGCGATTTATCTGTTGGAGTAAGATGTTTAATAGGTATTGAGAGTATGAGAAGCTCAATGAAATCAGATATTTATGGGTTATCTGTATTTTTTTTAAAAAAATGTGCATATTCTCTTGTGAAGCCATTATTATTGATTTTTAATAAATCGCTGCACTCTGGTACTTTAATTAAAAGTTCGAAAAATGCTTCAATAACACTAATTCTTAAAAGCGTAAAAATTATGTCACAAATTATCGGCCAATATCAAAACTGACCAATATGGCTAAGCTTTTTGAAAACATTATTAAGGTTAAACTAAATTACGCTTTAAGAAATGTCATATCCCCAGCACAAAATGGTTTTGTAAGTGGTTGGTCAACAACGACAAATTTTACCGTTTTCACAAATTCTTGTTTGTCTTCACTTGCTGATGGCTTTCAAGTTGATACTATATACACCGACTTCTCGAAGGCATTCGATAAGGTATCACATAGTTTATTGATTACAAAACTTGAATGCATAGATTTTCATTCTAAATTTTTGAGTTGGATCCTATTTGGCCGATCGTGTGTGCTTTGTTGAGCTCGAAAATGCTAGATCCTTCAAATCTACAGCAACTTCGGGCATGCCACAAGGAAGCATACTGGGTCCTTTGTTTTTAATTTCATTTCTAAATGACATTAGCTCTTGTTTTTCTTTTTTAAGTTTTTTACTGTACGCGGGTGATTTAAAAATTGTTAAGACTATTCGTAATAGTTTTGATGTCTATTTTGGACTCAAGTTTTTCTTTCGTTCAACATTTAATGTGCACTACATTTTAAGCGAACTTTTGCGATAATTTTCTGTACACACCCAAAAAAATGTGTTGTAACATTAAAGAAAATTGTCTTTCTATGTATTTAAAAAAATCTGTTATTTTGGCTTCCAATAAGATAGCTTTTTAATGTTACAAAATCGATGTTGTTATATATAACATTTTTTTTGATTCTGAAATTCACAAGAATGTTGTTAATATGAAAATATAAAATAATGCGCAAACATGTGTATTGTCATCTTTAAAATGCCGTATATTTCTAATAACAAGATCATTTGGTAATATTCAAATGGTTCGTGTTAATATGCAAATAGTACCTTTTCAAGTTGTAAATATAAACTTACCCATAGTTATTAAAAATACACATCTGGTAAATAAAAAAAAACTTTTGGTTTTGATTTAAGAACAGTGTTTTTAGGATAAAAAACTCATTTATTTATATAAATAGTACTTTCTTGGTGAAATTTTGTGTAATTAATTGCATTATAATTAAAAGCGCGTGCATTTTGAAGTAATAATGGCTTATAACCACATCACATAGCACCCGGCGATTGGTTCCATTCAATTATTTTCCTCCCTTGGCGTATTCTAAAAGTAATCGACCCTGAGACGTTCTTTGTAAAATTGTTTCCAAATCTAAAGTGTTTTCAGCGCGAACACTACCTTATGTAAAAGATTCATCCAACAACGCAGTTGGAGTTTTAGGTGAATCAGGACGCACTGGTGAAATTGACAATATGCTGATAGGTGTGGAGTGTAAATTTGGTACAATGGTTTCAATTCCCTGGTTTCGATGCCATGCAGTCAAATTATATTCAAAGTCAATGTAGATTCCCAGTGGAAACTTTTCCATGAAATCTGATGTGGTTTGATTCGACGGAGCTGATCAATGTAAATGCCTTCTCCTAAATTATGTTTTCAATTATGATTATTGCTATCACTGTTGTGAAGTATACTTACCTATGAAGTGATCCAATAGTGTAGAGAGATTCCAAGTATTGAGTAATTGTGAAAGATTTTCCTTATTCTGGTTTATGTCATTGGTAAGCGAAAATTGCTTCTAAAAGAAAGATACACATATGTTAAGTTAATGAGTTAAATTGTTAGATGGAAATTGTTAGATTTTACACATTTTTCGCACTTTTCACAAAACAGAACACATTTTTGTAATATTTTTTATTGTGTTAAGTTTGTTTATAATGTATATATTTCATTATTTCGCATGCACGCTTGTACTTAACAATTTATTTTCAAAATAGCATGCGTGTAGAAGTTGCATCAATTTAGATTTACTTACCTACTTGTTTTAATGAAATATATTTGATGCACTTTTATTTAAATTCAATTAATTGCTTTTCCAACTATTCCCAAAATAAACGCGACGTGCTTCTGCAAGGGTTTCATACACACTGCAGTTGTGAGCTCAAAATCGTCGCAATTAGAGAGAAAAAGCATTGTCAAAAAAAGGAACTTTTCCGATTAAAGACAGTGTTGTTAATAATAAAACAAAACTTTAAGTGTTTTTTTAGAGAAAGAGATAGGAATGAAGATCAAAAAGGAGTAGTACAATGATTGACAACATTGTTTTTATTTTATAGATGCTTTCTTAATTATTACAAAGAATTTATGCAATGAATTTAACAAGAAGCATCTCTTAATAATAACAAGTAACTCAGAGAAATGGCAAATATTAATATTAAAGACATTTTTATTTTATTAACAAGAGTCGGCTAATATTGACGAAATATTTTACAAGAAATTTAACAATGCTACTCTTTTAAATAATATAACAATATTTTTTTGGGTGTATTCTTTCCTACACATTGAAAAATCTTTTCATGGTATTTGTAAGATCGCGTCTTGAATATACATCCTTTATATGGAACCCATATAACATGGTTCATACAATGAGAACTGAGCGTATTCAAAAGAAATTTTTTTAAAATTTACTTTAAGATCTGTGAACTTTGTTGAATCACTACCATCATATAACGCCTAGGAAATATAACCTAGGAAATAAGACGGAAAATACATTCACTCGTTTTTTATATGACATTGTTTGTGTAAATTTATTGTCCTTATTTGTTTGGTATAATTAATTTCAATGTTCCTAAT